>JAVIAB010000091.1:7188112-7693112 GCA_032433765.1 Megaustenia siamemsis | reverse complement strand
ATGCTTGTCCAGACAATAGGTGTCTGTATATGTTTGCACCTCACATACCGTCAGTGCACTGTCGGTCTGCGAAATGGTCGGTGAGAACTCAATCTTAATGTGTGCCATTGGCGTTTGTGTGTTGACTCGAATAGTGTTCACAGAAATATTAGGGTATGATATATCATTATACTGGAACACTACGCCGCCACTGTCAGAGAAAGCCCTTAGAGTGGCAATCTTTACCCGAATCATAGTGCTAGCTCGATGATAGATTCGAATGGTGTGAGTCTTCTGGGGCGTGGCAAAGTTCAGATACCAGTAAACAGAATTGGTTCCACTTCTCCATTGTGTGTGTGTGCAGTCATTGTCATAGAGAATGTTCTTTGTTTTGCCATTAACTGCGGCCTCTGGTCCACATCCGTCTCCTGTATAACAAGCATCAGATGTGTCTATCTGGTTTGGGATCTGTTTGAGAGCCATATTCCGACCCCCGCCAATGTAGATGGAGCAGATATTTGCAACTATCGCCCCTTCAATCCGTAACTTGTTGATCAGACCAGCCCCAGAGCAAAAGACATCAATCTCGTGCGGACTAACTACAAACCTTGATACATTGTTACATGAGGCAGAACCATTCAGTTTTAAACTGTCCGTATCTGTTAAGTCATTCACATAATCCTAAAACAGGAGTGCGGCAAAGATTGATTGAGAGTTGCCTCAACTGATGTAGAAACTGTATCCGGATTACACGTGGTGTCGTTGTTATCAAACAGGAAAGTAGGTTCAGATTTTTGGGCATATTTGTAAACAAAATCCAAGTGCTGACACTGGAGTCCGAAATATTCGTGCCGACAACTGTCATTGTTTGGGCATGTCCCTGTAGTTTTGTCACAAACTAAGTCATTATAGCAGTGACATTGTAACGTACAATTTGCCCCAAACCAACCGTCTGCACAAGTAAGGTCATCATGGGCGGATCTAGGGGGGGTCATGGGGGGGCATTGCCCCCCCCCCCAAAAAAAAAAAAAACGTACTTCTTAGTACATTCATTAATAAAGTGAGAGCAACGTTTGTTTACTTATTATTATTATTTTTAAAGAAGAAAAGAGGTAATATAAAAAAAAATTCACAAATATATAGGTCTATTTATTCAATCTTTTGATATTGAAATCATGTCCACGGAAAAAACAACTAAAAAAATACGATATTTTTTGTGTACGATTGTTCTTCTGTGAAGAAAATGTTAATTATTTATCGCTCTGGCGGTGCCAAAATTGCCGTGCTGATTTGATTTTATGACAGCACAAGGGACAAGGGAGTAGATATGTTTAATGAGTTGTTTGCCGGTGTACATATATTTGTTATATATGCTGTAAAAAGGACTTCATTTAGTTGCGGACTACCTGTTTTATTTTAGTTGTTATTAATGTCTAAAGGTTTTTAATATATTTAAAAATGAAACGAATTACAAATTTCTTTCAAAAAGTTTCAAAATCACACGAAACTGAAACTCGATCTGCTTTTATGCTTCCTGATTTTACACCTACATCTAGGGTCGATATTAGTCCTAGTGAAACGAAGGATAAAAAAATTACTATTACATCAACAACTACTAATACAGTTAACAGTGAGCCAGTTTCTGAAAGTGATCTCGTTTCCAACGCTAGTCTGCCTAATACTCGTACAATTACATTTATAAAAAGTGAAGCTGGTCCACTCACTCAATAGTGATATTAATAATCAGTGTGAGACGGACTTGGGCAATTTAAATTATGGACCAGTGGCAGGACCCAGTATGTATATTAATAGTCAGTGTGAGATGGACTTGGGCGATTTAAATTCTGGACCAGTAAGGCCAGTCTTAAGATCTTACCCGCCTTCACTGTGTGGTAAAGTCAACCGTTCTTTTTCTAAAGCTTATTTTGAACAATATCACTGGCTAGAATATAGTAAACGAAAAGATGCAGCATTTTGTTACGTTTGTCGTGTATTTGACAAATCTTTTGCATGTGAAGAAACATTTACTAAATCTGGTTTTAGAAACTGGAAAAAATTAAAAGAAAAACTTGATAAACATGGACAAAGTAAAAGTCATTTGTTATGCATGGAAAAATATGCAATGCATAAATATAGTAATGAAAAAGGAAGTGTCATGTCAATGATTTCAAAATCACATAAGACCGAAGTGGAAAAAAACAAAGAGTACATGGCGAAAGTTGTTGATGTTATTATACTTCTTGGATGACAGGGCATTGCGTTCAGAGGACATGATGAAAAGAAAGAATCTAATAGTAGGGGTCATTTCTTAGAGTTCTGCGAGGTGTTTGCTAAGTATGATAGTACATTTAAACAAAATTTTACAAAAAACATTTCATTTTGTAGCAAAACTATTGTGAATGAAGTGATTGACATAACTTCAGCTCTTCTTTTTGAGAAAATAGTTAAAGAGGTTAAAAGATGCGAGTTTTTTGCAATTATGGCTGATGAGGCAAGATGTCAGAAACAGCAACAATTGTCTCTCTGCGTTCGGTATGTTGACGATGAACTCACTCCACATGAAAGATTCCTTGGTTTCTATGATTGCTCAAGCAAACGAACAGCAATAGATTTAGCTGATTTGATAATGACTGTTCTTCGGAAGTTTAGTATTGAAGGATTATCAGTAATAGCGCAAACTTATGATGGTGCCGCAGTAATGTCTGGTGATGTTGGAGGGCTGCAAGCTAAAATTAGAGAGTTTTATCCTGAAGCTGTTTACTTCCACTGTTATGCACATAAGGTTGCACTTATTGTAACAGACATTTGTAAAAACATAGAATCTTCAAGACTTTTATTCAATGCTTTGGAATCATTGTATGTACATTTTTCAAAACCGTCAAATCATGATGCTTTAAGAACGGTGTCAGGATTGTTACAGACAAAGCCTTTTGAAATAATTTCATTAAGTACAACTAGGTGGACATGCAGGTACCAGAATTGTAATCTGTTGATTAAACACTATGATAATGTAGTGGCAGCTTTAAAATTTGAAATTGACAGAAATGAAGACAAAGACTCCATAGAAGCCATTGGAATTTTGAAATCAATATCAACATTTAATTTCATTGTCAACCTGTTTGTTTTTCATGAAATCCTGTCTTATACCCACGTATTAAGTCTATGTATGCAGAATGCAAATGTCACTTTAGGACAGGCTGCAGAACTGATAACAAATACTATGCGGACAATAGTAGACAAGAGAACTGATGATGAATTTTCTAAGATTTGGAAGAATATTGAAGAATTTTCACTGAAACACGGCATATGATTAGAAAGTCCTACTGTATGTAAGAAAAGAAAACATGAAGAAAGTGTGATGCTAAAAGACAGTTTTGTTCTCTCAACTGTTGGAAAACCCCTAGATGGCCCTGAAAGTGTGAGCAATAAAGAATACTGGAAGATGAAAGTATATTTTGAAGTTATTGATGTCTTTGCAGCAAGGTTAAAGGAAAGATTTAGTGAAGAATCCTTACAACTCGCATGTGCTGTTGATGGGCTGTTTTGTTTGGATTATGAAAAGGCAACTCCATTTGTAAAGAAATATGCTGAGTGTTTAGGACTGAATGTTACTATCCTGAAAGCAGAAATATCAATTGTCAAAACATTAATTAGGAGCAAAGAAGGGGAAGTTTCACAATTCAGCTTTAGCCACTTAAAAGAGGTAGTAAACAAGAACACTTACCCACATTTTCATAAAATTCTAAGGGCTGCTATAACCATACCAATAAGCTCATCAGCATGTGAAAGAAGTTTTTCTGCGATGAGCAGGATTAAGACTTGGCTGAGGTCATCAATGACACAAGATAGACTTCGTAATTTGGCGGTGCTTCACATAGAAAAAACATTGCTTAAAAACACCATCACGAGTGAAGAAGTTATGCAGAAATTTGCAGAAAAGCCTAGACGAATTAAACTGATGTAATTGGTGAGTACAGATTTTCTTTTTTTTTTGTGCCGTTTTAATTTTTATAAAATGCATATTTTATGCTGTATACTTATTCCCGTTATTATTAGAAAAGTCAAATTGCGTCAAAGGTCTAATGACGATTATACACAAGTGACTCACACCCTTATTGCTGATAGCGCGAAGATGTCTATGCAAACCTGAAACAAAACAGTAGGCCTATAGCAGTGCCCCCCCAAAATTTTAAGGCTAGATCCGCCTATGAAGGTCATTAGCTTCCAAGGTCGCGAACGGAGCCATCGAATAAAGACTTGATCTACAGCGATGGTTGACGAACTGTGTACAAACATTTATCATCAACCCGCCACATACATTTCTAAAAATCCACCAACTCGCTGTGATAACAGATAGCATGAAAAACACGTCACCCTTAATTACGCTCATTTAACGCCTATTTAATGTCGTTCCACAAGCAGAAGTTAAGAAAAGTAGAAGAAGAAAAAGAAGAAGAAGAAAGAGTTGGGGAAAATATCCAGCAAAATCCTTATCAAGCAGTGCCTCATTAGGATGCATATGACGTACATTGATAGTCTATAATGATCCCATCAAGCAAGAAATCTGGCCAGCAGTTACAAGCATTATGGGACAGCTGTTACAGAAGCCTGTTATGTAATTCGCAAATGGAAAAATAACTTTCTAATTATAAGTAGCACTAGAGTTGAATACTCCCCATGCTGTTACATACTGGTGTACAATTCTGGTTTTTATTTCAGCGCCAATTCTGACGTAATGAACGGTGATCGATTAGATTTGTCACCGAGTAATATTTTAACTTTTAGTATCTATCTATCTATCTGTCTGTCTGTCTGTCTGTCTGTCTGTCTGTCTGTCTGTCTGTCTGTCTGTCTGTCTGTCTATCTATCTATCTATCTATTAATTCATCCATCCGCCCGCCCGTATGTCTGTCTGTCTGTCTGTCTGTCTGTATGTATGTATGTATGTATGTATGTATGTATGTATGTATGTATGTATGTATGTATGTATGTATGTATGTATGTATGTATGTCTATCCATTCATCCATTCGCCCGTTCTCCCGTCCGTCCGTCGGTACGCCCGCCCGCCTGTCTGTCTGTCTGTCTGTCTGCCTGCCTGCTTGTCTGTCTGTCTGTCTGCTTGTCTGTCTGCCTGCTTGTTTGTCTGTCTGTCTGCCTGCTTGTCTGTCTGTCTGCCTGCCTGCTTGTCTGTCTGTCTGTCTGCTTGTCTGTCTGCCTGCTTGTCTGTCTGTCTGTCTGCTTGTCTGTCTGCTTGTCTGTCTGTCTGCTTGTCTGTCTTGTCTGTCTGTCTGCCTGCTTGTCTGCTTGTCTGTCTGTCTGCCTGCTTGTCTGTCTGTCTGCTTGTCTGTCTGTCTGCCTGCTTGTCTGTCTGTCTGCTTGTCTGTCTGTCTGCCTGCTTGTCTGCATGTCTGTCTGCTTGTCTGTCTGTCTGCCTGCTTGCCTGTCTGTCTGCCTGCCTGCTTGTCTGTCTGTCTGTTTGCCTGCTTGTCTGTCCCCCTGTCTGTCTATCTGTCTGTCTGCTTGTCTGTGTGCCTGCTTGTCTGTCTGTCTGTCTGTCTGCCTGCCTGCTTGTCTGTCTGCTTGTCTGGCTGCCTGCTTGTCTGTCTGTCTGTCTGTCTGCTTGTCTGTCTGCTTGTCTGTCTGTCTGCTTGTCTGTCTTGTCTGTCTGTCTGCCTGCTTGTCTGCTTGTCTGTCTGTCTGCCTGCTTGTCTGTCTGTCTGCTTGTCTGTCTGTCTGCCTGCTTGTCTGTCTGTCTGCTTGTCTGTCTGTCTGCCTGCTTGTCTGCATGTCTGTCTGCTTGTCTGTCTGTCTGCCTGCTTGCCTGTCTGTCTGCCTGCCTGCTTGTCTGTCTGTCTGTTTGCCTGCTTGTCTGTCCCCCTGTCTGTCTGTCTGTCTGTCTGCTTGTCTGTGTGCCTGCTTGTCTGTCTGTCTGTCTGTCTGTCTGCCTGCTTGTCTGTCTGTCTGTATGTATGTCTTTCAGCTGTCAGACCGTGCACAAAACCTGCATTGTGCCTCAGTACACTGCACTTTTCTGTGTGCTGCTCAATCTCGGCGAGGGAGCTGGTGCCTGCTGTTGATGCCTCTCTCTTTAGTATTCAATTTAATGTTTCTCTAGGTCGGCCTCTTTTTCTTCTACCCACCGGTTCCAATTTGAAGACCTGCCACGCATTGCAAACACGACATCTATACGGAGCCGTGGTGTGTGTAAGTTGGTGTTTGTTTGATCTCAATTAAGTGTCAGTGCCAATCCTCAGTCTTCACAAGGACCACGTGACTTACCACATAATTCGACCTGGAAATGATTATGGTTAATTGCTTCCGGTGAAATTTATTCCATTAAAAGAAAACAGCATTACATAAAGGTCAAGGTTCGAGACTTGAAATGGCGTCTTAGCACGCGAGTTTTCACCCATTTGTACTCGGATGCCTATCCAGAAGTGTGCGGTGACCTCTGGATAGTGTCGCTTCAAGCATCGAAACTCACGATGCGAGGCGGCATTCCTCACCTTCCCAGAGTACTACTAACCTGTTACCCATCTCTGCCAGCGGCTGGGTCGACCGCGGGGGTGGGGGGATTTTTCCCAACCACGAGTACAACCACCACAGTTTCCAGCGGGAATAGAAACACGGGTTGTCCGAGCATTGGTAGCCCAGTCGGGTGGTTTTTCCAAACTAGGCTAACGAGGCCCACTATCATTACTTATTCTAATCCAGCTTTTAATTGCACACTATTGTCAGGTGACCCAGTTTAGCATCGACTAAAGGCGTTTTTTTTTTTTTTTTTTTTTTTTTTAATTTTTTTAATTTTGAATTTTTTACATAAAATCAAATCATGATATTTATATGATTTTAAAAAAAAAAATTAAATTTCGCTGAGAACTGACAGTTTTCCTAAAGGCTTCTACGATTTAGTGTTGTGTAAATTCAGAGACGATTGAATTAACACTATTTACGTATTATCTGACCTAATGTTTATTACCTTCAGTGACTACATGTGCAAGTTGGCCACCTCAGGTGGGAGAAGATAGAAGATTAATCAGTTTCTATGTGTAGAAGATAGATTCTATGCAATCCATTTTTGACAATAGAAACAAGAAAAAGAGTTTTTAAATGTTATGTAGAGTCAGTCTTAACATATGGATGCGAATCATGGACAATAGGACAACAGACAAGAAAATCACTGGAGGCTGTAGAAATGTGGTTTTACAGAAGAATGTTGAGAATACCATGGACAGCTAAGAAGAGTAATGAAAATGTTCTGAGAGAGGTCAAAGCAAAAAGAGGGCTAATTTCCAATATTAGGATGAAACAATTATCATTTTTTGGCCATGTAATGAGAAGAGAACAACTGGAATATATTGTAACAACTGGAGAAATTGAGGGACGAAGAGATAGAGGGAAGCAAAGAGAAAAAATACCAGACAGCTTAAGAGAATGGCTTGGCAGAAGGTCAACAACAGAAATGATAAATAACTGTCGAGATCGAAAGTTGTGGAGAGACATGATCACCTACGCCAGCAGGCCCGGTACTTGATGATGATTATGATGATGATTTGTAGAAGGTCAAGCACTAATACATTGGCAAATAGAAGAGTTACAAAAACACTTAAACAGACTTAACATCGTAGGTACCTAATACAACATGAAAATAAACACCAACAAGGCAGAAAAGGAAAACAGAACATCAATAAAGCGATAGATAGGAAACAATTAAAATAAATAGAGTAATTTAAAAACCAAGGAAGTCTAGTGACAAAAGACAATTCACAAACATCAGAGATAGACTCAAGATACAACAAAGCTTGTCGAATCATCGGACAGTTATCACCACTATTGTCCGACAAGGAAATAACTCTGGAGGCAAAACGGGCACTCTACAATACAATCTTCATCCCAACGTTGTGCTACCAATGGCAGTCCTGGACCCTAGATGCAAGAACAATAAGAAAAATAACCTCTACAGAGATGAAACGTTTTAGACGAATGACAGGAAACAGTCTGAGAGATAAGATCAGAAATGAAGAACTGAGAAAAAAGCTAGGAATATCCTTTTTCTACCCCCCCCCCCCTTTCCCCAAATAGAATACATAAAGAAAAAGCAGATAAAATGGCTTGGCCACGTGATAAGACAGAAAGATCAAATCACAACACAAGGAGACTAATATTCTTTGCGAGAACACCAGAACCAAGGGCCGATCACGAAAAAGATAGATGTTCAAATTTAGAAACATTAGGAAACATAAATGCAGAAGAGAGAAGAAGAAAAAGAGCCCCCCGTCACACTAAGTAACGAATAGGGAATATGGTGTTAGTGACCATAAATTTTACAGACCTTCGGCACATGATTTTTTAGGTAATGTGGTCGGTATTACGCCTGTGCCGCTTTACTTTCCTTTACAGGAAAAAATCCAGAACTCATTTATTTATTTATTTATTTTTTTGGGGGTAGTAGAAGTAGTAGTAGTAAAAGAGTAGTACTGAGTGTAGTAGTAGTAGTAAGAGTATAGATTATTTTTATTTGGGGAACTTTTATTTTCCAGAATTTTATTCATTTCATAAATGGGAACCATTTCATAAAATATTTTGTGTTTGTTGCCCTCAGAAGGGCATGAGGGTGTCACTGATAGTTGTCCTCTGGGTCGTCGAAATGTTTCCAATCTCCACTTCCCAGTCGTGGTACTCTGTATCTGTATCTGAATAGTAGTTTGTGTTTGTCCATTGGTGTTCTTCGTTTTGTGGAATTTCTTGTGCTGGTTGTGTGCTGTGATTCTGTATTTCTAGAAGTTTCTGTCTTCTAGGCTCTCTCTTTGGAAAATGTGGATGTGGGCGTCTGGGTTTTGTTGTGTGAATCTGCTGCTGTGTGTCATCCTTGGTACTTGTACTGTTTCTTTTTGTTGAGAGTTACGTTTCTTTTTTGTAGGTAGCGGGCTGTGTCATTGACTGCTGGTGCTGCGGTAGTTGTATTTGGATCAATGGTCTGGATCGGTTTAGTAAGGACTGGTTCCTCGACTGTCTTGACATCGTGTTCTCCTGCCTGGCAGGTTACAGAGACCTTGATTACCACCCTTCATGGTTGTGACCCTCGTAACGGGGGTAATCTCGAAGGTCGTACACGAAAGTTTCGCTGAATGGAAGTGGCTGTTCCTCATCACCACTACAGTCATCCTTCTGTGTATGGTAGTTTGTTTCCTCGTTTTGTGGAAGTTCTTGTGTGGCCAGAACTCATTTAAGGCTGGGTGAACCCGGAAGCCGTCGATCAGGATCGAACCCGATCTCTTCTCCTTTGTAATCCACTAACCACTGAGCTAGAGCGGCTCTCCTCCAACAGCAGCAGAGGCTACTAACAAAAATCTGCCAACTATATTTCGAGTATGAATGGCATGTGAGGAAGGAAAAATATGAGCACAACGTTTTTATATTTATCTATCTCCATTTTCTGTGTGTTTCTCTGAGCATTAAACAACTACTCGTTGCTCTCATTAAATTACATTAAACTACTTTATATATTAATCCATATTAATCTACTATGCTAAATTGTAATTCTCTCCCTTGTTTGGAAGATCATGTGTTACAGTGATAATCTCCCTTTCTTCAAAATCTCACGTAAGTGTATTTGAAGTGTCAATATATTTGATTGCACATACAACATATAACAGAAGTTGTGTCCATAAATTCGATAGCTACGTGGATTAGCCTTCTTCTTCTTCTTTCTCCTCTTCTTTTTAACTGTGTTTTTTTTTCTTTCTGCTCTTCATTTCTTCTCACCGAAATGGACGCTTGTCACCAAGGTTCTATTACGACCCTTAGAGAAGCAGTGCATTAACAAGATGTTGGTGCTGCGGTCCCCTCCCCCATATATATGTGCTTAATTCAAAGTTTAAACAATCAGCATCAACAACAACAAGTACCATGCCTGCTGGCATAGGTGATCATGTCTCTCCACAACTTTCTCACACACACAGTTATCTCACACCACAGTTATTTATCATTTCTGTTGTTGACCTTCTGCCAAGCCATTCTCTTAAGCTGTTTGGTATCTTTTCTCTTTGCTCCCCTCTGTCTCTTCGTCCCTCAATTTTCCCAGTTGTTACAATACATTCCAGTTGTTCTCTTCTCATTACATGGCCAAAAAATGATGATTGTTTCTTCCTAATATTGGAAATTAGCTCTCTTTTTGCTTTGACCTCTTTCAGAACGTTTTCATTATTCTTATTAGCTGTCCAAAGTACTCTGAACATTCTTCTGCAAAACCACATTTCAACAGACTCCAGTGATTTTCTTTTTGTTGTCCTATTGTCCATGATCCACACCCATATATTAAGACTGGCTCTACATAATATTTAAGAGCTCTTTTTCTTATTTGTATTGTCAAAATTGGATTGCACGGTATCTTTCTCATTTTTTTAGAAAGCTGCTTTTGCCTGAGCCATTCTGTATCTCACCTCTGTTGTACATCTACCATCCGTGGTAAACATTGTTCCCAGATATTTACATTCAATTACCTGTTTTAATATTGTAATATAAACAACAATAAACAACAATAAACCACAAAAACACATTTATTTTTCGATTTGAAACAAAACTTGCAGTTAAATTAAAATAATGTTTATTTTTTGTCTACTTCCACTCTATTTATATTTGAAAAGTTTACTCCAACGTTTTCTAAATTGCAAAGTCTTTGATGAGATCCTCACAACAACTCTTATGTAACACGTCAGCTTCTATACTTAATAGAGATAAAACAGCCTTTTATGTATGAAAGTGTTCCTTGTTGCAGTTTCCTCTTATTACTAGTCCAGCTTGTTGCAGGAGCTACTGAGTTAAGTGCTCTGTGCACACCGTGAGCTGTGTGTCTCATCCGGATGGTGTTTCGAGATTCCGATTGCTTACGATGAATGATGATATAGTATGGCGAAGGTCAATTCAGCTGCGTTCACTTTCGGCGCTGATACGCCATATGTATTTTGACGTGTGCTGTGGCTGCTATGATGGGGACTGCAGCTGCCTTTCTTTGTTTGGATATTCGATGAGCTTTAATTCTGATGATTCCACTGGCACGGGCGGTTGAGCAATTATGGATTTTAATTCGTTTGCAGTGACACCGGGACCTTCCATAACCAAATAACAAAGACATCCTGTCTGCCTTGTTCGATTTCATCAAAGCATCGGACTTCAGAATAAGGTCAAAGCACCCGAACTATATTTTGTTACGCCCATCCATCGCTATTTATAGAAGTAAGTCCGAGAGAGTACACAGAAGTAAACAAACCAATATATGTCTGCTTCATAGACAACACCAAATCTTTTGATAAAGTACACCATAATCAACTCATATACTGCCTAAAAGATATATATCTAGACGACACAGACATATGACTAACATGTAATTTATACTTGGAGCAGACAGCAATAATAAAATATAACAAAGAGAACTCAACACCCATTGATATAAAAAGAGGAGTAAGACAGGGATGCATTCTATCACCAAGCTTGTTCAATCTATACACTGAGCAAATCTTTAAAAACATCTCAGAGATGCCAGGCCTAAACATTAATAGAAAGATAATCAATAACCTAAGATATGCTGATGATACTGTTCTACTAGCAGAAAATCCTAAAGATCTACAACAATTACTTAATGAAATAAACATGACAAGCAACAAATATGAATTAGATATGAGTATCAAAAAGACTAAAATTATGATCATAAATAAAGATAATACTCAAAACCCACAAGTGGATATCAAAATTGAAGGAATAGTCCTGGAGACAGTTCAGAACTACAACTACCTTGGACATAACCAGTGATGGAAAATGTACAACTGAAATAAACAAAAGAATAGGAATGGCAACAAGTAATTTTAATGTCATGAAGAACACATTAACATCAAAACAAAGGGCTAAAACTAATGGCAAAATGTTACATCTTCTCAATATTCATGTATGTTACAGAAACATGGACATTAGACAAGAAAACAGAACAGAAAATTGAAGCCTTTGAAATGTAGATTTATAGGAGAATAGGAAGAATTGGATGGAAAGAAAAGAAAGCAAATGAAGTCTTAAAACAACTGAAAATGGAATGAGAACTACTAAACAATTCAAACAAGACAAATGCGATTTTTGGGGCATGTTAACATTCACAGCAACCTACTTAAAGTAATCTTGGAGGGGAAAATACAAGGTAAAAGAGGCAGAGGCAGACCAAGACTAACATGGACGAGTAAGATCAAAAGATGGACAAGTCAGCCTATGACAACCAGCACCATCAAAGCAAGAGACAGAGCGGAATGGCACTCCGTGGTAGCCAACCTTCGATGCGGAGACGGCACTCATTGATGATGAAGTCTGAGAGAAGAAACCACCAAACACCCCAGTAGCGTGACGTTTTCAACTATATGAGCTATAGACGGCTGACGTCATTCTACCCACAACCACCCCAGCTCGCAAAGCTGAAAACGTCACACTAGTTCCAGGCTTTCCGGGAATTATCTGTCATGAATGGCCCACCCAACCTCAAAATTCCAGGAAATGACGTGGCAAACAAGTTGGCAAAGGAAGGTCGTGAAATACCTGTTTTAATCGTAATTTTAAACTGCTAACAGTCTATTGTTCATCTTCTTCTTCTTCTTTTGCCTCATCTTCTTCTTCTTTCCTTTCTCGTTTGTTTTCAAAGTGGAAGGGAGATATAGTTTGCAGTATTTTGTTTTTCTGTTAGCTTCTCCTGCTGTTATGTTTCCTAGTGTTTCTAATATTATTATTTGGTTACTTGGTTATGGAAGGCTCCGGTATCACTGCAAACGAATTAAAATTCATAATTGCTCAGCCGCCCAACCACTTAACTCAGTAGCTCCTGCAACGAGCCCGACTTGGAATATGAGGAAACTGCAACAAGGAACATTTTTCATGTTCCCGCCGCCTGTCCACCATATACCGGAAGTCTAATATTATTAGTGCCGTTGAGAATTCCCCAAATCCGTCCACCCATGTTACAGCGACACAGCTCATGTCAGAGCGCGGTGGAAGTTATATTGACAAGGTCGACTATCTCTAATCGGCGTCCAGGCAAAGATTCCACAAGGTTTCATTTGATTAGAAGGTGCACAGTCATTTCCACATTGACATTTCCTCAAAAATACACATTTAAAACACACATTTGAAATGGCAAATTGAAAACAAACATTTCAAACAAACATTAAAACACAAATTAAAAACATACATTTCAAGAAAACATCAAAACACACATTAAAAACATACATTTCAAGAAAACATCAAAACACACATTAAAAACATACATTTGTTGTTGTTGTTGAGTTCGCCAGCTTTCAACTCTGACGATGTCCCTAGAGACTATGAACTGAGTTTTGCGTGTTAATCCATTTTTCCCTGGCAGCCGCGTGCACAGGGTCCCACGCCGCACAGGCAGATAACTCCGACTTCGGAGGTACTCATGTTTTTTTTCCGTCGATGAGTAACTGACGTTTCAAGCCGGGCCTCGCTGCTGAGACCAGGGGTGGTTGTCGCAGAGAGAAATCGTAAATAAAAAAATCCCAACCGGTGTAACCGAGATTTGAACCCACAACCTCTCTGACCGAGGCCGGCGTCTTTCCTCGAGACCAGCCAGTTCCCCCGTGGACTTGGAATATGAGGAAACTACAACAAGGAACACTTTTCATGCATAGCCTGCAATGGTTCCTGCCGCCTATCCACCATATACCAGAAGTTCACGCCCTCCCGAAAGTGATGATCGTCATATTTCTTTAAAAATGTATAGCGCTTGATGATGTTAGGCCATCGTTGTTGACTCCAATTTCGAACATATAAACACACAGTTAGTCGTCAGATTATCCCCGTCGCACATCAAACGGACCGTAAGATTAGCGTACGGCCGGTCTAGGGATTTACGATGAGCCATTACCAAACAAACATTTAATACAAGCATTTAAAACACATTAGAAACACACATTTAAAACGCACATGTAAAACAAACATTTAAAACACAAATTTAAAACGCATATTTCATGCATACATTACGACAAACATTTAAAACACACGTTTAAAACAAACATTTAAAAAACATTAAAACATATTTAATCCAAGCATTAAAAAGCACATTTAAAACACAAATTTAAACACAAATATTAAAAACACACATTTAAACCAAACGTTTAATCCAAGCAATTAAAACACACATTTAAACACAAATATTAAAAACACACTTTTAAAACACACATTTAAACACAAACATTTAAAAACAACCATTTAAACACAAAAATTGAAAACACATGTCAATCAAACAAAGCGACGGTTTAATTAAGCGACTACATTAGTCTCTGCAAAACCCAGCGACATGCCGCCATTTTGCATTGTCAGTTCTGGCGATCATCATCATCGAGTGCCGTCTCCGCAACGAAGGTTGGCTACCATGGAGCGCCATTCTGCTCTGTCTCTTGCTTTACTGGTGCAGGTTGTCATAGGTAAATTTGTCCATCTTTTGATGTTACTCGTCCATGTTAATCTTGGTCTGCCTCTGCCGCTTTTACCTTGTATTTTCCCCTCCAGGATTACTTTTAGTAGGCTGTTGTATTTTTACCATGGCCCAAAAATCGCATTTGTCTTGTTCTAATTGTGCTTAGTAGTTCTCTTTTCATTTTTAGTTATTTTAAGACTTCATCGTTTGTTTTCTTTTCCTTCCATCCAATTCTACCTATTCTTCTATATATCCACATTTCAAAGGCTTCAATTCTCTGTTCTGTTTTCTTGTCTAATGTCCTTGTTTCAGCACCATATAGGAATACTGAGAAGATGTAATATTTTGCTCACTTAGTTTTAGCCCTGGTGTTATTTGTTTTGATGTTAGTATGCTCTTCATGACATTAAAATTACTTTTTGCCATTCCTATTCTTTTGTTTATTTCAGTTGTACATTTTCCATCACTGGTTATAGTATGTCCAAGGTACTTGAAGTTCTGAACTGTCTCCAGGTCTATTCCTTCTATTTTGATATCCACTTGTGGGTTTTGAGTATTTTCATTGTTTATGATCATAGTTTTAGTCTTTTTGATATTCATATCTAATCCATATTTTTTGCTTGTTATGTTTATTTCATTAAGTAATTGTTGTAGATCTTTAGGATTTTCTACTAGTAGTACAGTATCATCAGCATATCTTAGGTTATTGATTATCTTTCCATTAATTTGTAGGCCTCTGCGATAGCAAGGTCGCACTCCAGTGTGAGCCAAGTCGACTGCCTGGGCGACAATTTCAAAAGACATCACCGGAAAGATTATCTACAGACACTTCCAGCTCCAATTCCCTCGAACAAATCGTAAAAAGGACATCAAAAACTGTCAAGACACTAAAAACAGTTTTAATGGTGGCTCTTTCTAAAAAGGCATCAACTGGCGAAACCATTTGATCTGTTTGTTATTGTTTTCTATAGCGGAAGTTATTCCTGATTTATTTCTCAGCTCTTCATTTCTCATCAAGTATAGTACTTTTTGAAGATACAGACTTTCATTAATGGATGCTTACGCAGAATAAAAGGATGGAAATGGCAGGACAAAATCACCAACATAGAAAAATTATGGAAATGTACCAGTCAAACACTAGTGGATAAAGAGATACAGTGAAGACGATGACGCTGGATAGGACACACACTACGGAAGCCAACTGAGAGTATTACACAACAGGCCCTTTTTTGGAATTCCCAGGGGAAAAGACAAAGAGGAACACCAAGGAATTCTTGGAGAAGACAGATCGAAGCAGAGATGAAGATGATGGGGAAGACATGGAATGATCTTAAAAGAATGGCAAAAACATAACGACTTGGAAAGTGTTTGTTGAAGACCTATGCTCCACTGGGAGCTAAAAAGGTAGAAGAAGAAGAAGATAGTACTTTTTACTCTACATTACTCCAAGTTTCTATCAAGTTGTGCCTGACGTATAGTCATACACGCTAGTTTCTGACCAATATGATGGATAGGCGAAAGGAATTATTGAGGCTCAGTCTGGAAAGATGTTCCTTGTTGCAGTTTCCTCATATTCCAAATCCGGATTGCTGCCAGAGCTACTAAATTTTGTTCTCTATGCACACTGTGAACTGTGTTTTTCATCCGGATGGTATTTCAATATTCAGACTGCTTACGATGAATGCTGATATCATATGGCGAAGGTCAGTTAACTGCGTTCACTTTCGGCGCTGATACGCCATATGGGATTTGACGTGTGCTGTGACAGCTATGATGGGGACTGCATCTGCCTTTCTTTGTTTGGATATTCGATGAGACGTTAATTCGGATGATTCCACAGCCACGGGCGGTTGAGCAGTTATGGATGTTAATTCGTTTGCAGTGATACCGGGGCCTTTGTTTAACTATAACTATATCTACGAACGTGACTGTCTTCACGACCTGCCGTCTAGATTCTGCAATCCTGATCATCAGCATGTGCCATACCGGTTGGCGTAGGCGACCATGTCCTTCCACAATCTTCTATCGTGCATCGTATCAGTTCTGGTGTTGACCGTTTTCCACGCCATGACACAAAGCTATCCCTTATTTTCTCTCTTTGTCGTCCGCGATCTCTCTTTCCTTTTATTTTACCAGTTGTAACCAAGTATTCCAACTTTCCTGTTCTCATGATGTGCCCGAAAAATTTTGATTGTTTCTTTCTGATGTTTTTAGTAGCTCCCTTTTAGTGTTGGCCTCTTTTAGAATTTCCTAGTTGGTCTTTTTAACTGTCCAGGGAACTTTCAACATTCTTCTGAGAAATCCCATCTCTGTGGCCTCTAATCGTCGTTTCATTTGTTTGTCTACGTCCATGATTCGCTTCCAAAGGTCAGAATTGGTTCTATATAGAACCGATGAACTCTCTTTCTCATTTCTATTAGATTTGTTCCATAGATTTGTTGCATCTTACCATCTCCAAAACCAGAGCAGAACTCTGTGAAGAAACCGTCTCATCGACCTATTGTTTAGATCAACCACTCATCAAATAATCTCATCTTTTATCACGACTCATTCAGACTCACATTTATCTCATTTTGCTCATGATCGATTTGGCGAAACAACTCTTTATAATTCTACAAATAATTTCGGTTCCGTCCCTTGTCTTCAATTATATTTGGAAAGCCTTATCAGCTTTATCTAACTGTGCACAACTGTTTTTTTTTGTTTCTTCTTTTTTTTTTTTTCGTTCGCCAGCTTTTACCTTTAATCATAAATAAAAATCCCAACTGGTGTAGCCGGGATTTGAACCCACAACCTCTCTGTCTCGAGACCGGCGGCTTCTCGAGACCAACCAGTCTCCAATTTTAGTTCTCATCATCATCATCATCATCATCATCATCATCATCATCGAGTGCCCTCTCCGCATCGAAGGTTGGTTACCATGGAGCGCCATTCTGCTCTATCTCTTGCTTTGATGGTGCAGATTGTCATAGGCTGACTTGTCCATCTTTTGATGTTACTCGTCCATGTTAGTCTTGGTCTGCCTCTGCCTCTTTTACCTTGTATTTTCCCCTCTAATATTACTTTTATTAGACTGTTGTGTCTTTCAACATGACCAAAAAATTTCATTTGTCTTGCTCTAATTGTGTTTTGTAGTTCTTTTTTCACCCTTAGTCGTCCGTTCGTTCGCTTTCGTCAGCTTTGACCTCTGACGAAGTCCCACCCACTCAATTTTGTGGGACTGAATTTTGCGTGTAAAGTCTGTTTTATCCCATTAGAGGATGCCCCTCGCCATGCAGGCAGATTTACTCCGACTTCAGAGGTACTAATTTTTAGGGAATTAGTAAAACCCAGGTGTCCTCGCCAGGGTACGAACCCCGGCTGTTGCCGTGGTAAGCCAACCGCCTATCGATTGCGCTAACCGGACACCCACCTTAGTCGTCCTAAAACTTCCTCGTTTGTTTTCTTTTCTTTCCATCCAATTCTACCTATTCTTCTGTAAATCCACATTTCAAAGCCCTCAATTTTCTGGTCTAATATCCATGTTTCTGCACCATACAGGAATATTGAGAAGATGTAACATTTTGCTATTCTTAGTTTTAGCCCTGTTGTTATTTGTTTTGATGTTAGTATATTTTTCATGGCATTGAAATTACCCTAAAACAGTAGTTAGAATTTCTCTCCCTGGCTTTCTTTGGATTGTTACGTGATGAGGCTCCAATCTCTTTCACTGTGGTCTGCCATATTCGTCTTTCGTGTTCTGAATATGCCTCATGTGTACCACACACTTTGCTGTTTTCGCTTTCTGGGCCGTTGATTATTTCAAATTCTTCCGCCCCATCCACCGTCGCAGACTTTTCACATACGGGTTGAACACACCCGACTAACGACGACATTGTTGTCGAACCATGTGCTTGCCTATCGAACCGTGAACACACGACACAAAGGAAGAATAAATTATATTCCACTTAAATAAATTTTAGTTCTAAACTTGGAAATTTTGTTATAAATGAATATATCCTGAGCCTAGCACATTCCACTCATTCTTAGATCTGATATTTCACGGGAGTGGTTTCAATTTGTGACACTACCGCACAAAAATTAATGTAAAGTTAAAG
Source organism: Megaustenia siamemsis (assembly GCA_032433765.1). Taxonomy (NCBI): domain Eukaryota; kingdom Metazoa; phylum Mollusca; class Gastropoda; order Stylommatophora; family Ariophantidae; genus Megaustenia; species Megaustenia siamemsis. The sequence goes on along the minus strand of JAVIAB010000091.1, from coordinate 7,674,565 downwards.
CACGAGACTTGAATCGGCGTCCTTGCACGCGAGTTTTCATTCCCATGCGCCGTGCCGCCTATCCATAACTTTTCTGAGACTTCTAGACAGTTTCGCTTCAAACATCGAAATTCACGAGCGTTGCGGCATTCCTCACCTTCCCAGAGTACTACCCTGGTACCCATTTCTGCTAGCGGCTGGTCGACCGCGGGAGTATTTTTTTTTTATTTTTCAACCACGAGTACAACTCACACTGCTTCCAGCAGGAATCGAACACGGGTTGTCAGAACATCGGTAGCCCAGTCGGGTGGTTTTCCCAACTAGGATACCGAGGCCCTCAGAAAAGTATGTACAATAACATCCAAGCAGAACAAAAGCGCACAATAACATCCAAGCAGAACAAAAGCGCACAATAACATCCAAGCAGAACAAAAGCGCACAATAACATCCAAGCAGAACAAAAACGCACAATAACATCCAAGCAGAACAAAAGCGCACAATAACATCCAAGCAGAACAAAAACGCACAATAACATCCAAGCAGAACAAAAGCGCACAATAACATCCAAGCAGAACAAAAACGCACAATAACATCCAAGCAGAACAAAAGCGCACAATAACATCCAAGCAGAACAAAAACGCACAATAACATCCAAGCAGAACAAAAACGCACAATAACATCCAAGCAGAACAAAAACAGTTATAAGTTGTGTTAAGAGCAGGCAATAACAAATGAAAGTATCACATTTTATTCTTCTTCTGCTTCTGTCGTTCCTCATTTGACTTTCAGCGTCGTGGAGAGATATAACTTGCCGTCTTTGGCTCTCTTTTTGACTTCTGCTGGTATGTTTCCTAGTGCTTCAAATATTCATTCATTCTATTTCTTCGTGGTCGACCTTTGAGTCTGATGTTCTCGCAACGTTAATTACAGGCACGTCGTGCTGTGCTTTGATCTTTCTGTCTCATCACGTAGCCAAACCATTTTATCTGTTGTTTCTTCATGTATTAAATGACGAAAATTATCAATACCATTCTTCTCAGTTCTTAATTTCTTATTTTTACCTCTTAAACTATTTCTTGTCATGCGCCTAACACACTTCATTCATTCAAAGACAATGAACATCAAATTAATGAGAAATTGGCATTGGCAAAATGACTGCAGCACTTTAGAGATGTCCGTATGGCAAAGACCAACACCGTTTCTGAGCAATGGAGATATCGACAACCGTTACCCATTCAAAGCTATTTTTAAAACTAAGAATAGCAAAATGTTAGAACTTCTCAACATTCCTATATGGTGCAGAAACATGGACATTAGACAAGAAAACAGAACAGAGAACTGGAGCCTTTGAAATGTGGATATATAGAAGAATAGGTAGAATTGGATGGAAGGAAAAGAAAACAAACGATGAAGTCTTAAAACAACTGAAAATGAAAAGAGAACTACTAAGCACAATTTAAACAAGACAAATGAGATTTTTGGGCCATGTAAAAAGACACAACAGCCTACTAAAAGTAATCCTGGAGGGGAAAATACAAGGTAAAAGAGGCAGAGGCAGACCAGGACTAACATGGACGTGTAACATCAAAAGATGGACAAATCAGCCTATGACAACCTGCACCATCAAAGCAAGAGACAGAATGGAATGGCGCTCCATGGTAGCCAACCTTTGTTGCGGAGACGGCACTCGATGATGATGATTAAGATTGACGACTTGTCTACTTTGTCTTAGCTTTTACCCGTTAATTAACGTGGCGTAAGTTGCGATCGTTTACGTCGAAGCAGCGATATCTGCGCCGTGGATCCCGACACATCCACATCGGACACGGGTAAATTTGTTTCACAATTTCGTCGTGGATCCCGACACATCGGACATGGGTAAATTTGTTTCACAATTTCGTTGTGGATCCCGACACATCGGACATGGGTAAATTTGTTTCACAATTTCGCCGGTTGAGGGGGGCAGCGGCCATTTTGACGTTATTTTTAGAATTGTCAACTGCCAAAGGGTCTCAACTCTTTCCGTACGTTTCAACGCACTGTACGTCATGTCGATTTCCGTCAAGTACATTTAGCCACGGGAGCCGTGATAGCTCAGTGGTTAGCGAACTGGACTACAAAGGACAAGAGGTAGGGTTCGATCCCAACCGATGGCTTCCGGTTCACCCAGCCTTTAATGGGTACCGGATTTTTATCTAGAAAAGTACAGCGGCACGGGCGTAATACCGACCACATTACCCCAAAAATCATGTGCCGAAGGTCTGTAAACTTTATGGTCACTAACACCATATTCCCTATACGCCACTTGGTGTGACGGGGGTACTTTACTTTTTTTTTTTTTTTTTTTTAAACATTTAGCCACAGAGTGAGTCACTTTCAATGTGGATGGTGTAAACCGTCATCAAAACATATTCTTTTGTCATGTCTTGTATCATCTTGGTATTGGTGAAATCTAATTCCTTGTTTAATTATCTAAAAATTCATATATAATGTGTTATATGTTAGATACATGTAAATATTTAGATTGATTCATAAAAACATGCACAATTGTGTCTATGAAATCTCTTCCGCTGCATTGATAATAACCCTCCGTACTGAAAGCGTTAAACTTCCGGTGTACACACGGGGCCTCCTGTTTCTCGCCGTTATTTGAGAGGGCTAGACATCGGAGCGCGCTACCTAGAGAGGGCTAGACATCGGAGCGCGCTACCTAGAGACCAGGGGAGGGTCAAGCCACGATGAAACCACGGATTCGAAATGAAAAATTATAACCGCTATAGCGGAGATTCGAACACGGGACCTTTCTGTCCAGAGGCCGACGTCCTACCTCTAGACCATCTAGTCCTCCCAGATTGACATAAAAGAAGAAGAATAAATGCGTCTCTTTGTCAGGCATGACAACCTGTTCCTTGAAGTCCTAGGACGTGCTAACAGGGTTGCCAACTGTCGTCGGAGTCAATCCGCTAGGTTGGCAACCCTGCCTGCTTACATTAGGGGGTCCAAATTGCTATTCAGTATCTGAACTAAAAATGGTGGGGGCTTCGGTAGCCTAGTTGGGAAAACCACCCGAGTGGGCTTCCGGCGTTCGGACAACCCGTGTTTGATTCCCGCTGGAAGCAGTGTGAACTGTACTCGTGGTTGGAAAAGATACCCCCGTGGTTGACCCAGCCACTGGCAGAAATGAGTACCAGGGTAGTACTCTGGGAAGGTGAGGAATGCCGTCTTGCATCGTGAGTTTCGATGCTTGAAGCGACACTATCCAGAAGTCTCCGAACACTTCTGGATAGGCGGCCGAGCACATATGGGTGAAAACTTGTGTGCTAAGACACGGATTCAAGGCTTGTACTTTACCTTTACTGAAAATAGCCGGCGACTCATAGCTGATAGTTTGCGACAAAATCAGTGAAACAGAACTGATCGAAACTCTATTCAACTTTCTTGTGATAAGTAACAGATAGCTAATCCCACAGGGTGTATCTAAGAGTGAAGGCAACCAAGTATCATAAATACGATGTTAAAGTCGGATGTGCTTGTCCGAAAGGTGTAGATATTGAAGTTTGTTGTATAATACAACACAACTTATCTACGCCCATTTGATGACATTTTGCGAGAGGATACTGTAGAGGAATGGTTGTTGAGAGAACATGACTAGAAGAAAATAACTATTCTATTCTATTCTATTCTATTCTATTCTATTCTATGTTACATACTCTACTCTACTCTACTCTACTCTACTCTACTCTACTCTACTCTACTCTACTCTACTCTACTCTACCCTACCTACCCTACCCTACCCTACCCTACTCTACTCTACTCTACTCTACTCTACTCTACTCTACCCTACCCTACCCTACCCTACCCTACCCTACCCTACCCTATCCTACTCTACCCTACCCTACCCTACCCTACTCTACCCTACCCTACCCTACCCTACCCTACCCTACCCTACTCTACTCTACTCTACCCTACCCTACCCTACCCTACCCTACCCAACCCTACCCTACCCTACCCTGCCCTGCCCTGCCTTACCCTACCCTACCCTACCCTACCCTACCCTACCCTACCCTACTCTACTCTACTCTACTCTACTCTACTCTACTCTACTCTACTCTACTCTACTCTACCTACCCTACCCTACCCTACCCTACTCTACTCTACTCTACTCTACTCTACTCTACTCTACTCTACTCTACTCTACTCTACTCTACGCTACTCTACTCTACTCTACTCTATTTAACCCGCCATTTGTACAAAGCTATCAACACCTCAACCTTCTCCAGGCTACTCCATATCTCAAATCTCTGTCTCCTCGTTTCTAATCTTCTCGGTATGTTTTCCTTGGTTTTCCATAGTCTTCTTCCCTGTGGGTTCCATTCCATTGTTTTTATAGTGATACTTGCAGCTAGTTTTCAAAGCATGTATCCTTCTAATTTAATCAGAGATGATAATATCACAATTATTTTCCCCGAAACCAGACATTTAAAATATACATTAAAAAAGAGGTACAGAACATCGACATAAGATGGACTGCAGACAACTAAAACAAGTGGAGAATGTGAATATCTTGGCAGTCTAGTGATAAACTACAATTTACAAACATCAGAGATAGAATCAAGATGCAACAAAGCTTGTCAAGTCATTGGACAGTTATCACCACTATTGTCCACCAAGGAAATAACTCTAGAGGCAAAACGGGCACTCTAAAATACAATCCTCATCCCAATGTTGTGCTACCAATGCTAGACCTGGACCCTAGATGCAAGAACAATAAGAAAAATAACCTCTACTGAGATGAAATGTGTCAGACGAATGACAGGAAACAGTCTGAGAGATAAGATCAGAAATGAAGAACTGAGAAAAAAGCTAGGAGTAGCCCCCGGCATAGAATATATAAAGAAACAACAGATAAAATGGTTTGGCCACGTGACAAGGACGAAAGATCAAAACACTACACATCGGGCTTTAAATAAACGTTGCAAGAACACCAGACTCAAGGGCCGACAACGGAAAAGATGGATTGATGGGCTATTAGAAACACTAGGAAACAACAACAAAGGTGAACAGCAGAACAACTGACAGTAAATTATATTTCCCCTCAACGCTGAAAGATAAATGAGGAAGGAAAGAAGAAGAAGATGAGGAGGGTTCAAAGAAAAAAGCAAGAGTTCAGAAATACCTGTATATAACGCTACAGGGTAGTGAACTAAAATGTAACAAATTGTTAAAATGTACAGACCACATAATAATAATACTAATAATAATGATGATAATAATAACGATGATGATAATAATAATAATAATAATGATAATAATAATAATAATGATAATAATGAAGATAATAATAATAATGATAATAATAATAATAATAATGATAATAATAATGATGATGATGATAATAATAATGATAATTATAATGATAATAATAATGATAATGATGATAATAATAATAATAATAATAATGATAATAATAATAATAATAATAATAATGATAATGATGATAATAATAATGATAATGATAGTAATAATGATAATAATAATGATAATAATAATAATAAAGATAATAATAATAATAATAATAATGATAATAATAATAATGATATTAATAATAATAATTATTATTATTATGATAATAATAATAATTATAATAATAATAATGATAATAATAAAGATAATAATAATAATAATAATGATAATAATAATGATAATAATATTAATGATATTAATAATAATAATAATTATTATTATTATGATAATAATAATGATAATAATAATAATGATGATGATAATAATAATGATAATAATGATAATAAAATAATATGATAATAATAATGATAGTAATAATGATAATAATAATAATATAGTAAGGTGATTCAGTGTTAATCAGAAACTCCCACAGAAGTGTCCATTGAATGCAAGTGTCTCTTGCATCGATTCACAAGTGAAGAAGTGCGTGGTTCACACACATACAGTCTGCTCTATAGTCCAGAGTGCCCGCGAGGATTGTATAAAATATATAGTCTGGACTCTTAATGCCAACATTATCTGGCAAGAACGAGAGCCAGATTCTAAGAAAAACCCCACAATCAGAAGAGAAATCAATATTAGACACTCCCCGGGACATCAAAGACTAGATTCGAATCAATATAAAAGAACGAAATCTGTCATGGACGTTCAGTGGCGTACTATTTGGCCAGTAGCTGCATTCGTATTTTTAGAGCATCGGTGGATGAGTGGGTAGTATACATAAAAAAAAAAGTAAAGTACCCCCGTCACGCCAAGTGGCGTATAGGGAAATATGGTGTTAGTGACCCTATATTTTACAGACCTTCAGCACATGATTTTTGGGGTAATGTGGTCAGTATTACGCCCGTGCTGCTTTACTTTCCCAGAAAAATATCCGGTACCCATTTAAGGCTGGGTAAACCCGGAAGCCGTCGGTTGGGATCGAACTCTACCCCTTGTCCTTTGTAGCCCAGTTCACTAACCACTGAGCTATCGCGGCTCCCGGGTAGTGTACATGCCTCTGATTAAAGCGGTCTGGATTGAGTTAATAGAAATGACGAAAATGTGATGTCCTGAGGAGTATGAACTCGATCTTGTTTCGAGTCGTCTGTTGTTCTTTGTTTCTGCTTTTTTCCGTTGTTGATTTTTTGTGGATCTTTTTCCCAAGTGTTGTAAGCATGTTATGATGAGAAGGGAACAGCTGGAATATATTGCAACAACTGGGAAAATTGAGGGACGAAAAGATAGAGGGAAGCAAAGAGAAAAGATACCAGACAGTTTAAGAGAATGGCTTGGCAGAAGGTCAACAACAGAAATGATAAATAACTGTCGAGATCTAAAGTCGTGGAGAGACATGATCACCTACACCAGCAGACATGGTACTTTAGGATGATGATGCAGGCATACTTCCACCCCTGAAATGACTCGTTATTTTCAGAAATTCAACCTCTAAAAATGGGTACTTGAGATTTGATAAGTTAAAGCGAGCTACTGTGATACTACAACCTCATCACTTTTCCTCTCCTCTTCTTAGCGTTCATCCGTTAGAAGGTCTTATGTGCGTTGGGGACCTCGGTAGCCAAGTTGGGAAAACCACCCGACTGGACTACCGACGTTCGGACAACCCGTGTTCGATTCCCGCTGGGAGCAGTGTGAATTGTACTCGTGGTTGGAAAAAAAAAACCCACGGTCGACCTAGCCGTTGGCAGAAATGGGTACCAGGATATTACCCTGGGAAGGTGAGGAATGTTGCTTCGCATCAGAGTTTCGATGCTAGAGGCGACACTATACAGAAGTCTCCGAACATTTCTGGATAGGCGGCCGAGCACATATGGGTGGATACTCGCGCGCTAAGACGCCGGTTCAAGTCTCGCACTTTACCTTTATGTGTGTTGTGTCGTTAATTTACGAGCAAGAAGCAATATCCATACCTTCCGTTCCGACACAACGGTCTTCAGCATGGGTATATTTGTTGAAGAATTATTTTTCGGGTAGAGATAATTTTTGTCCTACTCTTTTCAACTGTTAACTGCCAATGGTTCCTTAATGTGCGACAATGCATGTGGGACCTCATGTTTTTCGCCTTTATCCGAGAGGGCAAGACATCGAATCTCACTAGTCAGAGAAGGCTAGACATCGGATCTTACTACCTAGAGAAGGCTAGACATCGGATCTTACTACCCAGAGAAGGCTAGACATCAGATCTTACTACCCAGAGAGGGCTACACATCGGACCTTACTACCCAGAGAGGGCAAGACATCGAATCTCACTAGTCAGAGAAGGCTAGACATCGGATCTTACTACCCAGAGAAGGCTAGACATCGAATCTTACTACCCAGAGAGGACTAGACATCGGATCTCACTACCCAGAGAGAGCTAGGCATCGGATCTCACTACCTAGAGAGGGCTAGGCATCGGATCTCACTACCTAGAGAGGGCTAGACATCGGATCTCACTACCCAGAGAGGGCTAGGCATCGGATCTCACTACCCAGAGAGGGCTAGGCATCGGATCTCACTACCCAGAGAGAGCTAGGCATCGGATCTCACTACCCAGAGAGGGCTAGACATCGGATCTCACTACCCAGAGAGGGCTAGACATCGGATCTCACTACCCAGAGAGAGCTAGACATCGGATCTCACTACCCAGAGAGGGCTAGACATCGGATCTCACTACCCAGAGAGGGCTAGACATCGGATCTCACTACCCAGAGAGGGCTAGACATCGGATCTCACTACCCAGAGAGGGCTAGACATCGGATCTCACTACCCAGAGAGGGCTAGACATCGGATCTCACTACCCAGAGAGGGCTAGACATCGGATCTCACTACCCAGAGAGGGCTAGACATCGGATCTCACTACCCAGAGAGGGCTAGACATCGGATCTCACTACCCAGAGAGGGCTAGACATCGGATCTCACTACCCAGAGAGGACTAGACATCGGATCTCACTACCCAGAGAGGGCTAGACATCGGATCTCACTACCCAGAGAGGGCTAGACATCGGATCTCACTACTCAGAGAGGGCTAGACATCGGATCTCACTACCCAGAGAGGGCTAGACATCGGATCTCACTACCCAGAGAGGGCTAGACATCGGATCTCACTACCCAGAGAGGGCTAGACATCGGATCTCACTACCCAGAGAGGGCTAGACATCGGATCTCACTACCTAGAGAGTACTAGACATCGGATCCAACTACCTAGAGAGTACTAGACCTCTGATCTCAATACCCAGAGATCGGTTGAGGGTAAAGCCACTAGGAAAAAACGAGTTCGATTTTGAGAAGCTCCCACCACCTGTAGCAGAATTTGAACTTGTAACCTTCTTGTCCATAGGCCGACTTCTTACTTCCGAACTACCATGTTCCCTCACATCGTTAATAACACACTCTATGCTTATCAAGTCATCAAGAGCGCCTTCTCTTCATTATCCGCCCCCAGATTGACGTTAAATAGCCGCATAATCGTGGTGTCGCAATTCACGGCGTAACCGTGTAATTGTAGGCCTTTCGACCTAACACATCTGTCTTCAGATTGACATTTCTGAGTTTGTTCCCCTACTGGCTTGGCCAAACTAGTTCCAAAGGGTTCTTTAACGTGCTCAGATAGACACGGGATTTCCTGTTTATTGCCGTTATCCGAGAGGGCTAGACATCGGATCTCACTACCCAAGAGATAAGGGGAGGTAACGTCAGAAATAAACCACATATTGTTTTCCTGTGTTGAGAAAATCACCACCGCTTCCGGTGGACTTTGAACCCGGATCCTATCCGGAGGCTGTAGAAATGTGGTTTTTACAGAGCAATGTTGAGAATACCATGGGCGGCTAAGAAGAGTGGGCAACGCGTTCTGGGGGTGGCAAAAGCAAAAAGAGAGCTAATCTTCAATATTAGGAAGGGTACTGGTTGGTCTGGGAGCCGCGATAGCTTAGTGGTTAGTGAACTGGACTACAAAGGACAACGGGTAGGGTTCGATCCCAACCGACGGCTTCCGGGTTCACCCAGCCTTAAATGGGTACCGGATTTTTTTTCTGGGAAAGTAAAGCAGCACGGGCGTAATACCGACCACATTACCCCAAAAATCATGTGCTGAAGGTCTGTAAAATATAGGGTCACTAACACCATATTTCCCTATACGCCACTTGGCGTGACGGGTGGTACTTTACTTTACTTTACTGGTTGGTCTGGAGGCAAGGCGCCGGACTCAAGACAGAGAGGTTGTGGGTTCAAATCCCGGCTACACCGGTTGGGATTTTTATTTATGGTTTCTCTCTGCGGCAACCACTCCTGGTATCAGCAGCGAGGCCCGGCTTGAAACGTCAGTTATTCATCGACGGGAAAAAACATGAGTACCTCCAAAGTCAGAGTTATCTGCCTGTGCAGCCAGGGACCCCTGTGCACACGGCTGCCAGGGAAAAATGGATTAACACGCAAAACTCAGTTCCTAGTCTCTAGGGACTTCGTCAGAGTTGAAAGCTGACGAACGCAACAACAACAACATATAGTTCCTTTAATTGTTGTTCCAAATTAACATATTCATAATTACATCATATTTTATTTAGTATCATTATAAGTTATGAAAAGGCATGGTTTTTTTCTGCTAATTAAAATCTCTTACAATTTTTGTCAGTTTCTTTATATATATATATATATCAGTGGCGTATACTGGTTGTGGGGTCTGGGCTAACGCTGACATAATAAATAAAAACATACATTATATTCAGTAGGCTAACATGAAGTAATATTTGCTAATGACATCACTACATTTTAAATTACTTACTTATTTATGTTAATTATATCCGTCTTGTTTGGGACGCAAATATTTTGATGACTTTGTCATTGAAAGTACTGTTGGGTTGGTTTCTATGTTTCTGAGGGAATGATTTCTCAATGGACATTAATGCCAACCCAGATAAGCGTTCTTGTGTCTGAGTTGAGCGACAATAAGACTTGATTCTCTTGAGAGCAGAAAAAGTTCTTTCTACAGATGCTGGTGCGCATAACGTAGTTGTAAATAGCTAAGGAAGTCCAGGTAATCAGACATAATTTCACTTTCATTTTGTGATGATTCTGATTGGACAGAGCTAAAAATAACCCATAAAACCGAGTATTAATTCTTATTAAATATTTAATTCCTCTAGCGCTAACACTCACTATATTATTTTGACGGGAATTTTTGAATGTCAAGGACATTAGGTCATTAATACTAGGTCCGGATAGAGGAAAAATGTACCGCTGGCTTCTAGAGGTTTCAATGTATAGTAGTTTCGGCTTCATTCACAAACGTTATAGTGGCCAGAGGAAAACCTTGCTTTAACAAATGCAAATCAAAGCAAATAAATCATATTGGCCTACGAAATGTGTAATAGAATATTCGAAAATTTGTAATATAATTATGAAAAAATATAATAAATTATCATTCCCTTTTATATTTTGTTAATATGTTCAGGCTACCGGCGGTAGCTGCGATATCATAGATAATACGCCACTATTATATATATATATATATATATATATATATATATATATATATATATATATATATATATATATATAAAGACACAACGCAGTTATTCTTACAGGAGGCGCTTAATAAATGATCCTCCCTATAATACTTTTATGTACTAATATATTTTAAAAAAGAAGATAGAACGATATCTGGTTGGTTGTTCTTTTGTTGTCATGGAAACAGGGAGCTAATTGTTGAAGTGGCCTACCTCGTTCTCACACGCAGTGCAATGTTGATAGATGTCGCTATAGGGTTGTAGTAAGTTTAACCTCCATTGAAGCCTATTTATTAGTAACGGGTCGAGTTGTTTGAACTATGTCACAGCTAGGGAATACGGTTGTTGGTTGTACACTGACATTTAACTCATTGAGCTGGAATGTGATTGTGTTTTGTATTCTGATCAAATATTAGAGGAGTCGTGGCCTCTGTTGTCAGCTCTGAATATACACCGCTGCTCTCTATTCTCTTTTTTAGTTCCTTTCTCATTTTCCTGCAGAGCGAATTTTGCCGGACCAGACGAGCGAGATACGTGGCTAAACCATTTCATTTTGCGTTCCTTCACACCAGTCAGAAGACCATCATGTACTCTCATTATTAAATGCGTGACAAGAATGCTGAATGTGATAAGACGAAACAGGATCCTAAATTGGGAGATAAGAAATGGAGTTATAAATATTACCAATGCTGAATGGTATTTAGAGACAGCAAATCAAATAAATTTGACATGTAGGGGACAGGCAAATAATTGCGATGCTGCGGTGAAGCTGGTAGCAAGAGGCCAGTGGTGAGGAGTGTAGAACACTCCAAGGTATGAAGACAGCTTCACAAGGGAGGAACACAACACAATACTGACGTTTCGGCCAGGGGCCTTTTTCAGAGTTCAAGGACAACGAAAACAAACGATGAAACACAATTATCTATAAATACATGATCAGAAGAAGAGGATAGAAAAGAAAAAAGTAGGATGATGAAAAAATTAAAAAAGAAGAGAGCTAAGATAAGAATATAGAAAGAATATGAGAATATATGTATAATTAAAATATAAAATATAGAATCACTTAGCTTGAACGACTGGTTAATCCGTCGATTGACATGTAGTTCGATTTGACATGTAGTTCGATATCCACCACACAGTTTTATCTAGAGCTTTTATTCATTCATTCATTCATTCATTCATTCATTCATTCATTCATAATTATGTTTATATTGAGAGACTGATGGGTCTAAAAAAAACTATCTTTACGACACATAGTACCATTGCTGGTGTATGTCGGGGGGCAACGATAGAACCCGAGGGATAAAGGCCGCTTGGTCAAGCAGTCGCCACGACGTGTGAGACTCAGGATTTTTATTTCACCCCCGATAGAAAAAATCCTTTCTGTCTACCGCGGGCTTCGAATACCGTACGCCGGCTTTTCAGCCAGCGGAACAGTGGTTTTAACCGCACGGCCTCGCGCACCTCACTGATGAGTCTAAAGGTGGAAAATGGGTCTGGTCTATCCCGAGAGCTTAGTGGGAAAAGCAGATGTATTTATAATCAACACCTCACAGGAAAAATCAGTCTGAATACTCTTCGAATATGGGGATTCTCCCAACTGCAGTGGTGTCAATATCAAGGGAAGAAGAAAACTGTTAAAGTAATCTACCTTGGAAGACGGATATCCCTGAATAAATGCGTAAATATTACGACTTTGTCGTAAATTAGCGACATAACGCATCCACGCCCGCTTAACAGGTGAAAATTAAGAAGAAGAAGAAGAAGAAAAAGAAGAAGAAGAAGAAGAAGAAAAAGAAGAAGAAGAAGAAGAAGAAGAAGAAAAAGAAGAAGAAGAAAAAGAAGAAGAAGAAGAAGAAGAAAAAGAAGAAGAAGAAGAAGAAGAAGAAGAAGAAGAAGAAGAAGAAGAAGAAGAAGAAGAAAGAAGAAGAAGAAGAAGAAAAAGAAGAAGAAGAAAAAGAAGAAGAAGAAAAAGAAGAAGAAGAAGAAGAAAAAGAAGAAGAAGAAAAAGAAGAAGAAGAAGAAGAGGAAGAAGAAGAAGAAGAAGTTGAAAAGAATGGAACGAAATATTAAATACAATACGAACAATGACAAAAATAAATATGTCTGATATATGAAGTGAGACTAGTGAAGAAATAAGAGAAAAGACAAGTCTTCTTAAAATATCAAATATAATCAAGAGAAGAAGGTGGTCATATATGTTGGCCATATGATGTGGGTTCATATGTTGAACAAGTGATATGGGCTCATATGTTTGACATATGATGTGGGCTCATGTTGGACATATGATGTGGGCTCATGTTGGACATATGATGTGGGCTCATGTTGGACATATGATGTGGGCTCATATTTTGGACATATGATGTGGGCTCATATGTTGGACATATGATGTGGGCTCATATGTTGCACAGATGTGGGCTCATATGCTGGCAATACGATGTGGGCTCATATGATGGCCACATGATGTGGGCTCATATGTCTGCTCATATTTTGGTCATATAATGTGGGCTCATATGTTGGACATATGATGTGGGCTCATATGTTGGACATATGATGTGGGCTCATATGTTGGACATATGATGTGGGCTCATATGTTGGACATATGATGTGGGCTCATATGTTGGACATATGATGGGGGCTCATATGTTGGACATATGATGTGGGCTCATATGTTAGCTATATGATGGGGGCTCATATGTTGGACATATGATGTGGGCTCATATGTTGGACATATGATGGGGGCTCATATGTTGGACATATGATGTGGGCTCATATATTGGACATATGATGTGGGCTCATATGTTGGACATATGATGTGGGCTCATATGTTAGCCATATGATGTGGGCTCATATGTTAGCCATATGATGGGGCTCATATGTTAGCCATATGATGGGGGCTCATATGTTAGACATATGATGTGGGCTCATATGTTAGACATATGATGGGGGCTCATATGTTGGACATATGATGGGGGCTCATACGTTAGCCATATGATGGGGGCTCATATGTTAGCCATATGATGGGGGCTCATATGTTGGACATATGATGGGGGCTCATATGTTGGACATATGATGTGGGCAGACAAGAAGACTCAAAGCAGGTCCTCAAATAAGAACCCGAAGATAACATAAAAAAGAGGCCGACCTAAGGAAACACTAAAAAGAACATTAAAGAGAGAGACGACAACAGCAGGCATCGGCTCCCTTGCCGAGATTGAGCAACTCGCCCAGAACAGAGCCGTGAGGCAAGACGCAATGCGGGTCTTTTGCAAAGTCTGAAACATCAAAGTTCGTCGGACATATAGAGTCTAGAATTTCTACACTATGTGCCGCCTTCAGATTGTAAGGACAATAGACAGACAGACAGACAGACAGACAGACAGACAGACAGAAAGACAGAAAGACAGACAGACAGACAGAAAGACAGACATATAGATAGATATATAGGTAGGTAGGTAGGCGTGTATGTATGTAGGTAGGTAGATATATACATAGATATGTAGGTAGATAGGTAGGTAGATAGGTAGGTAGATAGATGGACGGATGGAAGGATGGACGGATGGACGGATGGACAGATGGATGGGATAGATAGATAGATAGATAGATAGATAGATAGATAGATAGATAGATAGATAGATAGATAGATAGATAGATAGATAGATAGATAGATAGATAGATAGATAGATAGATAGATAGATAGATAGATAGATAGATAGATAGATAGATAGATAGATAGATAGATAGATAGATGGATGGATGGATGGACGGACGGACGGACGGACGGACGGACGGACGGACGGACGGACGGACGGACGGACGGACGGACGGACGGACGGACAGGCAGGCAGGTAGGCAGGTAGGTAAATAAAAAAAATAAAGTACCCCCGTCACGCCAAGTGGCGTATAGATAATATGGTGTTAGTGACCATACATTTTACAGACCTTCGGCACATGATTTTTGGGGTAATGAGGTCAGTATTACGCCCGTGCCGCTTTACTTTCCCAGAAAAAATCCGGTGCCCATTAAAGGCTGGTTGAACCCAGAAGCCGTCGGTTGGGATCGAACCCTACCTCTTGTCCTTTGTAGTCCAGTTCACTAACCACTGAGCTATCGCGGCTCCATAGGTAGGTAGGTAGGTAGGTCATAACATATTGAAAGTCGTCTTTAAAGTTGAAAAAAAAAAAATCAGGATAAAAGAGGCCGGAGCAAACAGAGACAAAAGTTGACTGATAAAAGAGGCAGGAGAAAGCAGAGACAAAAGGTGACAGATAAAAGAGGCCGGAGCAAGCAGAGACAAAAGTTGACCGATAAAAGAGACTGGAGCAAGCGGAGACAAAAGTTGACCGATAAAAGAGACCGGAGCAAGCAGAGACAAAAGTTGACTGATAAAAGAGGCCGGAGCAAACAGAGACAAAAGTTGACCGATAAAAGAGACTGGAGCAAGCGGAGACAAAAGTTGACCGATAAAAGAGACCGGAGCAAGCAGAGACAAAAGTTGACTGATAAAAGAGGCCGGAGCAAGCAGAGACAAAAGTTGACCGATAAAAGAGACTGGAGCAAGCGGAGACAAAAGTTGACCGGTAAAAGAGACCGGAGCAAGCAGAGACAAAAATTGACTGATAAAAGAGGCCGGAGCAAACAGAGACAAAAGTTGACTGATAAAAGAGGCAGGAGAAAGCAGAGACAAAAGGTGACAGATAAAAGAGGCCGGAGCAAGCAGAGACAAAAGTTGACCGATAAAAGAGACTGGAGCAAGCGGAGACAAAAGTTGACCGATAAAAGAGACCGGAGCAAGCAGAGACAAAAGTTGACTGATAAAAGAGGCCAGAGCAAACAGAGACAAAAGTTGACTGATAAAAGAGACCGGAGCAAGCAGAGACAAAAGTTGACTGATAAAAGAGGCCGGAGCAAACAGAGACAAAAGTTGACTGATAAAAGAGACCGGAGCAAGCAGAGACAAAAGTTGAGTGATAAAAGAGGCCGGAGCAAACAGAGACAAAAGTTGACTGATAAAAGAGACCGGAGAAAGCGGAAACAAAAGTTGACTGATAAAAGAGACCTGAGCAAGCAGAGACAAAAGTTGGCTGATAAAAGAGACCGGAGCAAGCAGAGACAAAAGTTGACTGATAAAAGAGACCAGAGCAAGCGGAGACAAAAGTTGACTGATAAAAGAGACTGGAGCAAGCGGAGACAAAAGTTGACCGATAAAAGAGACCGGAGCAAGCAGAGACAAAAGTTGACTGATAAAAGAGACAGGAGCAAGCAGACAAAAGTTGACTGATAAAAGAGACCGGAGCAAGCAGAGACAAAAGTTGACTGAAAATAGAGGCCGGAGCAAGCAGAGACAAAAGTTGACTGATAAAAGAGACCGGAGCAAGCAGAGACAAAAGTTGACTGATAAAAGAGACCAGAGAAAGCAGAGACAAAAGTTGACTGATAAATGAGACCGTAGCAAGCAGAGAGAAAAGTTGACTGATAAAAGAGGCCGGAGCAAGCAGAGACAAAAGTTGACTGATAAAAGAGGCCGGAGCAAACAGAGACTAAAGTTGACTGATAAAAGAGGCCGGAGCAAACAGAGACAAAAGTTGACTGATAAAATCCAGAAATAATTGACCGAGGCAGTTGTCAAAGTGTACGATCAAATCAAGATATAGACCTACAAGAAAATAATGCTGCTTGGTAGCAAACGAGCTGGCTCGGATTACAGTGCCCAAACATGTTCCGATAATGAACAAATATTGGAGTATTTTGTTTTCTAAGATCACTCTTGAGGCATGTCGGTATTCTAATCTTTACTTCTCTATTTTACCCACAGAAATGTCCCTACATCCTTCCAGTGTGTTTATATATATATATATATATATATATATATATATATATATATATATATATATATATATGATGAAACTTAGACTATTCAAGTTAAAAGTACTATCAACCCTTACGTATGCGTGTGAAAGCTGGAAAACAACAAGAGATATAGAAACAAAGTTGAACGCATTCGAAAATAATTGTCTAAGGAAAATACTTGGTATAGCGTGGAACGAATTCAAAACAAACGAGGAAATTAGAGAAATCGCCAATCAACCACTAATATCTTCAGTAATAAAGAAAAGACGATGGTCATATGTTGGACATGTGATGAGAAGAGATGATAACCGAATAGCAAAGCAAACCTTCATGTGGGAAACAACAGGTAAGAGGACAAGAGGACGACCCAGAGAGACACTGAGAAGAACATTGATGAGAGAAGCAAGAGCAGCATGATTCGGCTCCCTTGATGAGATAGAGCTGCTTTCACAGAACAGAGACAAATGGTGAGATTTGATAAAATATCTTTAAAAGAATTTAAAACTGCTAGAACAAAAATTCAGATAAGAGAAGGAGTATCTTGGTCTACGCCCTATGGGTCGGTTACGGATCGAAAGGTCAATAGATAGATAGATAGATAGATAGATAGATAGATAGATAGATAGATAGATAGATAGATAGATAGATAGATAGATAGATAGATAGATAGATAGATAGATAGATAGCAGGCAGGCAGGCAGGCAGGCAGGCAGGCAGGCAGGCAGGCAGGCAGGCAGGCAGGCAGGCAGGCAGGCAGGCAGGCAGGCAGGCAGACAGACAGACAGACAGACAGACAGACAGACAGACAGACAGACAGACAGACAGACAGATAGATAGATAGATAGATAATATGGCGGATAGGCAGTAGGGACAATTGAAGCACTCGCTGAAAAGCGTTCCTACCTTGTTGCATTTTCCTCATATTCCAAGTCCGGCTTGCTGCCGGAGCTACTGAGTTTAGTGTTTTGTGCACACCGTGGGCTGTGTTTTTCATTTGGATCGTGTTTCGATATTCCGATTGTTTACAATGAATGATGATATCGTATCTATCTATTGACCTTTCGAGCCGTAGCCGGCCCATAGGGCATAGACCCAGATCGTTTTTCTCTTATCTATATTTTAATCTAGCAGTTGTCAATCCGTGTAAAGATTGTTATCAAATCTTACAATTTGTCTCTGTTCTGTGCAAGCAACTCTATCTCATCATTTGTCTCTGTTCTGTGCAAGCAACTCTATCTCCCCATTTGTCTCTGTTCTATGCAAGCAACTCTATATCACCATTTGTCTCTGTTCTATGCAAGCAACTCTATCTCACCATTTGTCTCTGTTCTATGCAAGCAACTCTATCTCATCATGTGTCTCTGTTCTATGCAAGCAACTCTATCTCATCATTTGTCTCTGTTCTATGCAAACAACTATACCTCATCATCTGTCTCTGTTCTATGCAAGCAACTCTATCTCACCATTTGTCTCTGTTCTATGCAAGCAACTCTATCTCATCATCTGTCTCTGTTCTGTGCAAGCAACTCTATCTCCCCATTTGTCTCTGTTCTATGCAAACAACTCTACCTCATCATCTGTCTCTGTTCTATGCAAGCAACTCTATCTCACCATTTGTCTCTGTTCTATGCAAGCAACTCTATCTCATCATTTGTCTCTGTTCTATGCAAGCAACACTATCTCATCATCTGTCTCTGTTCTGTGCAAGCAACTCTATCTCCCCATTTGTCTCTGTTCTATGCAAGCAACTCTATCTCACAATTTGTCTCTGTTCTATGCAAGCAACTCTATCTCCCCATTTGTCTCTGTTCTGTGCAAGCAACTCTATCTCCCCATTTGTCTCTGTTCTATGCAAGCAACTCTATCTCACAATTTGTCTCTGTTCTATGCAAGCAACTCTATCTCACCATTTGTCGCTGTTCTATGCAAACAACTCTACCTCATCATCTGTCTCTGTTCTATGCAACCAACTCTATCTCACCATTTGTCTCTGTTCTATGCAAACAACTCTATCTCACCATTTGTCTCTGTTCTATGCAAGCAACTCTATCTCCCCATTTGTCTCTGTTCTATGCAAACAACTCTATCTCACCATTTGTCTCTGTTCTATGCTAGCAACTCTATCTCCCCATTTGTCTCTGTTCTATGCAAACAACTCTATCTCACCATTTGTCTCTGTTCTATGCAAGCAACTCTATCTCACCATTTGTCTCTGTTCTATGCAAACAACTCTATCTCATCATCTGTCTCTGTTCTATGCAAGCAACTCTATCTCACCATTTGTCTCTGTTCTATGCAAGCAACTCTATCTCATCATTTGTCTCTGTTCTGTGCAAGCAACTCTATCTCACTATCTGTCTCTGTTCTATGCAAGCAACTCTATCTCACAATTTGTCTCTGTTCTATGCAAGCAACTCTATCTCACCATTTGTCTCTGTTCTATGCAAGCAACTCTATCTCACCAATTGTCTCTGTTCTATGCAAGCAACTCTATCTCCCCATTTGTCTCTGTTCTATGCAAGCAACTCTATCTCACCATTTGTCTCTGTTCTATGCAAGCAACTCTATCTCACCATTTGCCTCTGTTCTATGCAAGCAACTCTATCTCATTGGGTGAGCCGATTCCTGCTGCTCTTGCTTCAAAAACAAAACCAAAAAATGCACAATAATGTTAAGAATCGTACTACATAAAATTTAAGAATTCCTTTTCTTGTTTCCATTATCAAAAATGTATTGCACAGTGTCTTCCTCATTTTTTGGAAAGCTGCTTTTGCCTGAGCCATTCTGCCTCTCGCCTCTGTTGTACATCTACCATCTGAGGTTAATATTGTTCCCAGATATTTAAATTCATATACCGGTTTTAATATTGTCCCACCTGTCTTTATTGTGCATTGAAGTGATGTCTTTTTCTTTGTTGCTACCATTCCTTCTGTCTTTACTTTTTAGGCTGAGTCCTTTATTTTATCTTCTATCTATCTATTGTCCTTTCGAGCCGAAGACGGCACATAGGGCAGAACAACAATCTCAAAAACAGAAACCTTGCGTGCCAAAATGGCACATATTGCAGAGATCACTGCTTCTAAAATCTATGGTTCTGTTTCCATAACAATACTTTTTACAATGACAGCTTGTCAAGCCATCGATCAACCTCCTTAGTCGCCTCTTACGACATGCCTGGAAGGTCACAGTGTCACTATTCTTTACTTTCCTCATAACGAGGCCCCGGTAACACACAGGAGGTATATTACCTTACCTTCACTACCATCATCATCATCATTGAGTGCCGTCTCCGCATCGAAGGTTGGCTACCATAGAGCGCCATTCCATTTTGTCTCTAGCTTTGATGGTGCAGATTTCCATAGGCTGACTTGTCCATCTTTTGATGTTACTCGTCCATGTTAGTCTTGGTCTGCCTCTGCCTCTTTTACCTTGTATTTCCCTTCTAATATTACTTTTACTAGACTGTTGTGTCTTTTAACATGACCAACAAATTTCATGTGTCTTGTCTTAATTGTATTTAGTAGTTCTCTTTTTATTTTCAGTTGTTTTAAAACTTCATCGTTTGTTATCTTTTGTTTCCATCCAATTCTACCTATTCTTCTATAAATCCACATTTCAAAGGCTTCAATTTGTCTAATGTCCATGTTTCTGCATCATACAGGAATATTGAGAAGACGTAACATTTTGCCATTCTTAGTTTCAGCCCTGCTGATATTTGTTTTGTTGTTAGTATATTTTTCATGGCATTAAAATTACTTTTTGCCATACCTATTCTTTTGTTTATTTCAGTTTTGCATTTTCCATCATTGGTTTATAGTACGGCCTTCTAGCATAATTCTCTAATTAACGTTTTAATGTCTTTACGACACACGATGCTGATTACTCTTAAAAAATCTCTACTCTACTCAACAGAGCCCCAGCTCGACTTGGACCAATCAATGAAGGTTCCATGTTACTAAAATTAGAGCAAGTGACACGAGGCCCATGCCCTGAGTCGCGTGACTTGTCGGGTGCCGGACCTGGAATGTGACGTCGCGAGCCCAACACGGCGGGCCGGAGCACGTGAGTGAAAGCATGACTTAAGAACAACACATTCTGGGAGATTGATATAAAACTTGTGAACGCTTTCGAATGTTTTAACCACCACATGGTTCTGGATATTTGTTTACGTTCTGGTATAGTGTCTAACTTTATTACGAGACCGCATCAGAAGGTCTCAGCTGGACAATTCCTGAGGTTTGATCGCCGTTGTTAAGTACGAATTGACCAGTAGTAATTACTAATTACTCAACATCTGACTTGCAAAACCACGGGACATGACCGCAACAGACAGTATTCAATGTTAAAACTTCATGTAATAATTAAAGTCGTGCTTATTTCTTCATATTGTATGTTTATTGTGTTGCTTATTTACGTTTTCATTAACTTGTTAGATTACTTTTATTGAGAAATTCACTAATTTAAAATCATTCGGCTCTGTTTTCACTTATATTAATTAAATCAACTTTATTTTTTGATGACATTTTATTGCACCCACAGACTTTTTAACAGCTTTACTGCAACACTTCAATTATTTCTATGTTCCCTTATTATTTGATGTGTTTTGTAAAGGGTATAAATATAAGTTCGCACAATCTGTGTTTAATTTTTGTTATTTCAATTTCAAGAAAATACTTTAATTCAAAATCATCATTGAGTGCCGTCTCCACATCGAAGTTTGGTTACCATGGAGCGCCATTCTGCTCTGTCTCTTGCTTTAATGGTTCAGGTTATCACAGGCTGACTTGTCCATCTTTTGATGTTACTCGTCCATGTTAGTCTGTGTCTGCCTCTGTATCTTGTACCATGTATTTTCCCTTCTAAGATTACTTTTAGTAGGCTACTGTGTCTTTTAACATGTCCCAAAAATCTCATTTGTCTTGTTTGAATTGAGTTTAGTAGTTCTCTTTTCATTTTTAGTTATTTTAAAACTTCATCGTTTGTTTTCTCTTTTCCCCCTATCCATGCTTTAATTGCATCTTTCATTATTTGCTCCCTTGCTGTATTCAGCATTTCACGTCTTGTTTATTACGTTGTAGTTATACAAGGTTAGACTTCCGGTCAATGTGGCAGATAGGCGGCAGGAACCATTGAGGCTCAGTCTGAAAAGTATTCATTGTTGCAGTTTCCTCATAATCCAAGTCCGACTTGCTGCCGGAGCTACTGAGTTTAGTGCTCTGTGCAAACCGTGAGATGTGTCTTTCACCCGGATCGAGTTTCAATTTTCCGATTGCTTGCGATGAATGATGATATCGTATGACGAAGGACAGTTCAGCTGCGTTCACTTTCGGTGCTGGTTAACCTTATTTTTTGGCGTGTGCTGTATCTGCTTTGATGGGGACTGCAGCTGTCCTTATTTGTTTGGATCCTTAAATGAGATTATTGTTAATTCGGATGATTCCACTGGCACGGGCGGTTGAGCAATTATGGATTTTAATTCGTTTGCTGTGATACCAGGGCTTTCGACTAACCATAACCATGTACAAAAGTTACGATGCGTGGTCTATGTATGTTATGAAACACTGTAGTGTTATTGTTTGGGTGTTTGTTACATTGTTGTTATCTGACGGGTAATCATCATTGCACTCCGAACATATTTTTAGGTGCTCAGATCCTTTCCTCAGCGAGTCCCGCAGCGACTGACGGACTCTGTGTTACATATCCCAAACGATTACAACTACTGTGTGTCATGATATACATAGACAACGCATCGTAACTTTTGTATATGGTTATAGTTAGTCGAACGCCCGTGTGTTACCGGGGCCTCATTACGTGGGATGTAAAGAATAGTGACACTGTGACCTTCCAGGCATGTCGTAAGAGGCGACTAAGGAGATGGATCGATGGCTTGACAAGCTGTCATTGTAAAAAGCATTGTTATGGAAACAGCCATAGCTTTTAGAAGCAGTGATCTCTGCAATATGTGCCATTTTGGCACGCAAGGTTTCTGTTTTTGAGATTGTGGTTCTGCCCTATGTGCCGTCTTCGGCTCGAAAGGACAATAGATAGATAGATAGTTAGTTAGTCGAAAGCCCTGGTATCACTGCGAAGGAGTTAAAATCAATAATTGCTCAACCGCCCGTGCCAGTGGAGTCACCCGAATTAAACCTCATCTCATTTAAGGATTCAAACAAAGAAGGGCATCTGCAGTCCCCATCACAGCAAGGAAGCTCCGGTGGCTGAGTGGTTAGTGTGCTCGCTTCCAGATCAGAAAGGTCCTTGTTCGATTCTCAGTAGTGGCAGATTTTGTTTCTAACGGACAAGTATCCAGAGTTCACCCAACCTCTACAAATGGGTACCAGCGATTTGTATGGGAGGTAAAGGCGGCCTGGCGTGATACCGACCGCAACACCCAAAAATGTGCCATGGTCATGGAAAAAAAGGTCACTCCACCATAGCCCCCCATACACCTGGCACGGCAAGGAACCTTGACTTTAGTTTGCTTTATGCAAGAGTTTAATTGCTTAGGTATTTACCATATGGGAGTTTAATTGTTTAGGTATTTACTATTTGGGAGTTTAATTCTTTAGGTATTTACTATATGGGACATGGGAGTTTAATTATTTCGGTCAGCGGTTCTAAAACTTTTCTTCAACGCGGACCCTCATTAAATACGTTTTGTAGTCGCGGACCCCCATGATTTATTTGTGTGTGTGCTTTCATTCATTCGTTCGTTCCGTTTAGCTACAAAATCTCTCCTACCAGGACGGGGTTGGGGCAACAGGTGGAACTGCTGCAACAGTTAAAAAAATGAACACCCCATATGTCCAACGATGAGACAGGCCATACGATTATGAGCCACATCCAAAGCTCTATCCACGGAGAAGGACACCCCGGAAAACAAACCACCGCTGCCTAGTAGTTACTATGGGGAGAAGGAAAGGCTATGGGAGAACACTTAGACAGAAACCACGAGCAGGGTGGACCCAACAACTCAGGCAGACATCCACCCTACGAGAAAGAAAATTCCTACTTTAAACCAAGATCCAGTCTCCTGAAGATGGAGTGTGTCAGCCACGGCGCAGGTTTAATGGGAAAAGTCATGACACGCGTGAATGTACAAGCACTGACCATGCGACCAGCTCATCGCTTGTCAATTATATTACCCCATATCATCATTAGACGTGGGGAAACGCACATATACAAGCACTGACCATGTCATCGCGGGTCAATGATATTGCCCCTCCATCATGAGACGGGCAAACGCGCATATACAAGCACTGACCATGTCATCGCGTGTCAATGATATTGCCCCTCCATTATGAGACGGGGCAAAGGCGCATATACAAGCACTGACCATGCGATTTGCTCATCGCTTGTCAATAATATTGCCCATCCATCATGAGACAGGGCAAACGCGCATATAAAAGCACTGACCATGCGACCAGCTCATCGCGTGTCAATAATATTGCCCCTCCATCATGAGACGGGACAAACGCGCTTATACAAGCACTGACCATGTCATCGCGTGTCAATGATATTACCCCTCCGTCATGAGACAGGACAAACGCGCATATACAAGCACTGACCATGCGACCAGCTCATCGCGTGTCAATGATATTGCCCCTCCGTCATGAACCAAGACAGAGAATAAGGTTCGCATGATCACAAGACTTTAAACTCAGAAGAAGAAGAGAAATCACCACCGTTTCTGTTGGGTTTTGAACCCTTGACCTTCCTTTCCTGAGACCGACTCTGCACCTCTAGACCACTGAATCGTCTGGTATGAGATAAAATAATACCGGTAAACTTTCTTTTAGGAAACAAAAGACACTCACTTCTTCTATTTGATCACGTAACCACAGAGGTCCTTGACGAACCACTGACAGACGTCGTCAACATTCTCCATTTCTCTCTATCTTCAGTCATTCTTTGAGACTGTAAAGTCGACTTGTCTATTCGTGATGTTATCTTCCCATCTCTTTTTGTGTCTGTCTTCCTTATTTCACAGCTTCTTACAGAATCATCACGTGCCATACCGATTGGCGTAGGCGATGATGTCCCTCCACAATCCTCCATCCAGAAGTCAACATATCAGTTCTGTTGTTGACTGTTTTCCATCCCTAGACACCAAGCTATCTAGTATCTTCTCTCTTTGTCATCGGCGATCTTTCATTCCTTGTATTTTGCCATCTGTAGCCATGTACTCAAACTTTTCTCTTCTCATGATGTGCCTGACAAATGTTGGTTGTTTCTTTCTGATGTTTTTTAGGAGTTCCCTTTTTGTGTTATCTCTTTGAGAATTTCCTCGTTGGTATTTTTAACTTTCAACATTCTTCTGTGAAATCCCATCCCTGGGCCTCTAATTGTCTTATTCCATGTTAGTCTTGGTCTGCCTCTACCTCTTTACCTTGGTGTTAGTGACCATGATTTTAATAGACCTTCGGCACAAGAATTTTAGGGCTTTGTGGTCGGTCTTACGCCCGTGCCTCTTTACTCTCCCAGAAAAACAAAATCCGGTACTCATTTAAGGCTGGGTGAATCCGGAAACCGTCGGTCAGGATCGAACCCATCTTATTGTCATTTGTAGTCCAGTTCACTAACCACTGAGCTTTCGCGGCTCCGTATAAAGGCATTATCGTTTGTTAATTATTTTAATTTACGATATATAGGAGTTACATTTTTAAGATTCTTTACTTACTATATGATAGCTCCAGTAGTGACCTACTGTATGATAGCTCCAGTAGTGACCTACTATATGATAGCGTCAGTAGTGACCTACTATATGATAGCGCCAGTAGTGACCTACTATATGATAGCTCCAATAGCGACCTACTATATGACAGCGCCAGTAGTGACCTACTATATGATTGCTCCAATAGCGACCTACTATATGATAGCTCCAGTAGTGACCTACTATATGATAGCTCCAATAGCGACCTACTATATGATAGCTCCAGTAGTGACCTACTATATGATTGCTCCAGTAGTGACCTACTATATGATTGCTCCAGTAGTGACCTACTATATGATACCTCCAGTAGTGACCTACTATATGATAGCTCCAGTAGTGACCTACTATATGATAGCTCCAGTAGTGACCTACTATATGATAGCTCCAGTAGTGACCTACTATATGATACCTCCAGTAGTGACCTACTATATGATAGCTCCAGTAGTGGCCTACTATATGATACCTCCAGTAGTGACCTACTATATGATACCTCCAGTAGTGACCTACTATATGATAGCTCCAGTAGTGACCTACTATATGATAGCTCCAGTAGTGACCTACTATATGATAGCGCCAGTAGCGACCTACTATATGATAGCGCCAGTAGTGACCTACTATATGATAGCTCCAGTAGTGACCTACTATATGATACCTCCAGTAGAGACCTACTATATGATAGCGCCAGTAGCGACCTACTATATGATAGCGCCAGTAGCGACCTACTATATGATAGCGCCAGTAGTGACCTACTATATGACAGCACCAGTAGCGACCTACTATATGATAGCGCCAGTAGCGACCTACTATATGATAGCTCCAGTAGCGACCTACTATATGATAGCGCCAGAAGCGACCTACTATATGATAGCGCCAGTAGTGACCTACTATACGATAGCTCCAGTAGCGACTTACTATATGATAGCTCCAGTAGTGACCTACTATACGATAGCGCCAGTAGTGACCTACTATATGATAGCGCCAGAAGCGACCTACTATATGATAGCGCCAGTAGCGACCTACTATACGATAGCTCCAGTAGCGACCTACTATATGATAGCTCCAGTAGTGACCTACTATACGATAGCGCCAGTAGTGACCTACTATATGATAGCGCCAGAAGCGACCTACTATATGATAGCGCCAGTAGCGACCTACTATACGATACCTCCAGTAGTGACCTACTATATGATAGCGCCAGTAGTGACCTACAATATGATAACGTCAGTAGCGACCTACTATATGATAGCTCCAGTAGTGACCTACTATATGAAAGCGTCAGTAGTGACCTACTATATGATAGGGTCAGTAACAACCAACTGCATTAAAGTGGCAGTAGCGATTTACTAGATGATTGCGCCAGTAGCGACTTACTAGATAATAGCGCCAGTTGTGACCTACTATATGAAAGCGGGGGTAGCGGCTTACTATATGATAGCGCCAGTAGCGACCTACTGCATGAAAGCGCCAGTAGCGACTATATATTATAGCACCATATGCTTGCATGCGTTCGCCCGATGACTAAAGTATTCTAGAGTATTCGTAGACTGTAGAATTCCTCTTCGTCATCCGTCCTTAAAATGACGTTAAGTGGGCGTGTCTGCGTTGTTTTGTGGTTTGCCGTACAACTGTTATATTTGTGCCGTTCGGCCCAACACATCCGACTTCAGCACGACATTTTTGAGTACCGGGTTGTCTTCCCTCTTCGATCCCTGCTCGCTTGGCCGGACTAGACAGGTTAGTCTGTTACTGGAGGCACCGCGGAGAGGTGGAGCAGGATCTGGATGGTTCTGGTTCACCGATCCTGGCGCAAGCCATCAGCTGTGGGTCGCTGACAACTTCCAGCTCTAGTGCTGGAGGCGCGCCTTCGCCTCCAGATACAGTTGATAGCACCATATAACTAACGCCTTATCTGGCGATTAATTACGTAAACGAGGGTTCAAAGCAGCGTGATTCTCTCCAGCCGACATAGCAGAAATGGGTGCCTGACTTACTGAGTTGACAGATTAGCAATAATAGACAGGGAGAGAACGTGCGTGATTCTCTCCAGCCGACATAGCAGAAATGGGTGCCTGACTTACTGAGTTGACAGATTAGCAATAATAGACAGGGAGAGAACGTGACCCCTCACCCCCAGATACGATGATTAAGTATAGGAAATGTTAGTTATCTCCCCTGTCTATATTATCTCCCTTCAGTTACTTTACTTCGTGTAATATAAAGGTTAGAGAGGCAGAACAGGCGACAGGCAAAGGAAATATGAAAGAGATGTACAACAGCAAGAAGAAATTAAGTGGAACATATCATCAGCATCGTGTGCTATATCGGTTGGTGTACGCGATCATGTTCTTCCACAATTTTCAATCTTTTTTACGTACATAGTATCAATTCTGTTGACTGTTTTCTATGACGTGACATCAATCTATTTAGTATCTTCTCTCTTTGTCGCCCGTGATTCCTCTTTCCCTAATATTTTGCCAGTTGTAAACAAGTATTCCAACTTTCCTCTTCTCATCATGTGCCATATAAATGTTTCCTTTTAATGTTTTTTTTTTTAAAGAACAATCTCTTTCTTTCTCTGTGAGAAAGATCGTGGTCGCTTTGTTCTTTGATAATTCTCTTGATCCTTCCCTCTTATAGTGCTTGTGACGTCACATATGGCTTGTAGTGATTTCACCATTCATCTCTGTTCTGGGCGAGATGTTCGATCTTATCTAATGAGTCTATGCCTGCCAACGTTGCTTCTCTTATAAGTGTTCTTCTTAGTGTCTCAATTGGTCTCCCTCTTTTTCTGTTTCCTGATATTTCCCAAAGAATAGCCTGTTTTGGTATCCTCTTCTCATCACATGTCCAACATTTGTTCGTCTTCTGTCCTTAATTGTAGGGAGCCACGATAGCTCAGTGGTTAGTAAACTGGACCACAAAGGACAAGAGGTAGGGTTCGATCCCAACCGACGGCTTCCGGTTCATCCAGCCTTTAATGGGTACCTGATTTTTTTTTTTTTCTGGGAAAGTAAAGTGGCACGGGCGTAATACCGACCACATTACCCCAAAAATCATGTGCCGAAGGTGTGTAAAATTTATGGTCACTAACACCATATTCCCCATACGCCACTTGGCGTGACAGGAGTGCTTTTTTTCTCCCCTTAATTATAGAGGAGATCTTTGGTTGCATGACTATTTCTCTTATTTCAATATTAGTCTTGAATTTACTTCATTGCGCACAAAGTATTCTTCTTAGGCATTTGTCTTTGAAAGCATTTATTTTTCCCTTAATCTCTTTCGTTGTTTTCCAGCTTTCACATGTGTAGGTAAGGGTTGATAGTACGTTCGCGCTGAATATTTTAAGTTTTGTTTTCTTCCTTCCTATAGCATTCACATACCAAAAGGTTTAAAAAAATGTATTAAAATAGAAGAACACTCCCCCGTGTGTTACCGGGGCCTCATTATGTGGGAAGTAAAGAATAGTGACACTGTGGCCTTCCAGGCATGTCGTAAGAGGCGACTAAGGAGGTTGATCGATGGCTTGACAAGCTGTCATTGTAAAAAGTATTGTTGTGGAAACAGAACCATAGATTTTAGAAGCAGTGATCTCTGCAATATGTGCCATTTTGGCACGCAAGGTTTCTGTTTTTGAGATTGTGGTTCTGCCCTATGTGCCGTCTTCGGCTCGAAAGGAAAATAGATAGATAGATAGAAAATAGAAGCATAAGATGAAATATGTTGCAGTAGTTAATATCTTGCGAAGAGTAAAGTTGGAATACTTGGTTACAACAGGAAAAATAAAAGAAAAGAGAGATCGCGGACGGCAAAGAGAGAAAATACTGGATGGCTTGATGTCATGGCATGGAAAACAGTCAACAACAGAACTGATACGATGAACTGTAGATAGAAGGTTGTGGAAGGACATAATCGCCTACGCCAACTGGTATAACACATGATGATGATGATGAATTAATGATATATACGAACCATACAACATACTACACCTTGTACTACATAAACATCTGTAGATTTGCTGATTGTGCTATTAATAGACATCTTTTTTTTTGTATTTAAGATCAATAACAACACACTGAGCAGATAACACGAGCTCACTTGAATTTGTCAAGGGACACTGCTATACACGATGATACTTTAGTACAATCCTATATAATGTTGACAATATAATTTTTTTTTTTTTTTGCATGATACCTTAGTTCCCGTGTGTTACCGGGGCCTCATGAGGGAAGTAAAGAATAGTGACACTGTGACCTTCCAGGCATGTCGTAAGAGGCGACTAAGGAGGTTGATCGATGGTTTGACAAGCTGTCATTGTAAAAAGTATTGTTATGGAAACAGAGCCATAGATTTTAGAAGCAGTGAATTCTGCTATATGTGCCATTTTGGCACGCAAGGTTTCTGTTTTTAAGATTGTGGTTCTGCCCTATATGCCGTCTCCGGCTCGAAAGGACAATAGATAGATAGATAGATGATACCGTAGGTGCATCTCCTGTGTGGACGCACTATTTTGCTAGATTCTGTGCTTGCTAGAAGAGGCAAATCCACGACAAAAATTATATCTGTTCTCGTAGACATTTTCTGAATGAATCATAGAAGCTAAAGACTCATTAACGATAAAAACGACATTACATAAAATAGTAAACATTTTACCGATAACTGAAAATATTATTTAAGACATCTCTTCATTTACCTTTTTCGCTTCCAGTGGAGCATAAGTCTTCAACAAACACTTTCAGATTCTTGTGGAGCATAGGTCTTCAACAAACACTTTCAGCTCCCTGTGGAGCATAGGTCTTCAACAAACACTTTCAGCTCCCTGTGGAGCATAGGTCTTCAACAAACACTTTCAGCTCCCAGTGGAGCATAGGTCTTCAACAAACACGTTCAGCTCCCAGTGGAGCATAGGTCTTCAACAAACACTTTCAGCTCCCAGTGGAGCATAGGTCTTCAACAAACACTTTCAGCTCCCTGTGGAGCATATGTCTTCAACAAACACTTTTAGCTCCCTGTGGAGCATAGGTCTTCAACAAATACTTTCAGCTCCCAGTGGAGCATAGGTCTTCAACAAACAACGTACTGTTTTTTGCCATTCTTTTAAGATCATTCCATGTCTTCCCCATCATCTTCATCTCTGCTTCTATCTGTCTTCTCCAAGAATTCCTTGGTCTTCCTCTTTGTCTTTTCCCCTGGGGATTCCAAAAAAAAGTGTATTTAAGACATACATGAATTAAATTAATGAGGAACTAATTATTTATAATTAAAACACGAGTAGCAATTACGAGTACGTTTAAAAACTAATTAACTTTTGAAAATGAAAACAATATTACGTGCATATTGTTGACCACAAATATAAGGCCTTGAGACAGAGAGGTTGTGAGTTCAAATCCCGGTTGCACCATTTGGGATTTTTATTTCTGATTTCTGTCTGCGGCAACCGCCACTGGTCTCAGCAATGGGGCCCGGCTTGAAACGTCTATTACTCGACGAAAAAAATATTAGTACCTACGAAGACGGAGTTATCTGCCTCTACGGCGAGGGAACCCTGTGCTCACAGCTGCCAGGGAAAAACGGATTAATAGACACAAATTCAGTTCCTACTCTCTAGGAACTTCGTCAGAGGTCAAAGCTGGCAAATGAAAAAAAAGTAAATAAATAATGAGGGATAAATGGGTTTTTGTATCCATAGGGATCAACACATTCAGTAAATAATTCTAATTTAAATGTTAAAAACAGCTACATGTATTTGTATTATTTATTATAAAAGTTGTCTCCCTCAAATAAAATAAACAAAATATCACCTCCCCTTAACTATATGGAACATTGTTTCAAGTCCCTGAATTTGTAAAAAAAAAATATTGAGTAATCGTGGAGATTAGAGAAATATAATTAGAGAAATATAATTAGAGAAATATAATTAGAGAAATATAATTAGAGAAATATATCTATCTATCTATCTATCTATCTATCTATCTATCTATCTATCTATCTATCTATCTATCTATCTATCTATCTATCTATCTATCTATCTATCTATCTATCTATCTATCTATCTATCTATCTATCTATCTATCTATCTATCTATCTATCTATCTATCTATCTATCTATCTATCTATCTATCTATCTATCTATCTATCTATCTATCTATCTATATATCTATCTATCTATCTATCTATCTATCTATCTGTCTGTCTGTCTGTCTGTCTGTCTGTCTGTCTGTCTGTCTGTCTGTCTGTCTGTCTGTCTGTCTGTCTATTTATTCTTCCATCCATCCATCCATCCATCCCTTCATCCCTCCATCCGTCCGTCCGTCCGCCCGCCCGTCTGTCTGTCTGTCTGCCTGTCTGTCTGTCTGTCTACCTTTCGAGCTGTACTTTCACTACACTAAGTGGGGACTTAGTGTATGTTGTGCTACCAATGCCAGACCTAGACCCTAGATGCAAGAACAATAAGAAAAATAACATCTACTGAGATTAAATGTGTCAGATGAATGACAGGAAACAGTCTAAGAGATAAAATCAGAAATGAAGAACTGAGAAAAGATACGAATAGTCCCCGCCACATAATATATAAAGAAACAACAGATAAAATGGTTTGGCCACGTGACAAGGCAAAAAAGAACAAAACGAGCCTTCAATATAACGTCGTGGGAATAACAGACTCAAGGGTCGACCACGAAAAAGATGAATCGATGGAATATTAGAAGTACTAGGAAACACAACAGCGGCAGAGGTGAAAAGAAGGGCAAGAGACCGCAAATTGTGTCTCCCCTCGGCGCTGATGAGGCAGATGAGGAAGGAAAGAAGATGAAGAAGAAGAAATATGAAATTAGTCTCTTTTTTTTCGTTTGCGTTCACCCAATAACTAAAGGGTTCATCTCTTCGTCAGATCGCGGACGACAAAGAGAGAAAATACTGAATAGCTTGGTGTCATGGCATGGAAAACTGTCAACAACAGAACTGATACGATGCACTGTAGATAGAATATTGGGGAAGGATATGATCGCCTACGCCAACCGGTATGACACATGATGATGATTTATTGCCCATAGGGGAAAACTTCTTCTAGTCACTTTCAATGTTTCATTTGTTGTTGTTGTTGTTGTTGTTGTTGTTGTTGTTGTTGTTGTTGTTGTTGTTGTTGTTGTTGTTGTTGTTGTTGTTGTTGTTGTTGCTGCTGCTGCTGCTGCTGCTGCTGCTGCTGCTGCTGCTGCTGCTGCTGCTGCTGCTGCTGCTGTTGCTGTTGTTGTTGTTGTTGTTGTTGTTGTTGTTGTTGTTGTTCTTGTTGCTGTTGTTGTTGTTGTTGTTGTTCTTGTTGCGTTCGCGAGCTTTCAACTCTGGTGAAGTCCCTAGAGACTAGGAACTGAATCTTGCGTGTTAATCCATTTTTCCCTGGCAGCCGCATGCACAGGGGTCCCTCGCCGCACAGGCAGATAACTCCGACTTCGAAGGTACTCATGCTTTTTTTTCCGTCGATGAGTAACTGACGTTTCAAGCCGCGCCTCGCTGCTGAGACCAGGGGTGGTTGTCGCAGAGAGAAATCATAAATTAAAATCCCAACTGGTGGAGCCGAGATTTGAACCCACAACCTCTCTGTCACGAGCACCGGCGTCTTGCCTCGTGACTAACCAGTCCCCCACGGACTTGGAATATGAGGAAACTGCAACAAGGAACACTTTTCATGCATAGCCTGCAATGGTTCCTGCCGCCTATCCTACATATACCAGAAGTTCACGTCTTCCTGAAAGTGATGACCGTCATATTTCTTTAAAAATGTATAGCGCTTGATGATGTTAGGCCATCATTGTTGACTCCAATTTCTAACATATAAACACACAGTTAGTCGTCAGATTATCCCCGTCGCACTTCAAACAACAGACCGTAAGATTAGCGTACGGCCGGTCTAGGGATTTACGATGAGCCATTACGATGACGTAGCACACATAACAATGCAAGGACAGCAATGACGCGCCCTTTAGATTCTTGATTACTCTAGTGAATGTAGAAGCATGAGTATTTTATTTTCATGGAAGGATACAAATATGTAAATCGACGAAAGTATCAATGACAAACTGCTGTGGGTAGCATACTTGGCCTGTGGTCAGATAAGAAATGGTGTTTGTGGACTTAGGCTGATCTCTTTTTGACGATGGGCCAATAGAGGTGGAGACGTTACCAGGTACTTCTTAGTGGCAGTAGCTACATTGGCTACGTGCTATCTTTATATGTGTATATATATGTGTGTGTATGTATATAAATATATATATAATTATAAGGCGTTTAAACCACACACTTTTTGTTAAGTAAGTAAAAAAAAGAGCCCTGTTACGTCAAGTGGCGTATAGGGAGAATGGTGTTAGTGACCGTAGTTTGTATAAACCTTCGGCGCATGATTTTTGGGGTAATGTGGTCTTGTCCCATGTAGTCCAGTTCACTAACTACTGAGCTATTACGGCTCCCTTTTTTTTTTTTTTTTAAGTGTCAGCTCAATAAAGTCTTGAACTCAACGTTTTGTCCTCATTAATTTTCACATGTATTGAAACATTTCATAATAAATGTATATCAATATTGCAATGTTAAAAAAAAAAAAATATTAATTACAAAGAATAATATTTACAGCTCGTGGTTATCGCATCGCGAAGCAACTGGATGATGATGAATACTCATTTTATTTTGTTTCTAAATTTAGAGCTTCCTCGGTTCTGCAAATTGCCTCCTGTATATGAAAGAACGTTGGACATTTTTATTTGTTCACCTGATCGCTGTTCCTGACATTGTAATCCAATTTGGTCACTTTTGAAACTATAAAACCTCAGAGACAAATTATAAATATTTATCCTGGTTTGAGCCCCATAGATATGGCGGGAGCTATGATTACCAAGTCATTATATACGTTAAGATGTTTCTTGCACTGTGTAAAATGCGTGTGTTTAGCGTCGTAAGTATTCAAGTTTTTGAGGCAAGACCAAAGAACCTGGAGTGATCGATTTGGCCAAATATTTTTGAGCGGAGCTTCAGTTTTCAAGGAGACGAATTTGGTTATTAAAGGTGATGCCGACGCACCCGAGAATGGAAGGTGAAGAGAGCAACCAGTCAGTCATGGAGGAACAACCTGGAGTGAAGAGAGCCAAACTGGAAATATCCGAAACAGATAGGTGAGTACTGCTTACTTAACATTTTAATTAGTACATTTTAACATTTGTTTCGTGTAAAATGTGATTACTGCATTTTTTAATTATTTAAATTAATTAAAATTTATCGTGGAAATAATGCGACTGAACGATGAAATATAAAGCACTTTGTTTTCCAAATGGAAAATATCCGAAACAGATAGGTAAGTACTGTTTACTGAACATTTTAACTAGCGGTACATGTAAACATTTGTTTCGTGTAAAATGTGATTACTGTTTTTATTTATTTAAATAAGTTAAAATTGATCGTGGAAATAATACGACTGAACGATGAAATATACAGCACTTTGTTTTCCTGCAAGGCAGTGCGATTAAAATTACTGAGGACATGTGTCTTTCCAATAACAGCATATGGTTGTGATTCATGGACAATTTTTCAAACAGCAAGGAAGAAAATCTATTCATTCGAAACAAAATACTACAGAAAAGCCTTAAAATAATTTGGATAATGAAAAAAGGTAAAGAAGACATATTAACAGATTTAAACATTAAAAGGAACTGGCAATTAAGACATTAAACAAATTAAACATTGTAAAAAACAGCCTTATAAACACCATGCTTTAGGAAACTAAAATACTACGGCCACGTCAAGACACAGCTGGCTGGAAAGAACAATAATTGAAGGCATGGTTCTTAGGCGAGGCATCAGAGGCAGACCAAGAAGAAGGTGGTTTCAGACATCAAGGAGATCTTGAACATGACAACAGAAGAAGTGGGAGATCTGGCTAGAGAGAAAGATTCTTTCAGACGGGCTGTGGTGAATGCAACGTTCTGTGGGAGATCTGGTTAGAGGCAGAGATTCTTTCAGACGAGCTGTGGTGAATGCAACGTTCTCTGTGAGATCTGGCTAGAGAGAAAGATTCTTTCTGACGAGCTGTGGTGAATGCAACGTTCTGTGGGAGATATGGCTCGAGACAGAGGTCTGTCTGACGAGCTGTGGTGAATGCAACGTTCTGTGGCAGAAATAGCTCGAGACAGAGGTCTGTCTGACGAGCTGTGGTGAATGCAACGTTCTGTGGGAGATATGGCTCGAGACAGAGGTCTGTCTGACGAGCTGTGGTGAATGCAACGTTCTGTGGGAGAAATGGCTCGAGACAGAGGTCTGTCTGACGAGCTGTGGTGAATGCAACGTTCTGTGGGAGAAATGGCTCGAGACAGAGGTCTGTCTGACGAGCTGTGGTGAATGCAACGTCATACAAGGGACATCCGACCTGAAGATGATAATTTACTGAATCTCATCGTTGCATGAATTCCAAAGTATTTTTTTGTAGAAAAATAATGTCTGTTTTGCCGTTTGTAGTGTTGTCCTACTGCAACGAAATTTATTGTTTTTGAAAGAGAATAACTCAAATGAGGTTCTTCCTGTGAGACAATCGAGAGATAACGAATATTTCGTGATGTAGAACACGTTCTCATGGTAATGGTGGCAGACTGGTACAGTTAGACAGTTCTGGACAGGATATCTCTTCTTCTTAATCTTTTCTTCTTCTTCTTCTTCTTCTTTTACTTCTTTTTCATTTGACTTTCAGCGTCAATGGGAGATATACTTTGCGGTATTTTGCTTTTCTGTTGATTTCTTCTACTTGATGATGATGATATATATATATATATATAAAATGTCATCTCCTTATTAGAAATTGTGTAGCACTGATGAAAAATAAAACGAGAACCTGACTTTGTAACCCCCGCGACACCCAAAATGGTACAAAAAGAAATGAAGGATAAAGAGAAGATATAATTTATATATTGTTTTCTATTTCTCTTTTCTCACCTCCATCCACCATATTGTTTGTTGACTCCGCCAACCTCCACACGTTCCTCGTTAGCCCAGTACAGGTCATATTTCCAGTCCCGTGCCCACTTGTCTCTTCCCGCCAATTCCACCTTCGTCTGTATGTTTCTCGATGTTATCTGCCGCCTGACATTGTGTATTGTTATCTTTATTTGACATCAATGTCACGTCACAAATCTTGTTTATTTGTTCTTCAATGTCACGTCACAAATCTTGTTGTCTTTCAATGTCACGTCACAAATCTTGTTGTCTTTCAATGTCACGTCACAAATCTTGTTGTCTTTCAATGTCACGTCACAAATCTTGTTGTCTTTCAATGTCACGTCACAAATCTTGTTGTCTTTCAATGTCACGTCACAAATCTTGTTGTCTTTCAATGTCACGTCACAAATCTTGTTGTCTTTCAATGTCACGTCACAAATCTTGTTGTCTTTCAATGTCACGTCACAAATCTTGTTGTCTTTCAATGTCACGTCACAAAAACTGGGTGTCCTTCCCTTTCACAGAAAGAACTGAACTTCCGGTCTATATGGCGGATAGGCGGCAGGAACCATTGAAGGCTGTGTATGAAAAGTATTTCTTGTTGCAGTTTCCTCATATTCCAAGTCCGGCTTGTTGCAGGAGCTACTGAGTTAAGTGCTCTGTGCACACCGTGAGCTGTGTGTTTCATCCGTTTTGATCATGTTTCGATATTCCAATTGTTTACGATGAATAATGATATGATATCGTATGACAGGGAACAGTTAGCCGTGTTCACTTTCTGTGCGGTTTCGCCTTATGTCTTTTGGCGTGTGCTGAGACTGCTATGATGGGGGTTACAGCTACCTTTCTTTGTTTGGGAGATGAGTTAGTAATTTGGATGATTCCACTGGCACGGGCGGTTGAGCAATTATGGATTTTAATTCGTTTGCAGTAATACCGGGGCCTTCCATAACCATAAGCATACACCCGGCCTTCGATTTTTTTCCAGAAAATCCCTGTTGGTACCCATTTTTAGAAACTGGGTAGTGGGGACTGCTTGGTCTCGAGGCAAGGTGCCGGTCTCAAGACAGAAAGGTTGTGAGTGCAAATCCTAGCTGCGCCAGTTACGATTATAATGTATGATTTCTCTCTGTGACAACCACCTCTAGTCTCAGAAGCGAGGCCCGGTTTGAAACGTCTATTACTCATCGGCGGAAAAAAATATGAGTACCCCCGAAGGCGGAGATCTGTCTGTGCGGCGAGGGACCCCTGTGTAAACGGATGCCAGTGAAAAACGGATTAACACGCAAAATTCAGTTTCTAGTCTCTAGGAGACCAGAGGTGAAAGCAGGCGAACACAAACTGGGTAAACATCAGAAGTTTTGCCAAGCATAAATATATACATGCTTGCACGTTTTAGATTGTGACCAGTTTGTTTGGTTTTTGGGGTGGGGGAGGGGTGGGTGGGAGGGCAAGCTAACTACTTTAAGGCATCAAGTGGGAGGGCTATCTTCCAATGCTTTGCTATTTGAATGGCTGCTCAACCGTTGCAGTCCTGTCAATCACACTGCTTCTAGAATTCAGCCTATCCGTCGATTTGTATTCATTTAGGATGCTCTTTGGGCCTGTTTGGCAGTCTTTGCTGATATGGACCGTGTTTATCAGTTTATGTCCTGTCACATGGACAAAAAATGTAGTTTATTGCTTCTACTTGTTTATTCTTCTATGCACATTGACGCCAGTTTTAATAGTTCAAAGAAACTATTGATATCACATCTGATATTTTTTTTCATTTCGTTGATAGTTATCTTATTGATTGTTCTGAATTTTAGTGTCCAGGTCTGGCATTGGTAGAACCAAGTTTGGCATGAAGATTGAGTTGAAGTCTGGCCATTTGCCTGTTTAATGATTTTTATATTGCCCAGTAGTGTGTTATTTCTTCAAGAGTTTGGCATGTTTTACGGGCGTGTTGAGTCTCCTCTCAAAAGATGCCGGTTAGTCCTTGCAGACAATCCATCTATTCATTCATTTATTCATGATCCGTGCCTCGAGGCGTTGGATATTATGTTCTTCTGTCCAACATTTGTTTGTTTGTTGTTAGGATCATCATTGCTGCACACTAAACAAATCCATATGTGCTCTGATATCTCCCTGGAGAGTTTCGAGAATATTCGAGAAGAATCTTGGCGGCCCGCGTACACGAACTCCGTACCACGGCCTGGGGTCCACTGTATGGGTACGTTTGGACAATTTGGCCTGGGCAGCGGCCATATTTATAGCCTACTCATTTCGATTTTAACTGACAATGGTTCTTTAACGTGCGCGTGTGCACACGGACCTTCAGTTTATTGCCGTTATCCGAGAAGGCTGGACATCGAATCTCACTAGCCAAGAGATCAGGGGAGGGTAGCGGCATCAAGAAACCACGGATTTATTGTCGTCAATTTGTGAGATATCACCACCGATTCGGGTGAGCTTTGAACCCTAGTCCTTTCTGTGCTGAGGCCGACATCGTACCTCTTGACTACCCCCTTCCCCCCCCCCCCCCGCCCCCTCGAGGGTTGTTACACTATAGGGCAGAGCTATCCAACACAGCTCCTGCGGGTGCCATGAATCGACTTACTTGTGTGAGGTCCGCGACATACTTTCCTGTGGCTACATTTTACTCAGACAACCTTAACCTCGGAAACAAAGACGTTTTGTGACATAGAGTGCGATTCCTGCGAAAGGTCTGAAGCTAGATTACAAAGATCGTCATGTAGAGTCTAGATTCTAGAATTTCTTATCTGTGTGCCGTCTTCAGCTCGAAATGACAATAGACAGACAGGCAGGCAGACAGACAGACAGGCAAATAGATAGGTGATGGATGGATGGATGGATGGATGGATGGATGGATGGATGGATGGATGGATGGATGGATGGATGGATGGATGGATGGATGGGTGGGTAGGTGGGTGGGGAGTTAGGTATTGGGTGGGTAGGTTGGTGGGTGGGTATTGGGTGGATGTGTGAAACTTTAACGTTAACCAGAATTTTAAAATGTTATTTTAGTAAAGACCCTATTTTTTCTGGGTTAAATTGTCTGTCTCTGAACTTTAATTACTGTAATATTACTATGAATGGGTTTTTTTTTTAATTATTGTTATAAAAGTACCTTCCTCTCTTCATCTACATTCTTTAGTATCTTTTCATCTGATTTTGGGTGTCTTGGAACATCTTTCTAAAATCCGCATTTCAGATGGTTCTATCTGGCTTTGTATCTGACACTTGTATATCATTGATACATTAGCTAATTTACTCAGTATCTTTCCAGAAATATAAATATATATATATATATATATATATATATATATATATATATATATATATATATATATATATATATATATATATACGTTATGACCACGAGTATAATGATGATA
The DNA here is from genome assembly GCA_032433765.1 of Megaustenia siamemsis. Lineage (NCBI taxonomy): Eukaryota > Metazoa > Mollusca > Gastropoda > Stylommatophora > Ariophantidae > Megaustenia > Megaustenia siamemsis. The sequence continues at coordinate 7,634,650 of JAVIAB010000091.1, read as the reverse complement.
GCGGTGATGGCAGTGACTCGGTCTTCTGGTTAGAGTCACAAGACAACACCCACGCCTGTATACGGAGTCATTCGATGAGCTTGATAAGAAAAGTGGAGCTGGACTTTATACGCAATGGGTAGAGTCATTGCAGAAGTCAAAAATACGTTAAGGTCTCACCTTTGTCTACGTCTCAGGACATGCGGGAGTACGAGGAAATGAAAGAGCTGACAGGTTGGCTAGCTGCGCTATTGTTGAGGACAGTCAACCAATGGATCGGGGGGACATATACAATGCCCTCTGGGAAGTTGGAAATACACAGGACTTCAACAGCCATGAGTCCACGTCACACCTACGGATGAAAGAGATGGGAGTTAAGATGGGCACAGCCAGAAACGAGAAACTTAGTGGGCGTGTAAGAAGACTTATCAACCAACACAGAACTGGAGTCGTCAGTCGCTGGACACTGCTGGACTTGCTGAAGAGGCGATCTGAGCACCTATGGACATGTTCGGAGTGCAATGATGATGACGCTCTAATAACTCAATAATAATAACTCAATAAAACATATGTGTTTTATCTTTTATATATTTGTCTGATGATACAGTTCTAATCGCTAAGAGTGAAAATGAGCGACAATATAGACATTATAGTGAAGGAAAGGACAAATTTAAAACAGTAAGTCTGAGCAGCAAAAAGATAGAAGTAATTGTAGCAACAAAGAAAAAAGACACTACCGCAAAACACAATTTTTAAAAGTGTAACAATATTAAACAGGTAAATGAATTTAAATATTTGGGAACTTTGTTAACTTCAGATGGTAGATGTACAACAGAGGTGAGATACAGAATGGCTCAGGCAAAAGCAGTTTTTAAAAAAATGAGGAAGAAACTGTGCGATCAGTTTTTGATAATAGAAACAAGAAAAAGAGTTCTTAAATGTTATGTAGATCCTGTCTTAACACATGGATGTGAATCATAATCAATAGGAAAACAGACTGAAAATCACCGGATGCTGTAGAAATGTGGTTTTACAGAATAATGTTGAGAATACCATAGTCAGCTAAGAAGAGTAATGAAAACGTTTTGTAAGAGGCCAAAGCAAAAAGAGAGCTAATTTCAAAAGTTAGGAAAACGACAATCATCGTTTTTTGGCCATGTAATGAGAAGGGTACAGCTGAAAAATGTTGTGACAACTAGGAAAATTTAGAAACGAAGATATAGAGGGAAGCAAAGAGAAAAGATACTAGACAGCTTAAGAGAATGGCTTGGCAGAAGGTCAACAACAGAAATGATAAATAACTATCGAGATCGAAAGTTGTGAAGAGACATGATCACCTACGCCAGCAGGCACGGCACTTGATGATGATGACTGCATTGTGCGTGACTAGAAGAACCTGTATTTTAAGATTTGCAACCAAAAAACTTTTGGGAACAAAAATTGAATTTTGCGTCTCCTGAAACTCTAGTATTATCAATCTATTGCTTTAAGCATTCATTATCATCAAGTACCGGGCCTAGTGGCGTAGGTGATCATGTCTCTCCACAACTTTCGATCTTGGCAGCTATTTATCCATGGGAACCCCCTTAACGATGTTGTCGTTATATCCAGTGTTGTGGCGATTCATGATTATACATGTACAAAGAAATTACGACGGTGGTTTTCTGTTGCCTTCCGTCGGTTTGTTTACGGTTGACTCCGCTTGGGTTGACTAAAAAGTCTCACCCACAAGGCAGTGGGATTGTTTTACTTCAAGCATTAACTACTTAAATGGCGTTTGTACATATTTACTTTAGCTATATATGTTACCCCTACCCTACCAAAGGAGGGGTAAGACGTCTCCTTTCCTCCGCTAGTCTTCTGGACACCCCTGGGCAAGGTGGAGCTCCCGTTTAGCCCCCTTATAAGGGTTATGTGAAGCCATTGGAGCAGGTGGTGGATGGTGTTGTGGGAGCAGCCGACAAGTAGTGCCGGTTATGGTCCCCACACCGCGATGGCAGGCAGAGGATCTCATGTATAGAGACAATGGCTGCGATCTCCGACTAGTACAGTCACTGGCAAGTAGGAAAGGAATGGCAAACTACCTTCTTATATTGCCTGGAATAATCATGACAAATCACAACCTTATATTTACAGCTAACGACGTTAATGGGGACTTCACAAGAAGCAATCAACATTTTTCTGGCACACCATGAGAAGAGGAAATTTGGAATACTTGGTTACAACTGGCAAAATAAAAGGAAAGAGAGATCGCGGACGACAAAGAGAGAAAATACTGGATAGCTTGGTGTCATGGCATGGAAAACAGTCAACAACAGAACTGATACGATGCACTGTAGATAGAAGATTGTGGAGGGACATGATCACCTACGCCAACCGGTATGGCACATGATGATGATATATGTTACTTGATATATGTGTGAGGTCACAAAGTAAAACCGCTTCCATAAAATATTGGAATACCGGTCTGTATGGCGGATAGGTAAGGTATGGCAGGAACTTTTAAAGGCTGTGTGTGAAAAGTGTTCCTTGTTGCAGCTTCCTCATATTCCTTGTCTGGCTTGATGCAGGGGCTACTGTGTTTATTGCTCCGTGCACACCGTGAGCTGTGTGTTTCATCCGTTTTGATTGTGTTTCGATGTTCCGATTACTTACGATGAATGATGATATCGTATAACGGGAAACAGATGGCTGTGTTCGCTTTCTGTGCGGTTTCGCCCTATGTCGTTTGGCGTGTGCTGAGACTGTTATGATGGAGACTGCATCTACCTTTCTTTGTTCGGGAGATGAGATGTTAATTCGAATGATTCCACTGGCACGGGTGGTTGAACAATTATGGAATTTAATTCGTTTGCAGTGATACCGGGCCTTCAATAACTTCCATAAGATATCGAATTTAAGAATGAGTGGAGTGTATCAGGCTCATGACGTCATCAATCGTAAACGTTGTACACTTTCTGAGATTAGAACTATAATGCCACTTTGAGATGAAAACAACAACAGTGATCTGTTGACTGTTTACAACTCGTAACTATAAAGTCGCAATTTTAATGTCATGAAAAATATACTGACATCAAGACAAATAATACCAGGGTTAAAACTAAGAAGAGCAAAATGTTATATCTTCTCAACATTTCTGTATGGTGCAGAAACATGTACATTAGACACCCCCCCCCCCCCTTGCACCCACCAAAAAAAAACAGAACATAAAATTGTAGCCTTTGAAATGTGGATTTATAGAAGAATGGGAAGAATTGGATGGACAGAAAAGAAAACTAATGACGAAGTTTTAAAACAACTAAAAATTTAAAAAGAAGCACTAAACACAATTCAAACAAGACAAATGAGATTATTGGGTCATGTTAAAAGATACAACAGCCCACTAAAAGTAATCCTGGATGGGAAAATACAAGGTAAAATAGCCAGAGGTAGACCAGGACTAACATGGACGAGTAACATCAAAAGATGGACAAGTCAACCTATGACAACCTGCACTATCAAAGCAAGAGACAGAGCGGAATGGCGCTCCTAAGACCAGGACTAACATGGACGAGTAACATCAAAAGATGGACAAGTCAACCTATGACAACCTGCACTATCAAAGCAAGAGACAGAGCGGAATGGCGCTCCATGGTAACCAACCTCCAATGCGGAGACGGCTCTCAATGATGATGAAAATAACTGGTTCGATATACCACTGTAATAACTACTAGTATTTTTTTTCTGTGTCCAATCATAAAACTACTATTATTTGTTCTATGTTCAATCATAAAACTACTATTATTTGTTCTATGATCAGATCAATCATAAAACTACTATTATTTGTTCTATGATCAATCATAAAACTACTATTATTTGTTCTATGATCAATCATAAAACTACTATTATTTGTTCTATGATCAATCATACAACTACTATTATTTGTTCTATGATCAATCATAAAACTACTATTATTTGTTCTATGATCAATCATACAACTACTATTATTTGTTCTATGATCAATCATAAAACTACTATTATTTGTTCTATGATCAATCATACAACTACTATTATTTGTTCTATGATCAATCATAAAACTACTATTATTTGTTCTATGATCAATCATACAACTACTATTATTTGTTCTATGATCAATCATAAAACTACTAGCATTTGTTTAACCATAAACCTGTAAAAATCAACTTTCTGTGTCTGGATACGAAATTGTACCGACAGCTCATTCTGTAAACAAGAAACGCCGACTAACGACCTGTCTATCTATACGACTATCTGCGCCTTGAGTGTAGTGTTAGTGTCAAAGATATGACAACATTGAAAACCTGCCACGCTTAATCTATCGGTGTCCCCTGAACTCCAATGTTGACAAAGTACTAGCAGTCAACTTTTAAAAGCCAGGTTGACGATCACGTGTCGCCATAGTTTGGGCTCTGTCAGGGATGCAAGTTTCGCCCGTCTACATTTTGTCTTTTATAACACGTCATCACTGACGTAATAATACTGCTACAAATTAAATGTTCTGAGAAACAGAATAATGGAGATCTCTTGAGAAGCTTGTGTAATGATTGAAGTTGATAAATGATTGAAGTCTAATAGAGTCATGATACGGTTGTATCGTAAATGAGAGGAGAACTAAAATGAATGAGTACCGTAAGACATGGGTGTGTACTATCCTCCCTACAGTTTATTACATACATGGACTATATATGCAAGCTAGCCAACCCATCAGAGACAGAGGAGATCAACGAGCTTCTATTTGCAGACGATCAGGCACTAATACATGGAAAAATAGAAGACCTACAAGAACACCTAAATAGACTCAACAGCACATGCATAAAATACAACATGAAAATCAACATCAACAAAACAGAAGTCATGAATATCGCAGAGAAATGAACATCAACATAACTATAGACGGCAGGCAACTAAAACAAGTAAAGGAATGTAAATACCTAGGAAGTCTGTGAACTACAATTCACAAACAGCAGAGATAGACTCAAGATGCATCAATGCATGTCCAATCATCGAACAGCTATCACCACTATTGTCCAACAAGGAAATAACTCTGGAGGTAAAACGGGCACTCTACAATACAATCTTCATCCCAACGTTGTGCTTGCTACCAAGGCCAGTCCTGGACCCTAGATGTAAGAACAACAAGAAGAATATCCTCTGCTGAGATGAAGTGTGTCAGACGAATGACAGGAAACAGCCTGAGAGACAAGATCAAAAATGAAGAACTTAGAGAAAAGCTAGGAATAGCTCCAACCATAGAATCTATAAAGAAACAACAGATAAAATGGTTTGGTCACGTGATAAGGCAGAAAGATCAAAGGTAAAGGTAAAGTACAAGTCTTAGCACGCGAGTTTCCACCCATATGTGCTCGGCCGCCTATCCAGAAATGTTCGAAGATTTCTGGATAGTGTCGCTTCAGCATCGAAACTCACGATGCGAGACGACATTCCTCACCTTCCCAGGGTAATACCCTGGTACCCATTTCTGCTAACGTCTGGGGGTCGACCGTGGGTTTTTTTTTTTTTTTTTTTCAAAACCATTAGTACAATTAACACTGCTCCCAGCGGGAATCGAACACGGGTTGTCCGAACGTCGGTAGTCCAGTCGGGTGGTTTTCCCAAGTAGGCTACCGAGGCCCCCAGAAAGATCAAAACACTACACAAGGAGCCTCCAGTGGCCGACCTTTCGTGGCCGACTATGAAAAAGATGGATTAACGGAATTAGAAGTACTAGGAAACATAACAGTAGCAGGGCCGAACAGACGAGCAAAGACCGCAAATTATATCTCCCCTCGACGCTGAAAGGCAGATGAGGAAGGAAAGAAGAAGATGATGATGATACGTTTCCTAGACTTTGGTCGTCCTAGACAGAGAGGTTGTGGGTCCATATCCCAATTGATCCAGTTATGTAGACAGAGAGGTTGTGGGTCCATATCCCAATTGATCCAGTTATGTAGACAGAGAGGTTGTGGGTCCATATCCCAATTGATCCAGTTATCATTTCTCTCTGCGGTAACCACTCCTGGTCTCAGCAGCGAGGCCCAGCTTGAAACGTCAATTACTCATCGACGGAAAAAATATGAGTACCTCCGAAGACGGAGTTATCTGCCTATGCTGCGAGGGGCCCCGGTCAGGGAAAAAACGGATTAACTCGCAAAATTCAGTTCCTAGTTTCTAGGGACTTCGTCAGAGGCAAAAGCTGGCGAACGCTAAAAAAAAATAAAAAAAATAAAATAAAATAAAAAATCGTCTGCATTGCGCAACTGCTAATCCATCCTTCCACAGAACTCTCTTCAGTAAGAAACAAGGATCAGATCCATGACCTCCGAAGCACCGCAGAACACTTTGACCCAAACCTCTTGGTCACCACTTACAGCAAGCGGGCCACGTGACAGTTGGTATTTTCTCTTATTTCATGACCATGTTGTAGTAGATATAACAGGAATTGAAGTCAACGGTCACAACATAAACAATTTGCGATATGCTGATGACACAGTCTTAATAGCAGACAGAGAATAAAATAAAAGAAATGATAGATATAATAGTAAAAGAAGGCAACAAGAAAGGTCTCAGTCTGAATAGTAAGAAAACAGAAGTAATTGTCATATTGAAGAAACAATCATCACCATCATGCAGCAAAAAAATAAACGAGACAAATCTTAAACAAGTGCAACGTTTCAAAACTTGGGCATAATAATATCAGATGGAAGGTGAATCACAGAAATAAAAAAGCAGAATAGTTCAGGCCAAAATAGCATTTCAGAAAATGAAAAACGTCTTAGGCAACATATATATGTCAATAAAAGTGAGAAAAAAGAGTTCATATGTGCTATATAGAGCCAATTCTGACCCATGGAAGTGAATCATGGATAGTAAACAAACAAATAAAAAGACGATTAGAGGCCACTGAGATGGAATTTATCCGAAGAATGGTGAAAGTTCCCTGGACAGCTAAAAAGACCAATGCGGAAGTTCTCAAAGAGGCCAACACAAAAAGAGAGCTGCTAAAAAAAAACGTCAGAAAGAAACAATCAATATTTTTCGAGCACATCGTGAGAAGAAGAATGTTGGAATTCTTTGTTACAACTGGCAAAACACAGGGGGGAAAAAAAGAGAACGCAGACGACTAAGAGAGAAAATACTGGATAGCTTGGTGTCATGGCATGGAAAGCGGTCAACAGAACTGATACGATGCACTGTAGATAGAAGATTGTGGAAGAACATGATCGCCTACGCCAGCCGATATGGCACAAGATGATGATGATAGTGACGTTCAGCTGTCTGCCATAAATTCCTCTCCTCTTTTGTAGTTCATCATTAAATAGTAGGGAGGATGAGGGATCTAGGATGGGTCGGTGAGGCTGAGCAACGGTCTATCCTTGTGGCAATGAAACAACGAGATCAATAGTGGAACTGATAATTAAAGAAGCCACGTCACATGAATAATAGAGTGGTATGGGAAGCACACCCATATTAATGCTATTATTATTGTGACTTCCGGGAAGATGGCGCCCATGTTTATCAGTATTTTTGAGTGCGCCATCACTGAAACTGTTCCTCGATGTTTTGACGGTTTTTTTTTTTTTGCGTTGTTTCTTTCGGTTTATTTCGGTAAATTGGAGCATGGAACGACTGCGGGTATTCTATCTTTGATGATGTCTGAAATCGTTTGCCCACGCAGCCGACTAGATTCGCGCTGAAATTTGACATTTCTAACGTCATTCCGGAGTAGCCTGCGACATGCTGTGGCAACACCAGGGTCAGCGGTCCTTCAGGTGACCAAGACCTAGCAGCTTACCCTATAGTCGGTCTCCCCGGTAACATCCTGTGTCATAACAGGCTGGCTAACAGAAGCTAGGATCGCCGTGTTCCCTGCAGTGATGGTTCTGGCTGATATAGAAGTTCTAGTGAAGCAATACCTCTAGGCAGGACAAATCACACAGGTTGGCTCAGATCACTCAGGTTGGCTAACAGAAGCTAGGATTGCAGTGTTCACTGTAGTGGTGGTTCTGAATAATAAAGAAGACCTAATATTGTAGTGCCTCTAGGCATGACAAGTCACACAGGTTGGCTAACAGAAGTTATGACCGCGGTGTCTTCCCTGTAGTGGTGGTTCTGACTGATATAGAAGACCTAATATTGTAGTACCTCAAGATTGGACATGTCACAGTTTTCCAGCCATAGTCTGGAACTAGACGAATGTCACAGTTTTCCAGCCATAGTCTGGAACTAGACGAATGTCACAGTTTTCCAGCCATAGTCTGGAACTAGACGAATGTCACAGTTTTCCAGCCATAGTCTGGAACTAGACGAATGTCACAGTTTTCCAGCCATAGTCTGGAACTAGACGAATGTCACAGTTTTCCAGCCATAGTCTGGAACTAGACGAATTCCAACTTGTTGACGTTCAAGGAACACCATACATACACACACACACACATATCTGGCTAACTTAATGTTTGTGTCATTGTCATTTGCATACAATTAGAAGCGCACACACATTACATATAAAAATATGTGTAATCGTGCTGAGCCAAGGTAACGTTTAAATCACGGAAAAGCCACATATAAATTGAACGTTACACCTCTAGAGGTAAATGACAACATTACCCAACGTTTCGCCGTTTAAAGTCTTCATCAGGGATCAAAGCCAAGAGAAGCACAAAGTCATATATGGAAACTAGTTTATTACGATTGTGCATGTACTGACTAATTGAGGGGAGGGTGAAGAGGGTCGACAGCAACAGAGAGGAAAGTTGTCAACGCCTCATAGCTGATGGTATGCGCCAGGATCTGTCAACAAGAACTATCCAGATCCCCCTCCACTTCTTTGTGGTGCCTGTTGTAACAGAATACCAGTCTAGACTGGTCAAGTGAGTAGTAATTGATAGGGAAGGCAATCCGGTACTAAAAATGCCATGTTGAAGTCGGATGTGCTGGTCCTAAAGGCAAACATATCACAGCTTTACTATAAACTACAACACATGGTCCGGTCAATATGGCGGATAGGCGGCATGAACCATTGAGACTCAGTTTTAAAAGTGTTCCTGGTTGCAGTTTCCTCGTATTCAAAGTCCGGCTTTGCTGCTGGAGCTACTGAGTTTAGTGCTCTGTACACACAGTGAGCTGTGTTTTTCATCCGGATCGTGTTTCGTTATTGCGATTGCTTACGATGAATGATGATATCGTATGACGAAGGACAGTTCAACTACGTTCACTTTCGGTGCTTCTTGGTCTTATGTCTTTTGGCGTGTGCTGTAGCTGCTATGATGGGGACTGCAGCTGCCTTTCTTTGTGTGGATCCTTCAATGAGATGAGATGTTAATTCAGAAGATTCCACTGGCACGGGCGGTTGAGCAATTATGGATTTTAATTCGTTTGCAGTGAGACCGGGGCCATCGACTAACCATAACACAAAACATAAAAGCACACTTAACGTTTTTTTAAGGGCGGATGACGAAGAGATGAACCCTTTAGTTATTGGGTGAACGCAAACGAAAAAAAGAGAGACTAGTTTCATATTTATTCTTCTTCATCTTCTTTCCTTCCTCATTAACCTTTCAGCGTCGAGGGGAGATACCATTTGTGCGGCTTTTTGCTATTCTGTTGGCCTCTCCTGCTGTTATCTTTCCTAGTGTTTGTAATATTCTATCAATCGATCTTTTTCGTGGTTGGCCCTTGGATCTGGTGTTCACTCAACGTTTATTGTAGGCTCGTTGTGTGGTGTTTTGATATATCTACCTTATCATAGTGACCAAACCGTTTTATCTGTTGTTTCTTTATGTACTCTGAGGCGGGAATTATTCCTAGCTTTTTTTCTCAGTTCTTCGTCTAAGATCTTATCTCTCAGGCTGTTTCCTATGTTTCATCTAACATATTTCACTTCGATAGTGGTTATTTCATATCCTTTGAAATATTCAGTTTTCATTACATATGTTAAATTATAAACTACACAATTATTGTAAATAGAATTTAAACTGGCTCGGAAAAATCATATCTGGGTTATATTTGTAATAGTAAAGTAACAAGCAAAGTACTCCCGTCACGCCAAGTGCCGTATCGAGAATATGGTGACCATACATTTTACAGACCTTCGGTACATGATTTTTGGGGTAATGTGGTCGGTATTATGCCCGTGCCGCGTTACTTTCAGAAAAAAAATCCGGTACCCATTAAAGGCTGGGGAGCCGCGATAGCTCAGTGGTTAGTGAACTGGACTACAAAGGACAAGGAGTAGGGTTCGATCCCAACCGACGGGTTTCGGGTTCACCCAGCCTTTAATGGGTACCGGATTTTTTTCTGGGAAAATGAAGCGGCACGGGCGTAATACCGAGCACATTACCCCAAAAATCATGTGCCGAAGGTCTGTAAAATTTATGGTCACTAACACCATATTCCCTATACGTCACTTGGCGTGACGGGGGTACTTTACTGTACTATTAAAGGCTGAGTGAACCTGGAAGCCGTCGTTTGGGATCGAACCCTACCTCTTGTCCTTTATAGTCCAGTCCACTGAGCTTATATTTGTCATATCAAAACATATTTACGGATTTTTTTTTTTTTTGCGTTCGACAGCTTTACCTCTGACGAAGTCCCTAAAGACTAGGAATGATTATTTTTGTGCGTGTTAATCCGTTTTCTCCTGGCAGCCGTGTGCACAGGGGGTCCCTCGCCGCACAGGCAGATAATTCCGCCTTCGGAGGTACTCATATTTTTTCCGCCCATGAGTAACTGACGTTTCAAGCCGGGCCTCGCTGCGAGCCCAGGTGTGGTTGCCGCAGAGAGAAATCATAAATTAAAATCCCAATTAGCCGGGATTTGAACCCACAACCTTTCTGTCTCGAGGCCGGCGTTTTGCCTCGAGATCACCCAGTCCCCCCATTTACGGAATTTAAGAGCCTGAATGGCTGAGTGGTTAGTGTGCTCGCTTTCTCATCAGAAGGGTTCGTGTTCGATTCCCTAGACGTGGTGGACTTTTTTTTCCAGACCAGCAAGGTTCCTGAGTTCACCCAGCCTCTAAAAATGGGTACCAGAGATTTATCTGGGAAGTAAAGGCGGCCTGGCGTGATACCGACCACATAACTCAAAAATGTGCCGCGGCGTGGAAATATCTGGCCTGTAAAACTGTAAACCCCATATGCCTAGCAAGAAAGGAGAGGAAACCCTTATGTATATGTCTTTTTACTTCACGGTATTTTCTCATTCATGGACAGTAGACAAAGAAATGAAAAGACGATTAGAGGCCACAGAGATGGGATTTCTCAGAAGAATGTTGAAAGTTCCCTTGACAGCTAAAAAGACCAATGAGGAAGTTCTCATTGCTAAAAGAAAGCTACTAAAAAACATCAGAAAGAAACAATCAACATTTTTCGGGCACATCATGAGAAGAGGAAAGTTGGAATACTTGGTTACAACTGGCAAAATAAAAGGAAAGAGAGATCGCGGGCGACAAAGAGAGAAAATACTGGATAGCTTGGTGTCATGACATGGAAAACAGTCAACAACAGAACTGATACGATGCACTGTAGATAGAAGATTGTGGAGGGACATGATCGCCTACGCCAACCGGTATGGCACATGATGATGAGGATATGCCTTTTTACTTCACGGTATTTTCTCATTCATGGACAGTAGACAAACAAATGAAAAGACGATTAGAGGCCACAGAGATAGGATTTCTTAGAAGAATAGTGAAAGCTCCCTGGACAGCTAGAAAGACCAATGAGGAAATTCTCAAAGAGGCCAACACTAAAAGAGAGCTACTAAAAAAACATCAGAAAGCAACGATCAACATTTTTCGGGCACATCATGAGAAGAGAAAAGTTGGAATACTTGGTTACAACTGGCAAAATAAAAGGAAAGAGAGATCGCGGACGACAATGAGAGAAAATACTGGATAGCTTGGTGTCATGGCATGGAAAACAGTCAACACCAGAACTGATACGATGCACTGTAGATAGAAGATTGTGGAAGGACATGATCGCCTACTGCAACTGGTATGGCACATGATTATGATGATGTTCCAATTACTTGTGTCTACCGGTCGGACGTATTCACGTATAGACGTTCATTTGTCTTGTTTGAATTGTATTTAGTAGTTCGCTTTTCATTTTAGTTGTTTTAAGACTTCATCATTTATTTCCTTTTCTTTCCATCCAATTCTTCCTATCTTCTGTATATCCACATTTCAAAGGCTTCAATTTTCTCTTCAGTTCTCTTGTCTAATGTCCATGTTTGTACACCATACAGGTATGTTGAGAAGATATAACATTTTGCTGTTCTTAGTTTTAGCCCTGGTGGTATTTGTTTTAGAGCCAGTAGTGGGATGTAAAAAAAAAAGTACCCCCGTCGCGCCAAGTGGCGTATAGGGAAATATGGTGTTAGTGACCCTATATTTTACAGACCTTCAGCACATGATTTTTGGGGTAATGTGGTCGGTATTACGCCCGTGCTGCTTTTACTTTCCCAGAAAAAATCCGGTACCCATTTAAGGCTGGGTGAACCCGGAGCCGTCGGTTGGGATCGAACCCTACCCCTTGTCCGTAGTAGTCCAGTTCACTAACCACTGAGCTATCGCGGCTCCTACTAATTTTTAGGGAATTAGTAAAACCCAGGTGTCCTCGCCAGGATTACGAACCCCGGCTGTTGCCGTGGTAAGCCAACCGCCTATCGATTGCGCTAACCGGACACCCTGTAGTGGGATGTATTGGAGACAAATTATAGTCAATGAATATTATTCTAGAGGGAAACTTCCGAGGCGATAATCAGCGAATCAATTCAGAGGAAGAGGTATGTTTACAGCACTCGGAAAAAATGACAAATAATCAACAACAGAAAAAAAAACCAAAGAACAATATATGGTCCGAAGCAGGATCGAATCCGTACTCAATGGCACAGCGCCTTGCCACGAGAAGCCAAACATTGACAACTCGGCTAACTACGATGTTTTGGCTCCTTGCTACCAGCTTTTCAGCAGCACTGTATTTATGTTCCCGTTCCTTGTTATTTGTTTTGATGTTAGTATATTTTTCATGGTATTAAAATTACTTTTTTGCCATTCCTATTCTTTTCTTTATTTCAGTTGACATTTTCCATCACTGGTAATAGTATGTCCAAGGTAGTTATAGTTCTGAACTGTCTTCCGGTCTATTCCTTCAATTTGGATATCCATTTGTAGGTTTTTAGTATTTTCTTTGTTTATGATCGTAGTTTTAGTCTTTTTGATATTCATATCTAGTCCATATTTTTTGTTTGTCATGTTTATAAAATTGTCTTTCTTCTACCTTTCAGCTTGCTGTGGAGCAAAGGTCTTCAACAAACACTTGCTCCCAAAGGTCTTCAACAAACACTTTCCAAGTCGTTCTGTTTCTTGCCATTCTTTTAAGATCATTCCATGTCTTCCCCATCATCTTCATCTCTGCTTCTGTCTGTCTTCTCTAAAAATGTCTTGGTCTTCCTCTTTGTCTTTTTTCTTGGTGATTCCAAAAAAGGGCCTGTTATTTAATATTCTTAAGTTGGCTTCTGCAGTGTGTGTCCTATCCAGCGCCACCGTCTTTGCTGTATCTCTTTATCCACTGGTGTTTGAATGGTACATTTCCATAATTCTGTTAGTCATTTTGTCCCTCCATTTCCATCCATTTATTCTGCGTATGCATCCATTAATGAAAGCCTGTATCTTCATGATTGTCAATTTTGCTTATTCTCGTTGCTTTTATGTATAATATTAGCAAAATATTAAAGGTCACCGAAAGCGTAAGTGACATCAGTCACGGCACAGCTTGTTGATGACCAACGTTTGCCTTGACCTCGCAGTCTCTGTCCTGCCTTTATCCCGTCGAGGGTCCAGATAGTCGCCAGATCAAGCCTAATGTTTCGGTGGCCTGCTCCGACTCTCCCGGGGCCCAGTTTGTCCTCTGATACAGCCGGAGATTGCTAATTAGGTTACGTCTGGGTGCCTCATTATTTTCCGGGCCGTGGTACAGTCGTTAAAGCTGTGTCTAATGTGAAGGTCGCTCTATATTTAGGATCAGATGGTCTGTCTATTTTGCTTTATCCTCACAAATGCCAATTCTTTGTTCTACCAACTCATTTCTTTATTCTCACAAATGCCAATTCTTTGTTCTACCAACTCATTTCTTTATTCTCACAAATGCCAATTCTTGGTTCTACCAACTCATTTCCTTATTCTCACAAATGCCAATTCTTGGTTCTACCAACTCATTTCTTTATTCTCACAAATGCCAATTCTTGGTTCTACCAACTCATTTCTTTATTCTCACAATGCCAATTCTTGGTTCTACCAACTCATTTCTTTATTCTTACAAATGCCAATTCTTGGTTCTACCAACTCATTTCTTTATCCTCACAAATGCCAATTCTTGGTTCTACCAACCCATTACTTTATTCTCACAAATGCCAATTCTTTGTTCTACCAACTCATTTCTTTATTCTCACAAATGCCAATTATTTGTTCTACCAACTCATTTCTTTCTTCTTACAAATGCCAATTATTGGTTCTACTAACTCATTTATCTCACAAATATCAATTCTTGGTTCTACCAACTCATTTCTCACACATGCCAATTCTTGGTTCTACCAACGCATTTTTCACAAATGCCAATTCTTGGTTCTACCAACTCATTTCTCACACATGCCAATTCTTGGTTCTACCAACTCATTTCTTTATTCTCACAAATGCCAATTCTTGGTTCTACCAACTCATTTCTCACACATGCCAATTCTTGGTTCTACCAACTCATTTCTCAACACATGCCAATTCTTGGTTCTACCAACGCATTTTTCACAAATGCCAATTCTTGGTTCTACCAACTCATTTCTCACACATGCCAATTCTTGGTTCTACCAACTCATTTCTCACACATGCCAATTCTTGGTTCTACCAACTCATTTCTCACACATGCCAATTCTTGGTTCTACCAACTCATTTCTCAACACATGCCAATTCTTGGTTCTACCAACTCTTGTCTCACACATGCCAATTCTTGGTTCTACCAACTCATTTCTCACACATGCCAATTCTTGGTTCTACCAACTCATTTCTCACACATGCCAATACTTGGTTCTACCAACTCATTTCTCAAACATGCCAATTCTTGGTTCTACCAACTCATTTCTCACACATGCCAATTCTTGGTTCTACCAACTCATTTCTCACACATGCCAATTCTTGGTTCTACCAACTCATTTCTCACACATGCCAATTCTTGGTTCTACCAACTCATTTCTCACACATGCCAATTCTTGGTTCTACCAACTCATTTCTCACACATGCCAATTCTTGGTTCTACCAACTCATTTCTCACACATGCCAATTCTTGGTTCTACCAACTCATTTCTCTCACATGCCAATTCTTGGTTTTACCAACTCATTTGTCACACATGCCAATTCTTGGTTCTACCAACTCATTTCTCACACATGCCAATTCTTGATTCTACCAACTCATTTCTCACACATGCCAATTCTTGGTTCTACCAACTCATTTCTCACACATGCCAATTCTTGGTTCTACCAACTCAATTCTCACACATGCCAATTCTTGGTTCTACCAACTCATTTCTCACACATGCCAATTCTTGGTTCTACCAACTCATTTCTCACAAATGCCAATTATTGGTTCTACCAACTCAATTCTCACACATGCCAATTCTTGGTTCTACCAACTCATTTCTCACACATGCCAATTCTTGGTTCTACCAACTCATTTCTTTATTCTCACAAATGCCAATTCTTGGTTCTACCAACTCATTTCTCACACATGCCAATTCTTGGTTCTACCAACTCATTTCTCAACACATGCCAATTCTTGGTTCTACCAACGCATTTTTCACAAATGCCAATTCTTGGTTCTACCAACTCATTTCTCACACATGCCAATTCTTGGTTCTACCAACTCATTTCTCACACATGCCAATTCTTGGTTCTACCAACTCATTTCTCACACATGCCAATTCTTGGTTCTACCAACTCATTTCTCAACACATGCCAATTCTTGGTTCTACCAACTCTTGTCTCACACATGCCAATTCTTGGTTCTACCAACTCATTTCTCACACATGCCAATTCTTGGTTCTACCAACTCATTTCTCACACATGCCAATACTTGGTTCTACCAACTCATTTCTCAAACATGCCAATTCTTGGTTCTACCAACTCATTTCTCACACATGCCAATTCTTGGTTCTACCAACTCATTTCTCACACATGCCAATTCTTGGTTCTACCAACTCATTTCTCACACATGCCAATTCTTGGTTCTACCAACTCATTTCTCACACATGCCAATTCTTGGTTCTACCAACTCATTTCTCACACATGCCAATTCTTGGTTCTACCAACTCATTTCTCACACATGCCAATTCTTGGTTCTACCAACTCATTTCTCACACATGCCAATTCTTGGTTCTACCAACTCATTTCTCTCACATGCCAATTCTTGGTTTTACCAACTCATTTGTCACACATGCCAATTCTTGGTTCTACCAACTCATTTCTCACACATGCCAATTCTTGATTCTACCAACTCATTTCTCACACATGCCAATTCTTGGTTCTACCAACTCATTTCTCACACATGCCAATTCTTGGTTCTACCAACTCAATTCTCACACATGCCAATTCTTGGTTCTACCAACTCATTTCTCACACATGCCAATTCTTGGTTCTACCAACTCATTTCTCACAAATGCCAATTATTGGTTCTACCAACTCAATTCTCACACATGCCAATTCTTGGTTCTACCAACTCATTTCTCACACATGCCAATTCTTGGTTCTACCAACTCATTTCTTTATTCTCACAAATGCCAATTCTTGGTTCTACCAACTCATTTCTCACACATGCCAATTCTTGGTTCTACCAACTCATTTCTCAACACATGCCAATTCTTGGTTCTACCAACGCATTTTTCACAAATGCCAATTCTTGGTTCTACCAACTCATTTCTCACACATGCCAATTCTTGGTTCTACCAACTCATTTCTCACACATGCCAATTCTTGGTTCTACCAACTCATTTCTCACACATGCCAATTCTTGGTTCTACCAACTCATTTCTCAACACATGCCAATTCTTGGTTCTACCAACTCTTGTCTCACACATGCCAATTCTTGGTTCTACCAACTCATTTCTCACACATGCCAATTCTTGGTTCTACCAACTCATTTCTCACACATGCCAATACTTGGTTCTACCAACTCATTTCTCAAACATGCCAATTCTTGGTTCTACCAACTCATTTCTCACACATGCCAATTCTTGGTTCTACCAACTCATTTCTCACACATGCCAATTCTTGGTTCTACCAACTCATTTCTCACACATGCCAATTCTTGGTTCTACCAACTCATTTCTCACACATGCCAATTCTTGGTTCTACCAACTCATTTCTCACACATGCCAATTCTTGGTTCTACCAACTCATTTCTCACACATGCCAATTCTTGGTTCTACCAACTCATTTCTCACACATGCCAATTCTTGGTTCTACCAACTCATTTCTCTCACATGCCAATTCTTGGTTTTACCAACTCATTTGTCACACATGCCAATTCTTGGTTCTACCAACTCATTTCTCACACATGCCAATTCTTGATTCTACCAACTCATTTCTCACACATGCCAATTCTTGGTTCTACCAACTCATTTCTCACACATGCCAATTCTTGGTTCTACCAACTCAATTCTCACACATGCCAATTCTTGGTTCTACCAACTCATTTCTCACACATGCCAATTCTTGGTTCTACCAACTCATTTCTCACAAATGCCAATTATTGGTTCTACCAACTCAATTCTCACACATGCCAATTCTTGGTTCTACCAACTCATTTCTCACACATGCCAATTCTTGGTTCTACCAACTCATTTCTTTATTCTCACAAATGCCAATTCTTGGTTCTACCAACTCAATTCTCACACATGCCATTTCTTGGTTCTACCAACTCATTTCTGACACATGCCAATTCTTGGTTCTACCAACTCACTTCTCATACATGTCAATTCTTGGTTCTACCGACTCACTTTCATCACTAAAGCGTTGAGCCCACCTTCAGACCCTAGTGAAAAGAAACTGTTATTAACGCACGCAATGGCAAAGCTATTACCTATCACTAACTGATACAAACTTTAAACGGAAAGAGATCTGTCAATGAATATCTGCATTTCTCAAACTAAACTCCTGGTTTCTCTTCTCCTTTTTACTGTTCACCCGTTTACATGGATGTGAATGCATCTTGTCGCTAATATTCGGCAAAACTTTCGACCCGACACATCCCTTTTCTGCATGGGTAAATTTGCTTACAATTTGTGCCCATAAAATTATGTGTTGGGCCGAAAATCGCAAATATAACAGTTATACTGCAAACCACAACGCAGACACGTCCACTACGTCCTTGTAAGGGCGGGTGATGAAGATGCATATTCTAGTCTACCACGATACTCTAGAATACTTTAGTCATCGGGCGAACGCAACCAACCACCTTCTTCCTCGTATTCTTTCTCTTCATCCACTTCCTTGTTTCTCTCTTTTTCTAATTCTTTCTTTTCTTCCAATTCTTCTCCTGTTCTTCTTTTATTTTTTTCTCCATTGTTCATATTGTTCTTCTTCCTTCTGATCTTCGCCCACTTCTTCCCCATCCTCTTCTTCCTCTTCTTGTTGAACTTTTTCCTCTTCCTTCTGATCTTCGCCTACTTCTTCCCCATCCTCTTTTTGTATATATTTTTCTTCTTCCTTCCGATCTTCGCCCACTTCTTCCCCATCCTCTTCTTGTTCATATTTTTGTTCTTCCTTCTGATCTTCGCCCACTTCTTCCCCATCCTCTTCTTGTTCATATTTTTGTTCTTCCTTCTGATCTTCGCCCACTTCTTCCCATCCTCTTCTTGTTCATATTTTTTTCTTCTTCCTTCCGATCTTCGCCCACTTCTTCCCCATCCTCTTCTTGTTCATATTTTCTTCTTCCTTCCGATCTTCGCCCACTTCTTCCCCATTCTCTTCTTGTTCATATTTTTTTCTTCTTCCTTCTGATCTTCGCCCACTTCTTCCCCATCCTCTTCTTCCTCTTCTTGTTGAACTTTTTCTTCTTCCTTCCGATCTTCGCCCACTTCTTCCCCATTCTCTTCTTGTTCATATTTTTTTCTTCTCCCTTCTGATCTTCGCCCACTTCTTCCCGATCCTCTTCTTCCTCTTCTTGTTGAACTTTTTCTTCTCCCTTCTGATCTTCGCCCACTTCTTCCCCATCCTCTTCTTCCTCTTCTTGTTGAACTTTTTCTTCTTCCTCCTGTTCTCCTTCATCTTTTTCTTCATGTTCCTCTTTCTCTCTTCCTTTAATTGTTAGCTCTCGTCTTTCAACGGAAAATTGCGAAAGTTCAGCAGCCGTGTATCGGCTGGAGCCGAGGAAAAAACAGCTGAACTGAACTTAATGAAGCTGCGGGGGAAAAAAATGGAGAAAGTGGCATTTCTCGAGAAACGGAAATCACTGGATCAATTAAAGTTGTTGGAGAAGCGGACATCTCTGGAGAAACGGAAATCACTGGAGAAACAATTAATGAAAATTGTAACATAAGCGGAAATCTCTGGAGAAGTTGAAATTGTAACAGAAACGGAAATCTCTGGAGAAGTTGAAATTGTAACAGAAACGGAAATCACTAAAGAAATTGGAAAGGTTAGAGAAACGATTGATATAGACCTGTAGTCGGTCCAATGGAAATCAAAAGGAGTAAATAAAATGAATTAGAGGACTGGGAGACCGTTCGATAATGGGGAAAGTTACTTGTTAGATAAAAGTGAAGCACGTATGTGTTTTAAATGTGAGGCTTGGCTGTGGCGCAACGAGGACACGTCAATCAGTAAATACATCGGTGGATATCACGTGCGCGCACGTGACAAGGCGGGGCTGGTTGTAGTCACGTGATTGATTTTGCTAATTCGTAGGCACGGTTGTTATTGTCCGCGTTAATAAGTCTATGGTGAATGTGTCTGTGCGTACGTGTGTGTGCGCGCACGTGTGTCGTATGGTATTGTTTTTAATCTTCTGCTTTTGTTCTGTTCCGTCGTATCACTGAAATGGTTGTGCCGATTCTAGTAAAGATCGGAGATAATAAAGCGATAAGATCAGATCAGAAATTAAATCAGAAATGAAGACCTGAGAAAAAAGCTAGGAATAACCCCCGCCATAGAATGTATAAAGAAACAACAGGTAAAATGTTTTGGTCACGTTACGAGGCAGAGTAATCAAAACGCAACACAACAAGCCTTCAATAAACGTTGTGGGAATACCAGACCCAAAGGCGGACCGCGAAAAAGATGGATCGATGGAATATTAGAAGCACTCGGAAACATAACAGCAGCAGAGGCGAACTTAAGAGAAAAAGACCAAACATCATATCTCCCCTCGACGCTGAAAGGCAAATGAAGAAGGAAAGAGGAAGAGGATTCCAGTAAAAGTTGTCAGATGTGTGAACTCGTATTGTCCTCGCGACTTAGATACTGGCGGATTGGTCATTTATACAGTCCATTATCTGTTGTAACTCGTGTATCTATAGATAAGAGTTTATCTCTCACCTTCATCCGTCCTTCCCTCTTAGGTATAGTCCATTTCCAATTCTTTATTCCATTCTTCGTCCATATAGTCATTCATTGTCTTTCTATCGATCCACCATTATGTATATAATCACAATCTTATAATATAATCACAATCTTATAATGGAATCATAATCTTATAATCATAATCTTATAATATAATCTCTATCTCCTTTTCGCACTTTCTATATCGAGCTTTCTCTAACACACAACCTTCCTTCTTTCTATTCACGCAATATCTCTCGTTCAATCAACACACTCATTCTTTCTCTCTCTCCTCTCTCTTTCTCTCTCTCTCTCTCTCTCTATATATATATATATATATATCAACCCACAATCTCTCTATGAACCCACCATCTCTATGAACCCACCATCCCTCTATCAACACACCATCTCTCTATCAACCCACCATCTCTCTATCAACTCATCATCTCTCTATTATCCCACCATCTCTCTATCACACCATCTTTCTATCAACACACCATCTCTCTATCAGCACACCATCTCTCTATCAACACACCATCTCTCTATCAACACACCATCTCTCTATCAGCACACCATCTCTCTATCAACACACCATCTCTCTATCAACACACCATCTCTCTATCAACACACCATCTCTCTATCAACAAACCATCTCTCTATCAACACACCATCTCTCTATCAACAAACCATCTCTCTATCAACACACCATCTCTCTATCAACAAACCATCTCTCTATCAACACACCATCTCTCTATCAACACACCATCTCTCTATCAACAAACCATCTCTCTATCAACAAACCATCTCTCTATCAACTCATCATCTCTCTATTATCCCACCATCTCTCTATCACACCATCTCTCTATCAACACACCATCTCTGTATCAACACACCATCTCTCTATCAACACACCATCTCTCTATCAACAAACCATCTCTCTATCAACTCATCATCTCTCTATTATCCCACCATCTCTCTATCACACCATCTCTCTATCAACACACCATCTCTCTATCAACAAACCATCTCTCTATCAACTCATCATCTCTCTATTATCACACCATCTCTCTATCAACACATCATCTCTGTATCAACACACCATCTCTCTATCAACACACCATCTCTCTATCAGCACACCATCTCTCTATCAACACACCATCTCTCTATCAGCACACCATCTCTCTATCAACACACCATCTCTCTATCAGCACACCATCTCTCTATCAACACACCATCTCTCTATCAGCACACCATCTCTCTATCAACACACCATCTCTCTATCAACACACCATCTCTCTATCAACCCACCATCTCTCTATCAACCCACCATCTCTCTATCAACCCACCATCTCTGTATCAACACACCATCTCTCTATCAACCCATCAACCCACCATCTCTCTATCAACCCACCATCTCTGTATCAACACACCATCTCTCTATCAACCCACCATCTCTGTATCAACCCACCATCTCTCTATCAACCCACCATCTCTGTATCAACCCACCATCTCTCTATCAACCTACCATCTCTCTATCAACCCACCATCTCTGTATCAACACACCATCTCTCTATCAACCCACCATCTCTCTATCAACACACCATCTCTGTATCAACACACCATCTCTGTATCAACACACCATCTCTGTATCAACCCACCATCTCTGTATCAACACACCATCTCTCTATCAACACACCATCTCTGTATCAACAAACCATCTCTGTATCAACACACCATCTCTCTATCAACACACCATCTCTGAATCAACCCACCATCTCTGTATCAACACACCATCTCTCTATCAACACACCATCTCTGTATCAACACACCATCTCTGTATCAACACACCATCTCTCTATCAACACACCATCTCTCTATCAACACACCATCTCTCTATCAACACACCATCTTTCTATCAACACACCATCTCTCTATCAACCCACCATCTCTCTATCAACCCACCATCTCTGTATCAACACACCATCTCTCTATCAACCCACCATCTCTCTATCAACCCACCATCTCTGTATCAACACACCATCTCTCTATCAACCCACCATCTCTGTATCAACCCACCATCTCTCTATCAACCCACCATCTCTGTATCAACCCACCATCTCTGTATCAACCCACCATCTCTGTATCAACCCACCATCTCTCTATCAACCCACCATCTCTCTATCAACCCACCATCTCTGTATCAACACACCATCTCTCTATCAACCCACCATCTCTCTATCAACACACCATCTCTGTATCAACACACCATCTCTGTATCAACACACCATCTCTGTATCAACCCACCATCTCTCTATCAACACACCATCTCTGTATCAACACACCATCTCTGTATCAACACACCATCTCTGTATCAACACACCATCTCTCTATCAACACACCATCTCTGAATCAACCCACCATCTCTGTATCAACACACCATCTCTCTATCAACACACCATCTCTGTATCAACACACCATCTCTCTATCAACACACCATCTCTCTATCAACACACCATCTCTCTATCAACACACCATCTTTCTATCAACACACCATCTCTCTATCAACCCACCATCTCTCTATCAACCCACCATCTCTCTATCAACCCACCATCTCTGTATCAACACACCATCTCTCTATCAACCCACCATCTCTCTATCAACCCACCATCTCTGTATCAACACACCATCTCTCTATCAACCCACCATCTCTGTATCAACCCACGATCTCTCTATCAACCCACCATCTCTGTATCAACCCACCATCTCTGTATCAACCCACCATCTCTCTATCACCCACCATCTCTCTATCAACCCACCATCTCTGTATCAACACACCATCTCTCTATCAACCCACCATCTCTCTATCAACACACCATCTCTGTATCAACACACCATCTGTGTATCAACACACCATCTCTGTATCAACCCACCATCTCTCTATCAACACACCATCTCTGTATCAACACACCATCTCTGTATCAACACACCATCTCTCTATCAACACACCATCTCTCTATCAACACACCATCTCTGTATCAACACACCATCTCTCTATCAACACACCATCTCTCTATCAACACACCATCTCTGTATCAACACACCATCTCTCTATCAACACACCATCTCTCTATCAACACACCATCTCTCTATCAACACACCATCTCTCTATCAACACACCATCTCTTTTTAAATCTGCCATGCCTTTTGTGGTCATCATAACTGTAAGCTCTTTCTCAACGGCCATTGTTTTGTCTTGGTGATTGTAAGTTCTATCACTGCCTAGACTATTGTTTTGTCTTGGTGATTGTAAGCTCTATCACTGCCTAGACTATTGTTTTGTCTTGGTGATTGTAAGCTCTATCACTGCCTAGACTATTGTTTTGTCTTGGTGATTGTAAGCTCTATCACTGCCTAGACTATTGTTTTGTCTTGGTGATTGTAAGCTCTATCACTGCCTAGACTATTGTTTTGTCTTGGTGATTGTAAGCTCTGTCACTGCCTAGACTATAGTTTTGTCTTGGTGATTGTAAGCTCTATCACTGCCTAGACTATTGTTTTGTCTTGGTGATTGTAAGCTCTGTCACTGCCTAGACTATTGTTTTGTCTTGGTGATTGTAAGCTCTGTCACTGCGTGTACTATTGTTTTGTCTTGGTGATTGTAAGTTCTATCACTGCCTAGACTATTGTTTTGTCTTGGTGATTGTAAGCTCTATCACTGCCTAGACTATTGTTTTGTCTTGGTGATTGTAAGCTCTGTCACTGCGTGTACTATAGTTTTGTCTTGGTGATTGTAAGTTCTATCACTGCCTAGACTATTGTTTTGTCTTGGTGATTGTAAGCTCTATCACTGCCTAGACTATTGTTTTGTCTTGGTGATTGTAAGTTCTACCACTGCCTAGACTATTGTTTTGTCTTGGTGATTGTAAGCTCTATCACTGCCTAGACTATTGTTTTGTCTTGGTGACTGTAAGCTCTATCACTGCCTAGACTATTGTTTTGTCTTGGTGATTGTAAGCTCTATCACTGCCTAGACTATTGTTTTGTCTTGGTGATTGTAAGCTCTATCACTGCCTAGACTATTGTTTTGTCTTGGTGATTGCAAGCTCTATCACTGCCTAGACTATTGTTTTGTCTTGGTGATTGTAAGCTCTATCACTGCCTAGACTATTGTTTTGTCTTGGTGAATGTAAGCTCTATCACTGCCTAGACTATTGTTTTGTCTTGGTGATTGCAAGCTCTATCACTGCCTAGACTATTGTTTTGTCTTGGTGATTGTAAGCTCTGTCACTGCGTGTACTATTGTTTTGTCTTGGTGATTGCAAGCTCTATCACTGCCTAGACTATTGTTTTGTCTTGGTGATTGTAAGCTCTATCACTGCCTAGACTATTGTTTTGTCTTGGTGATTGTAAGCTCTGTCACTGCCTAGACTATTGTTTTGTCTTGGTGATTGTAAGCTCTGTCACTGCCTAGACTATTGTTTTGTCTTGGTGATTGTAAGTTCTATCACTGCCTAGACTATTGTTTTGTCTTGGTGATTGTAAGCTCTGTCACTGCCTAGACTATTGTTTTGTCTTGGTGATTGTAAGCTCTGTCACTGCGTGTACTATTGTTTTGTCTTGGTGATTGTAAGCTCTATCACTGCCTAGACTATTGTTTTGTCTTGGTGATTGTAAGTTCTATCACTGCCTAGACTATTGTTTTGTCTTGGTGATTGTAAGTTCTATCACTGCCTAGACTATTGTTTTGTCTTGGTGATTGTAAGTTCTATCACTGCCTAGACTATTGTTTTGTCTTGGTGATTGTAAGTTCTATCACTGCCTAGACTATAGTTTTGTCTTGGTGATTGTAAGCTCTGTCACTGCGTGTACTATTGTTTTGTCTTGGTGATTGTAAGCTCTATCACTGCCTAGACTATTGTTTTGTCTTGGTGATTGTAAGCTCTGTCACTGCCTAGACTATTGTTTTGTCTTGGTGATTGTAAGTTCTATCACTGCCTAGACTATTGTTTTGTCTTGGTGATTGTAAGCTCTATCACTGCCTAGACTATTGTTTTGTCTTGGTGATTGTAAGCTCTATCACTGCGTGTACTATTGTTTTGTCTTGGTGATTGTAAGTTCTATCACTGCCTAGACTATTGTTTTGTCTTGGTGACTGCAAGCTCTATCACTGCGTGTACTATTGTTTTGTCTTGGTGACTGTAAGCTCTATCACTGCCTAGACTATTGTTTTGTCTTGGTGACTGCAAGCTCTGTCACTGCCTAGACTATTGTTTTGTCTTGGTGATTGTAAGCTCTATCACTGCGTGTACTATTGTTTTGTCTTGGTGATTGTAAGCTCTGTCACTGCGTGTACTATTGTTTTGTCTTGGTGATTGTAAGCTCTGTCACTGCCTAGACTATTGTTTTGTCTTGGTGATTGTAAGCTCTGTCACTGCGTGTACTATTGTTTTGTCTTGGTGATTGTAAGCTCTGTCACTGCGTGTACTATTGTTTTGTCTTGGTGATTGTAAGCTCTATCACTGCGTGTACTATTGTTTTGTCTTGGTGATTGTAAGCTCTGTCACTGCGTGTACTATTGTTTTGTCTTGGTGATTGTAAGCTCTGTCACTGCGTGTACTATTGTTTTGTCTTGGTGATTGTAAGCTCTATCACTGCGTGTACTATTGTTTTGTCTTGGTGATTGTAAGCTCTATCACTGCGTGTACTATTGTTTTGTCTTGGTGATTGTAAGCTCTGTCACTGCGTGTACTATTGTTTTGTCTTGGTGATTGTAAGCTCTGTCACTGCGTGTACTATTGTTTTGTCTTGGTGATTGTAAGCTCTATCACTGCGTGTACTATTGTTTTGTCTTGGTGATTGTAAGCTCTGTCACCGCCTAGACTATTGTTTTGTCTTGGTGATTGTAAGCTCTATCACTGCGTGTACTATTGTTTTGTCTTGGTGACTGCAAGCTCTATCACTGCCTAGACTATTGTTTTGTCTTGGTGATTGTAAGCTCTGTCACTGCGTGTACTATTGTTTTATCTTGGTGATTGTAAGCTCTGTCACTGCCTAGACTATTGTTTTGTCTTGGTGATTGTAAGCTCTATCACTGCGTGTACTATTGTTTTGTCTTGGTGATTGTAAGCTCTGTCACTGCGTGTACTATTGTTTTGTCTTGGTGACTGCAAGCTCTATCACTGCCTAGACTATTGTTTTGTCTTGGTGATTGTAAGCTCTATCACTGCCTAGACTATTGTTTTGTCTTGGTGATTGTAAGCTCTATCACTGCCTAGACTATTGTTTTGTCTTGGTGATTGTAAGCTCTGTCACTGCCTAGACTATTGTTTTGTCTTGGTGATTGTAAGCTCTGTCACTGCCTAGACTATTGTTTTGTCTTGGTGATTGTAAGCTCTGTCACTGCCTAGACTATTGTTTTGTCTTGGTGATTGTAAGCTCTGTCACTGCCTAGACTATTGTTTTGTCTTGGTGATTGTAAGCTCTGTCACTGCCTAGACTATTGTTTTGTCTTGGTGATTGTAAGCTCTGTCACTGCGTGTACTATTGTTTTGTCTTGGTGATTGTAAGCTCTGTCACTGCCTAGACTATTGTTTTGTCTTGGTGATTGTAAGCTCTGTCACTGCCTAGACTATTGTTTTGTCTTGGTGATTGTAAGCTCTATCACTGCCTAGACTATTGTTTTGTCTTGGTGATTGTAAGCTCTATCACTGCCTAGACTATTGTTTTGTCTTGGTGATTGTAAGCTCTATCACTGCCTAGACTATTGTTTTGTCTTGGTGATTGTAAGCTCTATCACTGCGTGTACTATTGTTTTGTCTTGGTGATTGTAAGCTCTGTCACTGCGTGTACTATTGTTTTGTCTTGGTGATTGTAAGCTCTATCACTGCCTAGACTATTGTTTTGTCTTGGTGATTGTAAGCTCTATCACTGCCTAGACTATTGTTTTGTCTTGGTGATTGTAAGCTCTATCACTGCGTGTACTATTGTTTTGTCTTGGTGATTGTAAGCTCTATCACTGCCTAGACTATTGTTTTGTCTTGGTGATTGTAAGCTCTATCACTGCCTAGACTATTGTTTTGTCTTGGTGATTGTAAGCTCTATCACTGCCTAGACTATTGTTTTGTCTTGGTGATTGTAAGCTCTATCACTGCGTGTACTATTGTTTTGTCTTGGTGATTGTAAGCTCTGTCACTGCGTGTACTATTGTTTTGTCTTGGTGATTGTAAGCTCTATCACTGCCTAGACTATTGTTTTGTCTTGGTGATTGTAAGTTCTATCACTGCCTAGACTATTGTTTTGTCTTGGTGATTGTAAGCTCTATCACTGCCTAGACTATTGTTTTGTCTTGGTGATTGTAAGCTCTATCACTGCCTAGACTATTGTTTTGTCTTGGTGATTGTAAGCTCTATCACTGCCTAGACTATTGTTTTGTCTTGGTGATTGTAAGCTCTATCACTGCGTGTACTATTGTTTTGTCTTGGTGATTGTAAGCTCTGTCACTGCGTGTACTATTGTTTTGTCTTGGTGATTGTAAGCTCTATCACTGCCTAGACTATTGTTTTGTCTTGGTGATTGTAAGTTCTATCACTGCCTAGACTATTGTTTTGTCTTGGTGATTGTAAGCTCTATCACTGCCTAGACTATTGTTTTGTCTTGGTGATTGTAAGCTCTATCACTGCCTAGACTATTGTTTTGTCTTGGTGATTGTAAGCTCTATCACTGCCTAGACTATTGTTTTGTCTTGGTGATTGTAAGCTCTATCACTGCCTAGACTATTGTTTTGTCTTGGTGATTGTAAGCTCTGTCACTGCGTGTACTATTGTTTTGTCTTGGTGATTGTAAGCTCTGTCACTGCGTGTACTATTGTTTTGTCTTGGTCACTGCAAGCTCTATCACTGCCTAGACTATTGTTTTGTCTTGGTGATTGTAAGCTCTATCACTGCGTGTACTATTGTTTTGTCTTGGTGATTGTAAGTTCTATCACTGCCTAGACTATTGTTTTGTCTTGGTGATTGTAAGTTCTATCACTGCCTAGACTATTGTTTTGTCTTGGTGATTGTAAGCTCTATCACTGCCTAGACTATTGTTTTGTCTTGGTGATTGTAAGCTCTATCACTGCCTAGACTATTGTTTTGTCTTGGTGATTGTAAGCTCTATCACTGCCTAGACTATAGTTTTGTCTTGGTGATTGTAAGCTCTATCACTGCCTAGACTATAGTTTTGTCTTGGTGATTGTAAGCTCTATCACTGCCTAGACTATTGTTTTGTCTTGGTGATTGTAAGCTCTATCACTGCCTAGACTATTGTTTTGTCTTGGTGATTGTAAGCTCTATCACTGCCTAGACTATTGTTTTGTCTTGGTGATTGTAAGCTCTGTCACTGCGTGTACTATTGTTTTGTCTTGGTGATTGTAAGCTCTGTCACTGCCTAGACTATTGTTTTGTCTTGGTGATTGTAAGCTCTGTCACTGCGTGTACTATTGTTTTGTCTTGGTGATTGTAAGCTCTATCACTGCCTAGACTATTGTTTTGTCTTGGTGATTGTAAGCTCTATCACTGCCTAGACTATTGTTTTGTCTTGGTGATTGTAAGCTCTGTCACTGCGTGTACTATTGTTTTGTCTTGGTGATTGTAAGCTCTGTCATTGCGTGTACTATTGTTTTGTCTTGGTGATTGTAAGCTCTATCACTGCCTAGACTATTGTTTTGTCTTGGTGATTGTAAGCTCTATCACTGCCTAGACTATTGTTTTGTCTTGGTGATTGTAAGCTCTATCACTGCCTAGACTATTGTTTTGTCTTGGTGACTGCAAGCTCTATCACTGCGTGTACTATTGTTTTGTCTTGGTGACTGTAAGCTCTATCACTGCCTAGACTATTGTTTTGTCTTGGTGACTGCAAGCTCTGTCACTGCCTAGACTATTGTTTTGTCTTGGTGATTGTAAGCTCTATCACTGCGTGTACTATTGTTTTGTCTTGGTGATTGTAAGCTCTGTCACTGCGTGTACTATTGTTTTGTCTTGGTGATTGTAAGCTCTATCACTGCCTAGACTATTGTTTTGTCTTGGTGATTGTAAGTTCTATCACTGCCTAGACTATTGTTTTGTCTTGGTGATTGTAAGCTCTATCACTGCCTAGACTATTGTTTTGTCTTGGTGATTGTAAGTTCTATCACTGCCTAGACTATTGTTTTGTCTTGGTGATTGTAAGCTCTATCACTGCCTAGACTATTGTTTTGTCTTGGTGATTGTAAGTTCTATCACTGCCTAGACTATTGTTTTGTCTTGGTGATTGTAAGTTCTGTCACTGCGTGTACTATTGTTTTGTCTTGGTGATTGTAAGCTCTGTCACTGCGTGTACTATTGTTTTGTCTTGGTGATTGTAAGCTCTATCACTGCCTAGACTATTGTTTTGTCTTGGTGATTGTAAGCTCTGTCACTGCGTGTACTATTGTTTTGTCTTGGTGATTGTAAGTTCTATCACTGCCTAGACTATTGTTTTGTCTTGGTGATTGTAAGCTCTGTCACTGCGTGTACTATTGTTTTGTCTTGGTGATTGTAAGCTCTGTCACTGCGTGTACTATTGTTTTGTCTTGGTGATTGTAAGCTCTATCACTGCCTAGACTATTGTTTTGTCTTGGTGATTGTAAGCTCTATCACTGCCTAGACTATTGTTTTGTCTTGGTGATTGTAAGCTCTATCACTGCCTAGACTATTGTTTTGTCTTGGTGATTGTAAGCTTTGTCACTGCGTGTACTATTGTTTTGTCTTGGTGATTGTAAGCTCTATCACTGCCTAGACTATTGTTTTGTCTTGGTGATTGTAAGCTCTGTCACTGCCTAGACTATTGTTTTGTCTTGGTGACTGTAAGCTCTATCACTGCCTAGACTATTGTTTTGTCTTGGTGACTGCAAGCTCTATCACTGCCTAGACTATTGTTTTGTCTTGGTGATTGTAAGCTCTATCACTGCCTAGACTATTGTTTTGTCTTGGTGATTGTAAGCTCTATCACTGCCTAGACTATAGTTTTGTCTTGGTGATTGTAAGCTCTATCACTGCCTAGACTATAGTTTTGTCTTGGTGATTGTAAGCTCTATCACTGCCTAGACTATAGTTTTGTCTTGGTGATTGTAAGCTCTATCACTGCCTAGACTATTGTTTTGTCTTGGTGATTGTAAGCTCTATCACTGCCTAGACTATTGTTTTGTCTTGGTGATTGTAAGCTCTATCACTGCCTAGACTATTGTTTTGTCTTGGTGATTGTAAGCTCTATCACTGCCTAGACTATTGTTTTGCCTTGGTGACTGCAAGCTCTATCACTGCCTAGACTATTGTTTTGTCTTGGTGATTGTAAGCTCTATCACTGCCTAGACTATTGTTTTGTCTTGGTGATTGTAAGTTCTATCACTGCCTAGACTATTGTTTTGTCTTGGTGATTGTAAGCTCTATCACTGCGTGTACTATTGTTTTGTCTTAGTGACTGCAAGCTCTATCACTGCCTAGACTATTGTTTTGTCTTGGTGATTGTAAGTTCTATCACTGCCTAGACTATAGTTTTGTCTTGGTGATTGTAAGCTCTATCACTGCGTGTACTATTGTTTTGTCTTAGTGACTGCAAGCTCTATCACTGCCTAGACTATTGTTTTGTCTTGGTGATTGTAAGCTCTATCACTGCCTAGACTATTGTTTTGCCTTGGTGACTGCAAGCTCTATCACTGCCTAGACTATTGTTTTGTCTTGGTGATTGTAAGCTCTATCACTGCCTAGACTATTGTTTTGTCTTGGTGACTGCAAGCTCTATGACTGCCTAGACTAATGTTTTGTCTTGGTGACTCAAATTCCCCTTAAAGCTATAGATGGCTGTAGTCATACCATACTTAGGGTTAAAATTTCAACGGCTGATAGAGTATGTACACGTTTGCTGTCCGACGAAGGGGAAATCACTGCCATATTTTCCAAATAATACCTTGTCTTTACAAAATTGTAAAGTCCACAACTGAAAATTTTGGAATCAATTGTATTCTCATGAGCATTGAGTACGATACCAATGTTTACAATCCAGCATCTACTGACCTAGATACAGGTATAGAATACTAACGGTTCGTGTAATCGATACTGCCAGATTGGGGAGGCTATGTAGCGAGTGTTGCTGTCTATGCGAACCCATCTAGAACAACGGGGAAGTACTAGGGAAACACCGGTGGACAAAGAGATGCGACACTGACGACTGTGTTAGATAAAACACACAAAGCGCAGCACCAACTATCTTTGCTTCTACTAAGACATGCGAACTGAAAAGGGGATCGCGGAATCACCCGACGCTTGTGACGTCTCAGGCTATGCAAGACCTGAGCTTATTTTACCCACAATCGCCCCTTGAGCTTCTTCTTCTTCTTTTCTTTCTCATTTGCCTTTCAGCGTCGAGGGGAGATATAATTTGCGGGCTTTTGTATTTCTGTTCGCCTCTGCTGCTGTTATGTTTCCTAGTGCTTCTAATTTTCTGTCAAATCCATCCATTTCGTGGTCGACCCTTAGGTCTGGTGATCTCACAAAGTTTGTTGAAGGCTCGTTGTGTTGTGTTTTGATCTTTCTGCCTTGTCACGTGGCCAAACCACTTTATCTGTTCTTTCCTTATATATTCTATGGCGGGGGCTATTCCTAGCTTTTTTCTCAGTTCTTCATTTCTGATCAGACTGTTTCCTGTCATTCGTGTAACACATTTCATCTCTGTAGAGGTTATTTTTCTTATTGTTCTTGCATCTAGGGTCCAGGTCTGACATTGGTAGCACAACGTTGGGATGAAGATTGTATTGTATAGTGCTCGTTTTGCCTCCAGAGTTATTTCCTTGTTGGACAATAGTGGTGATAACTGTCCGATGATTTGACAAGCTTTGTTGCATCTTGATTCTATCTCTGCTGTTTGAGAATTATCGTTTGTCATTAACTTCCTAGGTATTTGAATTCCTCTACTTGTTTTAGTTGCCTGCCTTCTATAGTTATGTTGATGTTCTGTTTACTTTTGGCGACATTCATGACTTCTGTTTTGTTGATGTTGATTTTCATGTTGTATTTTGTGCCTGTGCTGTTGAGTTTAACAGGAGATCCTGTTCTGCAGCCCCTTGATCGCAAATCTATAATAAGTATAAGAACGTCGCAAACCCTTGGTGGTTCGTTCCAGCTCGCAGGCCTTATTAAAGTTAATGATGGTGGTGGCTGTGGGTGAGCCAGATGAGAAATAAGAAAGTCGTAACACGCCCTTTTTCGAGAGTCACCAAAGAAGGAGACCGATGTCAAGTGCCAAAACACATTTGGGGAAGACATGAATTAAAATGGAGGATTTGGGAATGATCTTAAAGTATTAGCACTAAATAGGAGGAATAGACAATGTGTGTTCGTAGGAATAGGATCATATAATTGGGACTGGGTGTCCGGTTAGCGCAATCGATAGGCGGTTGGCTTACCACGGCAACAGCCGGGGTTCGTACCCTGGCGAGGACACCTGGGTTTTACTAATTCCCTAAAAATTAGTACCTCTGAAGTCGGAGTAAATCTGCCTGCATGGCGAGGGGCATCCTGTAAGGGGATAAAACAGACTTTACACGCAAAATTCAGTCCCACAAAATTGAGTGGGTGGGACTTCGTCAGAGGTCAAAGCTGACGAAGCGAACGAACGAACGATATACTTGGGACTTCCGGTCAATATGGCGGATAAGCAGCAGGAACCATTGAGGCTCACTCTGAAAAGTGTTTCTTGTTGCAGTTCCCTCATATTACAAGTCCGACTTGCTGCCGGATCTACTGCGTTTAGTGCTTTGTGCACACCGTGAGCTGTGTGTTTCATCCGGATCGTGTTTCGATATTCCGACTGCTTGCGATGAATGACGATATCGTATGACGAAGGGCAGTTCAGCTGGGTTCACTTTCGGTGCCGTTCGGCCTTATGTCTTTCGGCGTGTGCTGTAGCCGCAGTGATGGGGACTGCAGCTGGCTTTCTTTCTTTGAATTCTTCAATGTGATGAGTTTTAATTCAGATAATTCATGCCCCGAAAAGATCATTTGTCTAGTTTGAATTGTGTTTAGTAGTTCTCTTTTCATGTTTAGTTGTTTTAAGACTTCATCGTTTGTTTTCTTTTCTTTCCATCGAATTCCACCTATTCGTCTATACATCTACATTTCAAAGACTTCAATTCTCTGTTCTGTTTCTCCATAGAATATATCTTTTGATAATCGGCCATCTTTTGCACGGTGCACGTGACCAAGCCTTCAGTGGTTAGTGAACTGGACTACAAAGGACAAGAGATAGGGTTCGGTCCCAACCGACGGCTTCCGGGATCACCCAGCCTTAAATGGGTACCGGATTTTCTGGGAAAGTAAAGCGGCACGGGCGTAATACCGACCACATTACCCCAAAAATCATGTGTCGAAGGTCTGTAAAATTGATGGTCACTAACACCATATTCCCCTATACGCCGCCACTTGGCGTGACAAGGGTACTTTAGTTTTTTTACTTACGTGACCAAGCCAACGTAATCAACGTTGTTTGGGCACTGTGTCGATGTCGGGGGGGGGGGAGAAGGGGCTGTGCGAAGGAAGGTTGTAATGCTGCTAAAGATATAGTAGTACCGCTTATATATACTCTATAACGGCTAGGATGAGGCTGTCACTTTCTGTCTGCTGTGATGTAAGGCCGGATCTAACAAGACAGAACACCTCTACTTAACCTCGGCTATCAATGTTACAGAACTGGATGACATTTGATGACATTAACAATCAAGAGTCTACCTCAACTAGTAAGTACTCTAAGGTGAAATGAAACAAAAAAATAGATTTAAAAAACATTTTTAAAAAACGGTATGGTAAAAGCTTTACGTTTTAAGTGGACGACACTTTACTTATCACGTAAAACTTTAACCATATCATTTATTTAATGTTATATATATATACATGTATATATATATTTAATATAGAGGTTGTTGGTCAGGTCAGGTAATTTTACCTGCTACTGTATGCAGTAAACAGTACAACCTGTGGCTGCCCTGCTGCCTTGCAGGTAAGCTCGGGAGAGTAAAAGGCTAAGGCGGGTACCCCGAAGTAAAACAACCCCACTGTCTTGTGGGTGAGACTTTTTAGTTAAAGGCTAGTGGAGCCAACCGTAAACAAATCTACGGAGGGCAACAGAAAACCACCGTCGTAATTTCTTTGTACAATCATGAATCGTCATTTTTTGGCCATGTAATGAGAAGAGAACAGCTGGAATATATTGTAACAGCTGGAAAAATTGAGGGACGAAGAGATAGAGGGAAGTAAACAGAAAAAAATCCAGACAGCTTAAGAGTATGGCTTGGCAGAAGGTCAACAACAGAAATGATAAATAACTGCCGAGATCGAAAGTTGTGGTGAAACATAATCACCTACGCCAGTAGGCCCGGTACATGATGATGATGATGATGATATACATATATATTTGTTGTTTCATTTCTCCTTACAGTTAATTTTACTTGAGATTCATATTTTTATACATTTCTCTGCTTTGACCCTTGTCAGCACTCTAACAGGTTAATGACATAAAACAGAGTAGGCCAACATTTACAAAGACCTGCAATCACATTTCACATCCAGACTCACACACTCTAGAGTGGAACCTATAAATCAACAACTACCACCAGTTATATCTAACTGGCTATCTCTAACTGATCTTCTAAGTCCTTTAAAACTGACCAAAATTTACCCTCAATGCACGATGGCTAGAAGGTTGTGGAAGGACATGATCGCCTACGCAACCAGTATGGCACATGATGATGATGAAAATGGACCCAAACTGCTACATCATTCTATGTCTGGCTAACTTCATGTTTATCTTTGATCGATATTTTAATTAATTTCATTTTTAAGGTATTTGTACTTCACTAACTCTGGTGGTCAGCCATTCTCCACACGTGATATTCGTCTCAAAAGCGTAAATTCCTGATCTATCCCCTACTACTTGTCGCTCTGAGACACCAGTAAGAACTGATTAATTCGGGACCCTAGCTTGGTCCGTCGAGTTTGATCACGTGGCGAACTTAATCATACGATCACGTCAAACCCTTCAAACTGACCAGTGCTCAGCGTGGCTGAGTTACTTAACGTCTCGGCCATTCCTAAGTTAACTCTATAAATCCTCACTCCCATAGTTCACTGTTTAACCCTCTAAAACCTAAGAGTTGGTACATCTCTCTCCTTGTTTGGCTATCTTTCTCTCTCTCTCTCTCCTGTCTATATCTCTTTGTTTCTACTAACCATCCATCCATCCATCTATCTATCCATCCATCCATCCATCCATCTATCTATCTATCTATCTATCCATCCATTTATCTATCAATCAATCCATTCATCCATCTCTCTCTCTCTCTCCTGTCAATATCTCTTTGTTTCTACTAACCATCCATCCATCCATCCATCCATCCATCCATCCATCCATCCATCCATCCATCCATCCATCCATCCATCCATCCATCCATCCATCCTATCTATCTATCTATCTATCTATCTATCTATCTATCTATCTATCTATCTATCTATCTATCTATCTATCTATCTATCTATCTATCTATCTATCTATCTATCTATCTATCTATCTATCTATCCATCCATCCATCCATTTATCTATCAATCAATCCATTCATCCATCTCTCTCTCTCTCTCTCTCTCTCCTGTCTATATCTCTTTGTTTCTACTAACCATCCATCCATCCATCTATCTGTCTCTCTCTCATGTCTATATCTCTTTGTTTCTACTAACCATCCATCCATCCATCTATCTGTCTCTCTCTCATGTCTATATCTCTTTGTTTCTACTAACCATCCATCCATCCATCTATCTGTCTCTCTCTCTCTCATGTCTATATATTTTTGTTTCTACTAACCATCCATCCATCCATCTATCTGTCTGTCTCTCATGTCTATATCTCTTTGTTTCTACTAACCATCCATCCATCCATCTATCTATCCATCCATTTATCTATCAATCAATCCATTCATCCATCTATCTGTCTCTCTCTCTCTCTTTATATATATATATATATATATATATATATATATATATATAATATTACTACCTATTCAGGTCGTGATGTCTGACTTTCTACCCACTCTTCTCGGAATATCTATCTACAATTAGTTATGATCACTGTTTACTTTATCATACACCCCATCCCCATTTCCTTCCAACACTAAGCATTATCACCGGCTTCAATTATATCCACGATTACCTAAAAAAAAACTACTTGTTATCTCTCTGCCCTCGTAACTGTGTTGTACAACCGAGAGCCATCCTCGACACCGGGCCGTTGCTCACTCACGTTCTCGACCACTGGCTCGATATCTGTCAGACACATCGCGTCTCCACGACTCGTGTACTCCGTCACTCCGAGCCACCTCTCGTGCACTGTAGGAGATTACACGAGGCTATAACAAAGAGGGATTGATCTTCTGTTATTTCTACCTGAGGCATCACACGTGCCTTGTCAGGTGAAGCGGTATTTTTTCTGTCTATTTTTAAATAAATCCCATTCTATATGCCAACACTTAATTGATTCTTCAATAACGTGACCATTTTCACCCTCTCCATTATTTCTCATTGTTCTCCCTCTCCCTCTCTCTCTCTCTCTCTCTTTTAATTTACCACTTTCTTTCTCTCTAGCTCGTATTCACACTCTCACCTCATATTTTAGTTCTTTCCCGCATTTATGTATCGCTTATAGTTTCCCCTCTTTTGTTTTACTTTCATCATCATCGAGTGCCGTCTCCGCATCGAAGGTTGGCTACCATGGAACGCCATTCCACTCTGTCTCTTGCTTTGATGGTGTAGACTGTCTTAGGTTGACTTGTCCATCTTTTGATGTTACTCGTCCATGTTAGTCTTGGTTTGCCTCTACCTCTTTTACCTTGTATTTTCCCCTCCAAGATTACTTTTAGTAGGCTGCTGTGTCTTAACATGCCCCCAAAATCTCATTTGTCTAGTTTGAATTGTGTTTAGTAGTTCTCTTCATTTTTATTTGTTTTAAGACTTCACCATTAGTTTTCTTTTCTTTCCGTCCAATTCTACCTAGCCTTCTATGCGACGAGGATCATTTGACGACTGACTGTGTGTCTATATGTTCGGAATTGGAGTCATCAAAGATGGCCTAACATCATCAAGTGCTACGATGATCATCATTTTCAAGAGGACGTGACTTACCGGTATATGGGGATAGGCGGCGGGAACAAATGAAGGCTATGCATGAAAAGTGTTCCTTGTTGCAGTTTCCTCATATTACAAGTCGCATGTCTGTGTTAGTCACCTCTAGTGACTCGGGCAGATGGTGCTCGTAAACCTGGTAAGGTCGACCATCTAAGGGCAGAATCTCCCGACAGAAAAGATCAACTGCTGCCTTGCAGGAAGATTGGGGACAATCAAAGGCTAAGGAAAGCAAACCTGAAAAAATGCTGGCTGAAATCGGATGCACTGGGCCACTGGCGCAGAACACAGTGCAACGTTTTAACGGGTACTCAATCGGAGTGGATCTAACAGGCTTAAACAGCTGTCTTCGTATGAGAGTCTGGACGTCCTACTCTGATTGAGTCTTGATCGCAGAGAGAGAGAGAATCCACATTTCAAAGGTTTCATTTCTCGTCTAAT
This sequence comes from Megaustenia siamemsis, assembly GCA_032433765.1. Taxonomy (NCBI): domain Eukaryota; kingdom Metazoa; phylum Mollusca; class Gastropoda; order Stylommatophora; family Ariophantidae; genus Megaustenia; species Megaustenia siamemsis. The sequence continues at coordinate 7,596,421 of JAVIAB010000091.1, read as the reverse complement.
GTCCATGTATCTGTACCATACAGATATATTTAGAAGATATAATATTTTGCTGGTCTTAGTTCTAGCCCTGGTATTTGTTTTGATGCTATTGTTTTGATGCTATTGTTTTGATGCTATTGTTTTGATGCTATTGTTTTGATGTTATTGTTTTGATGCTATTGTTTTATCTTATTGTATTGGAAAGCAATTCTAACTTTTTTTTTACTTATAGCCTCTTATTTTTTTGTTCTTGTCTTTTTCGTCTACCATTCTGTTTCAAACATTCTCTGCCATTTAGTTCGTGAACATGTTGTTCATGGGGAGCCGCAATAGCTCAGTGGTTAGTGAACTGGACTACCACGGACAAGGGGTAGGGTTCGATCCCAACCGACGGCTTCCGGGTTCACCCAGCCATAAATGGGTACCGGATTTTTTTCTGGGAAAGTAAAGCAGCACGGGCGTAATACTGACCACATTACCCCAAAATCATGTGCTGAAGGTCTGTAAAATATAGGGTCACTAACACCATATTTCCCTATACGCCACTTGGCGTGACGAGGGTACTTTACTTTACTTTACTTTACTTACTTACTTACATGTTGTTCATAATCATCTTCTCTTCTTTTTCTACAGTACCAGAGATTGGGTGTTAGAGAGTAAAAAATAAAAAAAGTAAAGTACCCCCGTCACGCCAAGTGGCGTATAGGGAATACGGTGATAGTGACCCTATATTTTACAGACCTTCAGCACATGATTTTTGGGGTCATGTGGTCGGTTTTACGCCCGTGCTACTTTACTTTCCCAGAAAAAAAATCCGGTACCCATTTAAGGCTGGGTGAACCCGGATCCCGTCGGTTGGGATCGAACCCTACCCCTTGTCCTTTGTAGTCCAGTTCACTAACCACCAAGCTATCACGGCACCCTCTAATGTAGTGATATGAAAGATCTCAATCTATAATGTAGTGACATGAAAGATCTCAATCTATAATGTAGTGACATGAAAGATCTCAATCTATAGTGTAGTGAACTAGGAAGATCTCAATCTATAGTGTAGTGAACTAGGAAGATCTCAATCTATAATGTAGTGACATGAAAGATCTCAATCTATAATGTAGTGAATTAGGAAGATCTCAATCTATAGTGTAGTGAACTAGGAAGATCTCAATATATAATGTAGTGACATGAAAGATCTCAATCTATAATGTAGTGAATTAGGAAGATCGCAATCTATAATGTAGTGAATTAGGAAGATCTCAATCTATAGTGTAGTGAACTAGGAAGATCTCAATTTATAGTGTAGTGACATGAAAGATCTCAATCTATAGTGTAGTGACATGAAAGATCTCAATCTATAATGTAGTGACATAAAAGATCTCAATCGGTCTATCTGTGTGTTTGCTTTTCTTTTTGTTATCTTGCCTGTTTGCTTTGTATGTGTGTTTAATGTCTGACACGTCTGTATACTTGTATGCGTATTTACATATGCTTACTCGTGAGAGTATCCACCAATAGGATGCCTGATATGAAACAAGGTCACGGCCGTGTCACCTGTGACGTGTTATATTGGTATTCTCGTGTTGATTACTTTTCATGATGCACATTAATCAGCTGATCCACTCGCAGAAAATGAGCTGGCGGCAATCAACGACTCATAATTGGTCGTGGGCTGTAAGGACAATGAACCTGGAGCTAATTTCAGGTCCACTTTCTCGTTATTCATAGCTGTTTATCTGTGATGCATTATATGCTTTGTTCGTTTCTTCTTTTGCTCTCGTTTCAAAAACTCTGCGAGAACAAAACACGTTCTAAAGGATTGCCCCCAGTACACAGGCCTGATAATGACAATGTGACCCACACCCACCTCCCTGGAAGAGAAAATCTACGGAGCAACTGAATCACTGAAACAGAGAGCTGCCTTCATTGGAGAGTTGGGAGTCCTAGTCTGAATGACGTCATAATCATCATAATCATAGAAGAAGAGGAAGAAAAACGTTGCCAGTTAACTCTGCTCATCTTTTGTAGATTCAAGACAGTCAGTCAATCAATCAAAGACATTTAGACTCATAGACCACAGACACTGTCTCTCCATCCATCCCTATTCTTGAACATTTTCTCTACTTCTCTCCAGTCTAGGCCACACACAAGGTCTCTCCGTCCATCCCTATTCTTGAACATTTTCTCTACTTCTCTCCAGTCTAGGCCACACACAAGGTCTCCCCGTCCATCCCTATTCTGGAACATTTTCTCTACTTCTCTCCAGTCTAGGCCACAGACAATGTCTCTCCGTCCATCCCTATTCTGGAACATTTTCTCTACTTCTCTCCAGTCTAGGCCACAGACAATGTCTCTCCGTCCATCCCTATTCTGGAACATTTTCTCTACTTCTCTCCAGTCTAGGCCATAGACAATGTCTCTCCGTCCATCCCTATTCTTGAACATTTTCTCTACTTCTCTCCAGTCTAGGCCATAGACAATGTCTCTCCGTCCATCCCTATTCTGGAACATTTTCTCTACTTCTCTCCAGTCTAGGCCATAGACAATGTCTCTCCGTCCATCCCTATTCTTGAACATTTTCTCTACTTCTCTCCAGTCTAGGCCACACACAAGGTCTCTCCATCCATCCCTATTCTTGAACATTTTCTCTACTTGTCTCCAGTCTAGGTTACTCACAAGGTCTCTCCATCCATCCCTATTCTTGAACATTTTCTCTACTTCTCTCCAGTATAGATTACTCACAGGGTCTCTCCGTCCATCCCTATTCTTGAACATTTTCTCTACTTCTCACCAGTATAGATTACTCACAGGGTCTCTCCGTCCATCCCTATTCTTGAACATTTTCTCTACTTCTCTCCAGTATAGATTACTCACAGGGTCTCTCCGTCCATCCCTATTCTTGAACATTTTCTCTACTTCTCTCCAGTATAGATTACTCACAGGGTCTCTCCGTCCATCCCTATTCTTGAACATTTTCTCTACTTCTCTCCAGTATAGATTACTCACAAGGTCTTTCCGTCCATCCCTATTCTTGAACGTTTTCTTTACTTCTCTCCAGTCTAGGCCACACACACAAGGTCTCCCAACCCATCTCTATTCTTGAACGTTTTCTCTACTTCTTTCCAGTATAGGCTACAAGCAAGACGCAAATATCACAGTTGTACTGCACGCAACAACACAACGCACACACGCCAACTTAACGACCTTTTAAGGCGGATGATGAAGAACTGCACCCCGTTAATTATTGGCTGAACGCAAGCGAGCGAGCCTACGGTGATGGTTAGTCCAGTTCTGGACTCTGTCCTGCCCTCAACGAATACTTCCGTCTGATGCATAAATGTGCCTCAGCTCTGCTGATGAGCGCAGGTCAACTGAGACCATTTAGAAATGGACATTCACTGGTCAACTGAGACCATTTAGAAATGGACATTCACTGGTCAACTGAGACCATTTAGAAATGGACATTCACTGGTCAACTGAGACCATTTAGAAATGGACATTCACTGGTCAACTGAGACCATTTAGAAATGGACATTCACTGGTCAACTGAGACCATTTAGAAATGGACATTCACTGGTCAACTGAATCTATTTAGAAATGGACATTCACTGGTCAACTGAGTCCATTTAGAAATGGACATTCACTGGTCAACTGAGTCCATTTAGAAATGGACATTCACTGGTCAACTGAGTCCATTTAGAAATGGACATTCACTGGTCAGCTGAGTCCATTTAGAAATGGACATTCACTGGTCAACTGATACCATTTAGAAATGGACATTCACTGGTCAACTGATACCATTTAGAAATGGACATTCACTGGTCAATTGATACCATTTAGAAATTGACATTCACTGGTCAACTGAGTCCATTTATAAATGGACATTCACTGGTCAACTGATACCATTTAGAAATGGAAATTCCCTGGTCAGCTGAATCTATTTAGAAATAGACATTCACTGGTCAGCTGAATCTATTTAGAAATGGACATTCACTGGTCAGCTGAATCTATTTAGAAATAGACATTCACTGGTCAGCTGAATCTATTTAGAAATGGACATTCACTGGTCGACTGAGACCATTTAGAAATGGACATTCACTGGTCGACTGAGACCATTTAGAAATGGACATTCACAGGTCATCTGAATCTATTTAGAAATGGACATTCACTGGTAAACTTCCGAGGCGATAATTTAGGGAATTATAGAAGGAACAAAAAATTGAAGCCTTTGAAATGTGGATTTATAGAAGAATAGGTAGAATTGGATGGAAACAAAAGATAACAAACGATGAAGTTTTAAAACAACTAAAAATGAAAAGAGAACTACTAAATACAATTAAGACAAGACAAATGACATTTTTGGGGCATGTTAAAAGACACAACAGCCTACTAAAAGTAATATTGGAAGGGAAAATACAAGGTAAAAGAGGCAGAGGCAGACCAAGACTAACATGGACGAGTAACATCAAAAGATGGACAAGTCAATCTATGTCAGCCTGCACCATCAAAGCAAGAAACAGAGTAGAATGGCGATCCATGGTAGCCAACCTTCATTGCGGAAAGGCACACGATGATGATGATAGAAGGAAGAGGTATGTGTTACAGCACTCAAAAAAAAAAAAACACTCGTATGTGTATACCTTTACTGACAACAAAGAACAACTTGTATTGAGGACGCAAATAACACGAGATATGTTTATTTAAAAAGAACATATCTCCACATGGCAAAAGAACGAAGAACGAAGAGCGTGCGAGGGACGGTAGAACTTCACAACACATCATGTGATAAATACAGTCATTGACTGCATACACGTCAGAATAAACACGTCACCGATTTCCTTGTTATATAATTTTATGCGGAGAGTACTTGGTACTTTTTCTGGACAGTACGTCAATACATGAAGCAGTTTGAAAAAGCGACGTGGCAACGGAATATCTAAATACATTTTAATAGCTGTATTTAGGTAAAAAATATATTCAACACTTTTGTGTTTTTAGTTTATACTTTGCCGGTATAGGATTTTGCCACGTGCCGATCGATTAGAATCTGAGGCCTTGTTAGGGATAGATGAGTTGTGAATATTCGAAAACATGATCGTTATTTATTTATTTTGTGTGTGTGTGTAGGCAAATTAATATTGAGAGAAAATTACGGTCAGTCTATAGGAAATTGCCAATCAGCAGTTTTTTGTTGTTCATGTTGTTGATTCAGTGCCCTGTAATGCTCTCTTTCTTCATATACTTCTACCTTTCAGTTCCCAGTGGAGCATAGGTCTTCAACAAACACTTTCCAAGTTGTTCTTTTCTTGATATTCTTTTAAGATCATTCCGTGTTTTATTCATCTTAATCATCTCAGCTTTAATCTGTCTTCTTCGAGCAGTGACGTCTCAGGGGGTCAGCGGTACGTCAGGAGGTCCGCAGTGCCGTCTCAGAGGGTCAGCGGTACGTCAGGACGTCCGCAGTGCCGTCTCAGGGGGTCAGCGGTGCCGTCTCAGAGGGTCAGCGGTACGTCAGGAGGTCCGCAGTGCCGTCTCAGGGGGTCCGCGGTGCCGTCACCGGAGGTCCGGAGCGCCGTCTCAGGAGGGCCAGAGTGCCGTCTCAGGGGGGGTCAGCTGGTCAACGGTGCAATCTCAGGAAGTCCGCGGTGCCGTTTCATGGGGTCCACGGTGCCGTCCCAGTGGGTCCGCAGTGCCGTCTCAGAGGGGTCCGCAGTGCCGTCTCAGGGGGTCCGCAGTGCCGTCACCGGAGGTCCGGAGCGCCGTCTCAGGAGGGCCAGAGTGCCGTCTCAGGGGGGGTCAGCTGGTCAACGGTGCAATCTCAGGAAGTCCGCGGTGCCGTTTCATGGGGTCCACGGTGCCGTCCCAGTGGGTCCGCAGTGCCGTCTCAGAGGGGTCCGCAGTGCCGTCTCAGGGGGTCCGCAGTGCCGTCTCAGAGGGGCAGCGGTACGTCAGGGGCTCAGCGGTGCCGTCTACGGGGTTCTGTGAAGCTTAAAGAATTATATGATATTTTGCAGCGAAATGAAAAGAAAGAAAGAAAGAAAGAAAGAATGAATGAATGAATGAATGAATGAATGAATGAATGAATGAAAGCACAACGGACAATCAAACCTGGTGTCCACGACAACGACTATGTGTCACAAATTAATCCTGGATGTTCTGACATCAAAGTCAACATGATAAATAATGTCTGTAAATAAATGTCACAAATAATACCCCGATGCCCTTACATTGAGTGAAGTGTTATATATATTTAAAAAATCAAACAAATTAACGGTTACATTTTATGCCCTGGATGATTTCAGATCTAAGTAAATGCAAAAACGCAACATAGAATAATGACCTAGTATATTCATACAATGCTTTTATATGGAACAGAAACATGGATATTGAATATATCTTTGTGTGTGCATGTCTGGGTTAGTGATATCTCATATCTTTGTGTGCATGTTTATGTTAGTCATATCTCATATCTTTGTGTGTGCATGTCTGTGTTTGTCACATCTCATATCCTTGTGTGTGCATGGCTATGTTAGTCCCATCTCATATCTTTGTGTATGCATATCTATGTTAGTCATATCTCTTATCTTTGTGTGCATGTCTATGTTAGGCATGTGTCATATCTTTGTGTGTGCATGTCAATGTCAGTTATATCTCATATCTTTATGTGCATGTTTATGTTAGTCATGTATCATATATCTTTATGTGTGTCAATGTTAGTCATGCCTCGTATCGCTGTGTGCATGGCTGTATTAGTCACATCTCATATCTTTGTGTGTGCATGTCTGTGTTAGTCACATCTCATATCTTTGTGTGTGTATGTCTGTGTTAGTCACATCTCACATCTTTGTGTGTGTATGTCTGTGTTAGTCACATCTCACATCTTTGTGTGTCCGTGACTGTGTTAGTCACCTCTAGTGACTCGGGCAGATGGTGCTCGTAAACCTGGGAGGGCCGACCATCTAAGGGCAGAATCCCCCTACAGAAAAGATTATCTGCTGCCTTGCAGGAAGATTGGGGACAATCAAAGGCTAGGGAAAGCAAACCCGAATAAAATTCTGGCTGAAATCGGATGCACTGGTTCAAACAAGTAACAAACTTTACATACCTGGAAACATTTTCTGAAAATTGTAAAATCAACAAAGAAATAGATATACGATACAACAAGGCAAACGAAATATTGGGACAGCTATCCCCTATATTTTAACATAAAGCAATGCATGTTAAATCAAATGTACTATCAACCCTTAAGTATGCGTGTGAAAGCTGAAAAACAACAAGAGACATAGAAACAAAGCTGAACGCATTTGAAAATAAATGTCTAAGAAAAACACTTGGTATAGCGTGGAACGAATTCAAAACAAACGAGGAAATTAGAGAAATCGCCAATCAACCACTAATATCTTCAGTAATAAAGAAAAGACGATGGTTATATGTTGGACATGTGATGAGAAGAGATAATAACTGAATAGCAAAGCAGGCCCTCATATGGGAAACAACATGTAAGAGAAAAAGAGGAAGACCCAGAGAGACACTGAGAAGAACATTGATGAGAGAGGCAAGAGCAGCAGGATTCGGCTCCCTCAATGAGATAGAACTGCTTGCACAGAACAGAGACAAATGGCGAGATTTGATAAAATATCTTTAAAAGAATTGAAAACTGCTAGAACAAAAATTCATATAGGAGAAGGTGTATCTTGGTCTACGCCCGGCTACGGCTACAGGTCGAAAGGTCAATAGATAGATAGAATGCATGTTACCACCAACTACATCTTATACAGAGTATATGCATTCCAACATTGTGCTACCAATTGAAAACAGGGACACTTAGACTAAACATAAAGGAAAGCTTGTCACCACAGAGATGAGATGTCTGAGAAAAGCGCTTGGAGTGACAGACAAGATAAAATAAGAAATGATATTAAAAGAGAAAGAGTAGGCTTTGAGCCAAGCCAAAGCTACATAAAGAAACAACAAATAAACTGTTTTGCCCATCTAGAAAGAATGCCGTGCGATTCCTTACTAAACAAGACATATATTAAAAAAGGAGAAGAGCAAAGAGACAGCTCCAGAGTAAGATGGACAGAAAACATTCAAAGAAACGTTACAACAACAATTGTCAACGATTAAAGCCGTCAAAATGGCGAGAAGCTAAACTTTGAATCTCCCACGACACCAGAATGGGTTAAATATGAAGTGAAGAAAGAAAGAAAGAAACAAACAAACAAAGAAACAAAAGAAAGAAAGAAAGAAAGAAAGAAAGAAAGAAAGAAAGAAAGAAAGAAAGCAAGAAAGAAAGAAAGAAGACACACACACATATCTAGGGCCGGATGTCCTGAGACCCAGTGGCTGCCAGGTCAGTTAAGAACCCATTTTTCAATCTCTACGTAAGAGTACAACGCCGCTGGCCACTTACCGCATGACTTCAGTCACGTGACCAGAATTATGTCATCGGAGTACTCGATGCATGCCTGTCTGGTACCGAGCGGGCGGCGAGGGTTTTTTAAACTCGCAGCGGGGCCACGTGCAATGGCACGTGAGACTAAATATCGGGCTATTTGAAACTTATGGACTTGCAGCCTCCTCCCACATGATAGATCTGGCGATTGGTCTGCCCTGGGTTCGAGCAGGGATAACTGGGGTACTGATTGGGAGGACGAATTTTTTTTATCTGAGAACTCTGGTTATTTTGAAAAGAGCTTTCCTTTATAGATTATGTAAAGAGTTTATAAATGATCGTGTCTGTCTAATCATTACTGCTAAGTTTTGTCCCCATTTTGTCTGTCTGTCTATCTTCTCTCTTCCTCTCACAATTATCATTATCAGGTGTCATGCCGATTGGCGTAGGCGATCATCTCTCTCTCCCCATCACTCTGTCCGTCATTCATATCATAATATAAATCTATCTATTGAGTTTTCGAGCCGTAGCCGGCCCATAGGGCATAGACCCAGATACTCTTTCTCTTATCTAAATTTTTATTCTAGCAGTTTTCAATCCATGTAAAGAAAAGCCTTGTAGACAAGGCTAGGGTCATGTCTCTCCACTACTCTCGATCTCGAGTTATTTATAATTTCTCTTGTTAACCTTCTGCCCAGCCATTCTCTGTCTGGTATCTTTTCTCGTTGCTTCCCTCTATATCTTCGCCCCTTCATTTTTTTCAGTTGTTACAATATATTCCAGCGGTTCTTTTCTCATTACATCACAACAAATGATGACTGTTTCTTCATAATACTGCAAGTTAGCTCTCTTTTTGCTTTGACCTCTTTCAGAACGTTTTCATTACTCTTCATAGCCTATCCATTTTTCATGTTGTATATTCTTCTGTAAAACCACATTTCTACAGCCTCCAGTGATTTTCTTATCTGTTGTTTTATTGTCCATGATTCACATCCATGAAATGAAAAGGATAGATTTACATTTATTGGGACTGTGTGAAAGGAGATACACATACACAAGGCGAGGACACATAGACTCCTTTATTCCTTTCCTTCTTTATTTGTCTTTCGATGTCGAGGGAGATATCATTTGCGCTCTTATGGCCTCTCCTGTCGTTACGATACCTCCGATATCTCCAATATTTCACCAATCCATTTTGTTCCCTACTCATCAACATCATCATCAAGTACCGGGCCTGCTGGCGTAGGTGATCATGTCTCTTCACAACTTTCAATCTCGACAGTTATTTATCATTTCTATTGTTGACCTTCTGTCAAGCCATTCTCTTAAGCTGTCTGGTATTTTTTTTCTCTTTGCTTTCCTCTATATCTTTGTCCCTCAATTTTCCCAGTGTTCGCTACTAGGTATTTTAATCCTTGATCCTCGAGGCATTTGTTGATTAATCTTTGTGTCACACTTAATTTCATTCTATTCTATTCTATTCTATTCTATTCTATTCTATTCTATTCTATTCTATTCTATTCTATTCTATACTATACTATACTATACTATTCTATACTATACTATACTATACTATACTATACTATACTATACTATACTATACTATACTATACTATACTATACTATACTATACTATACTATTCTATACTATACTATACTATACTATACTATACTATACTATACTATACTATTCTATTCTATTCTATTCTATTCTATTCTATTCTATTCTATTCTATACTATACTATTCTATACTATTCTATTCTATTCTATTCTATTCTATTCTATACTATACTATTCTATACTATTCTATACTATTCTATTTTATACTATACTATACTATTTTATACTATCCTACACTATTCTATTTTATACTATACTATACTATTCTATAATATTCTACACTATTCTATTCTATACTATACTATGCTATACTATTCTACGCTATTCAATTCTATACTATACTATTCTATTCTATACTATTCTACACTATTCTATTCTATACTATTCTATACTTTTATATTCTATTCTATACTATACTATTCTATTCTATACTATTCTATTCTATTCTATTCTATTCTATTCTATTCTATTCTATTCTAATCTATTCTATTCTTTTCTATTCTATTCTATTCTATTCTACTCTATTCTATTCTATTCTATTCTATTCTATTCTATTCTATTCTATTCTATTTGTATTTATAGTTTGTCAAAGGCTCCAACTACAAACAAATTAAAATCCATAATTGCTCAACCGCCCGTGGTACCAGTGGAATAATTCGAATTAACATCTATATCTAATTAGAGGATCCAAGCAAAGAAGGACAGCTCCAGCACAACCTACATTTTAGCAGCCACAGCACACGCCAAAGACATAAGGCGCAGGCGCACCAAAGGTGAACGCAGCTGAACTGTCCTTCGTCATACAAGAAAGCATCATTCATCGTAAGCAATCGGAATATCGAAACACGATCCGGATGAAAAGCACTGCTTACGGTGTGCACAGAGCACTAAACTCAGTAGCTCCAGATGCAAGCCAGACTTGGAATATGAGGAAACTGCAAAAATAAACACTTTTCAGACAGAGCCTCAACGGTTCCTGCCACCTAACCGCCATATTGAACGGAAGTTCTATTCTATTTATCCGTTTCCTTCCGTGGAACCAGTTTGATTGAGTCAGAAATTTCCCATATCCGCTCCACCACTTATCATAGCACTTCCCACAATGCATCGGTAAATTCTGTTGACAAAGTCGCTCCGTGCACGTCTTACTCGATTGCACAGGCGACTATTTCAAACCTCCTTAGTCAGTTCTTACGACATGCGTCGCGCGTGGCAAGTAACAGTAGCTCTATTCTTCTCTCCGCTCACCGTCGATGCCCTGGTAGCTACACTACGTTAAGGGGCAGGGGCATTTAGCTACGTATGTCTTATCACGTGGCCAAACTGTTATTTCTTTATGTATTCATGATCAGATATAAATTCACAACTTCTTTTTTGTTCTATGCATCTTACTTTTTTTGCGTTCGCCAGCTTTCACCTCTGTCGAAGTTCCTAGAGACTGGGAACTGAATTTTGCGTGTTAATCCGATTTTGTACAAAGTCTGCAACAGTGTATGGGGCGGAAGAGTCAGCAATGACCAACGGCCCAGAAAGCGAAAACCACAAAGTGTGTGGTACACAAGAGGCATGTTCAGGACACGAAAGACGAATGTGGCTGACCACCGTGAAATAGATTGGAGTCTCATCACGTACTAGTCCAGAGGAAGCCATGGAGAGGAATTTGACAGAGCTGAACGGCGCTCCATGGTAGCCAACCTTCGTTGCGGAGACGGCACTCGATGATGATGATGAATCTGATTTTCACTGGCAGCCATGTGCACAGGGGTCCCTCGTCGCATAGATTGATAACTATGTCTTCGGAGGTACTCATATTTTTTTTTCCCGTCGATGAGTAATTGACGTTTCAATTCGGGCCTCGCTGCAGAGACCAGGGGTGGTTGCCTCAGAGAGAAATCACAAAATCACAACTGATAATTTGAAACGAAATGTGAACTAACAACCGATGCATCTTGCCTTCAGACCAACCAGTCCCCATTCTGTACGTCTGATCTTATCTCTCAGACTGTCTCCTGTCATGTGTCTAACACATTTTACAATGTAAAATCAATCGCAGAGATTAAACAATATTGGCAACGGTCAAAGGTCATTCGCGTGACGGAGAGTGGGTGGAGACCGGATGTGCTAGCGGCAATAATAACATAAAGGTCAGAGGTCGAGAAAAGTTCAGGACTTTGGTAACTCAGTTTGGTATTTTAGAAACAATTCTTGCAGATAATTGAGTGTCCAGATTTTTGAGTGTGATGGGAAGATAGAGGTGCAAATCAGCATTATCATCATCAACATCATCACCAACATCATCACCAACGTCATCACCAGCATCATCACCAACATCAAAACCAATATCATCATCAACATCATCACCAACATCATCACCAACATCATCACCAACATCATCACCAACGTCATCACCAACGTCATCACCAACGTCATCACCAACATCATCATCAACATCATCACCAACGTCATCATCAACGTCATCACCAACATCATCACCAACATCATCACCAACATCATCATCAACATCATCACCAACATCATCACCAACATCATCACCAACATCATCACCAACATCATCACCAACGTCATCACCAACATCATCATCAACATCATCACCAACGTCATCATCAACGTCATCACCAACATCATCACCAACATCATCACCAACATCATCATCAACATCATCACCAACATCATCACCAACATCATCACCAACATCATCACCAACGTCATCACCAACGTCATCACCAACATCATCATCAACATCATCACCAACGTCATCACCAACGTCATCACCAACATCATCACCAACATCATCACCAACATCATCACCAACATCATCACCAACATCATCACCAACATCATCACCAAGTACCATGCATGCTAACGTAGACATACATGTCACTTCACAGCTTTCAATCTCTATCTTGTTTCAGATTTCTGTTGTTGACAGCCTATCATACAATTTTCGTTAACTGTTTGTGGATGGATGGATGAATATATGAAATGGATGGGTGGGTGGATGGATGGATGGATGGATGGATGGGTGGATGGATGGGTGGATGGATATATGAAATGGATGGATGGGTGAATTGATGGATGGATGGGTGGATGGATGGGTGGATGGATGGATGGATGGATGGATATATGAAATGGATGGATGGGTGAATTGTTGGGTGGATGGATGGATGTATGTATGGATGGATGGATATATGAAATGGATGGATGGGTGAATTGTTGGGTGGATGGATGGATGTATGTATGGATGGATGGATATATGAAATGGATGGATGGGTGAATTGTTGGGTGGATGGATGGATGTATGTATGGATGGATGGATATATGAAATGGATGGATGGGTGAATTGATGGATGGATGGGTGGATGGATGGATGTATGTATGGATGGATGGATATATGAAATGGATGGATGGGTGAATTGATGGATAGATGGGTGGATGTATGTATGGATGGATGGATGGATGGGTGAATTGATGGATAGATGGGTGGATGGATGGATGTATGTATGGATGGATGGATATATGAAATGGATGGATGGGTGAATGGATGGATGGATGAATGGATGGATGGATGGATGGATGGATATATGAAATGGATGGATGGGTGGATGGGTGAATGGATGGATGTTTGGATGGAATGAATAGATATATGTATGAATGGATGGAATGTATTGATGGATGGAATGTATTGATGGATATATGAATAGAATGGAATAGATTGATGTATGGATGCATGTAAGGATGTACGTATGGATAAATGGATGGATGGATCTACATGTATGTACGTATGGATAGATGGATGTATGTGCGTATGGATGGTTGAATGAATGAATTAATTAATTAATTAGAATATAGAAGATATATTTCTTCTTCCTCTTCTACCTTTTTAGCTCCCAGTGGAGCATAGGTCTTCAACAAACACTTTCCAAGTCATTCTGTTTTTTTGCCATTCTTTTAAGATCATTCCATGTCTTCCCCACCATCTTCATCTCTGCTTCTATCTGTCTTCTGCAAGAATTCATCTTAGACAGAGAGCCCTTATCTTTCCTGGATGGCGGATTTACATTTTCTCTCTTTGACTTGTCCATGTTTGTGAAGTTTTTTCGGCTTATTTTTTTTGTTACAGTATGGGATAGCCAGTCCCATGCCCAACCCTCCTTTCTCGCCTCTTACGAACATGCCTGGTAGGTTACAGCGCCACTATTCTTTACTCCCCTTTCGGGCCCCGGCAGCGCACGGGCGATAGAAGATAGATTTGCTATAATCTAAATTGCAGTAACCCTTAACTTTGCAAATAAATTAAAACCTAATAGAGTATTTCGTGACAACAGGAAAAAATTGAGGGCAAGAAAGATAGAGGAAAACAGAGACAAAAGATCCAAGACAGTTTAAAGGAAAGGTTTGGTAGGAAATCAACAACAGAATTGATAAACAGATGTTGAGATAGAAAGTTGCGGAGAGACATGATCACCTAAGCCAGCAGATGTTGTATATGATAAGAAAGATTTCATTTTAAAATAAATTATGCATTTAATATAATTTTGTTTGTTTGTTTATTTCGACCTTTTCTTTTGAATTTTTGGGGTTTTGTTTTGTTTTGTTGCGGCGATCTTTATTTTTATTGTTTATCATTGTTACGTCATTTCTCTTCCGCATCTGCTTTCTAATCTCTTGATCACGTGAATTTAATCTGTTGACTTGTTGCCATGGCGATAGCAGCAACACTATGACGTAAGACGAGCCAGTCGCATGGGCAGTGCACGTGTTTAAGTGTGTGTCACGATTTCTCTCCCCCTTCCCCCCTCATGGAACCTATGGTTTGCACACTCCGCCACAATCTGGATCTACTTTTGATGTATGAGTTGTCTTTCCCGTACAGCAGATGTGAACCATCGCCGTCTTTAGAAGTAAGTCTGATGACTGCAAGGGAAAACCCAAAACACCCTTACTAACGTGACGTTTTCAGCTGTAACAACTATAGAGGGCTGACGTCATTCAAACCAGAACCGTCCTTTCTCACAAAGCTGTAAACGTCACGCTAGTTGTGGGATTTCTTGGGTTTCTCTTTCAGCCATCAGACTTTAGCCATCTTTTAGCCATCAGACTTTAGCCATCTTTTAGCCATCAGACTTTAGCCATCTTTTAGCCATCAGACTTTAGCCATCTTTCAGCCATCAGACTTTAGCCATCTTTTAGCCATCAGACTTTAGCCATCTTTTAGCCATCAGACTTTCTTCTAGAGATGCGATGGTTGAACCACTGCCATCTTTATTTCGCAGGCCTGCGCACTGAGGAGATTTCCCCGAAAAAAACCCAATGTTTGTGACATCTTGAGCTATGCGAGCTTTAGACAGCTGACGTCATTGTATTCGCAACCGTCTTTGCTCGCAGTGATGAAAACGTCACATGCTTTGGGTGCGCGCCCCTCCCCATAACGTACTGGTTTGAGAAATACAAAAGCTGATTTTGATTAATTTTATTCTTTTCTTTTTTTTTTGTATTTTTATTTCTCATTTTAGTTGTGGAAATTACTATTTTAAATTATTTATTATTTTTGAAAGTTTACAAATAAATCGTTGTTTGTGTTGTATGTTTGTTCCTGCTGAAGGCCTATTGAGCCGAAGCATTATTCTAATTTGTGTCGTCCATTTATTCCGTAGCGCTTTAACAATACCGTTTTCTTCCTCTTCTTTTTTATATATATTTTTTTTTTCATTTCTCCTGGTCTTGATTGAACCAACCCTACCTGTGATTTCCATCTGGATGTTCTCCCATAGCCTTTCCTTCTCCCGATGGTAACTGCTAGGCAGCAGTGGTTTGTTTCCCCGGGTCTTCTTCCACGTGGATAGAGCTTTTGAACGCGCCCATTACGCGCACCATCATCATCATCAAGTACCAGGCCTGCTGGCGTAGGTGATCATGTCTCTCCACAAATTTCGATCTCGACAGTTATTTATCATTTCTGTTGTTGACCTTCTGCCAAGCCATTCTCTTAAGCTGTCTGGTAGCTTTTCTTTTTGCTTCCCTCTATCTCTTCGTTCCTCAATTTTTCCAGTTGTTCTCTTCTCATTACACAGCCAAAAAATGATGATTGTTTCTTCCTAATATTGGAAATTAACTCTCTTTTTGCTTTGGCCTCTTTCAGAACATCTTCCTTACTCTTCTTAGCTGTTCAAGGTACTCTCAACATTCTTCTGTAAAACCACATTTCTACAGACTCCAGTGATTTTCTTGTATGTTGTCCTATTGTCCATGATTCGCATCCATATGTTAAGACTGGCTCTACGTAACATTTAAGAACTCTTTCTCTGTTTAAGTACGATAGCCACGTCAAAAAAACACACCCAGCTAGAAAGAACAATAATGGAACCATGGTTCCTGGGCGATGGATCAGGGGCAGAGCCAGAAGAAGGTGGTTACAATTAAACTTATCACGTAAAGCTTCTTACATACCATTTTTTTTCTTCTATTTTTTAATTTTTCCTTTCAATTAATCAATGAGACTTTGAACATAACAACAGAAATGAGAAATCTGATTATAGACAGAGATACTTTTAGACGGGCTGTGGTAAATGTAACGTTCTGTGAGAGATCTGGCTAGAGACAGAGATTCTTTCAGACGGGCTGTGGTGAATGTAACGTTCTGTGGGAGATCTGACTACAGACAGAGATTCTTTCAGACGGGCTGTGGTGAATGTAACGTTCTGTGGGAGATCTGACTAGAGACAGAGATTCTTTCAGACGGGCTGTGGTGAATGTAACGTTCTGTGGGAGATCTGACTACAGACAGAGATTCTTTCAGACGGGCTGTGGTGAATGTAACGTTCTGTGGGAGATCTGACTAGAGACAGAGATTCTTTCAGGCGGGCTATGGTAAATGCAACGTTCTGTGCGAGATCTGTCTAGAGACAGAGATTCTTTCAGACGGGCTGTGGTAAATGCAACGTTCTGTGCGAGATCTGTCTAGAGACAGAGATTCTTTCAGGCGGGCTGTGGTGAATGTAACGTTCTGTGGGAGATCTGGCTAGAGACAGAGATTTCTTTCAGACGGGCTGTGGTGAATGTAACGTTCTGTGGGAGATCTGGCTAGAGACAGAGATTTTTTCAGACGGGCTATGGTGAATGTAACGTTCTGTGGGAGAACTGGCTAGAGACAGAGATTTCTTTCAGACGGGCTGTGGTGAATGTAACGTTCTGTGGGAGATCTGGCTAGAGACAGAGATTTTTTCAGACGGGCTATGGTGAATGTAACGTTCTGTGGGAGATCTGGCTAGAGACAGAGATTTCTTTCAGACGGGCTGTGGTGAATGTAACGTTCTGTGGGAGATCTGGCTAGAGACAGAGATTTCTTTCAGACAGGCTGTGGTGAATGTAACGTTCTGTGGCAGATCTGATAGACGGGCTGTGGTAAATGCAACGTTCTGTGGGAGATCTGATAGACGGGCTGTGGTAAATGCAACATTCTGTTGGAGATCTTATAGACGGGCTGTGGTGAATGCAACGTTTTGAAAGGGACATGCGACCTGATAATGATGACTAGACCAGACACCAGTAATCTTTCATCTTCTCTCAGCGGTGGACGGATAAGAAAATATCATCGATCGCCATTCACACACCGTTTTGTTTCCCCGTCAGTCCGCTGACATGTCTTCGCGACTTTTCACGTGTCACTAGAAGACAGCGCTCCGTCTAAACCTGGACTATATCTTTCATATCATCACATTACCAAATCCGTGCATCTATCGGATTATGTTCTAAATATAGGTTGGTTATTTTAACTCTTCGTACGCTCATAGTTATTATTGTGGTGATAATTTTAGTCTATGTTTTATTTTTATCTTAATACCCTTTCGTTTATATTTCTATGGTAGTCCATTCTGTCAAACATAACTTTTATGTAATATTTATTTTTAGCCTGTAATCGTTGGTATAAAATAGGATAACAGGTTAGGAAGGGCTTAAAAGCGAACACGTTCCCGGTGTCGCTCCGATATTGCGCAACTCTTCCTATCTAATAATGAACGTGGTAACTGGATGCTATACGATCCAAAAACAAACAAAAAGTTAATTATTTAAATTTATGTAAACGTTTCGCGGTGATTGTTTACATTCTTATATACTTGGTGAATGTTTACATTCTTATATATTTGGTGATTATTTACATTCTTATATACTTGGTGATTGACTTGGTGATTGTTTACATTCTTATATACTTGGTGATTGTTTACATTCTTATATACTTGGTGAATGTTTACATTCTTATATACTTGGAGAATGTTTACATTCTTATATACTTGGTGATTGTTTACATTCTTATATACTTGGTGATTGTTTACATTCTTATATACTTGGAGAATGTTTACATTCTTATATACTTGGAGAATGTTTACATTCTTATATACTTGGTGATTGACTTGGTGATTGTTTACATTCGTATATACTTGGTGATTGACTTGGTGATTGTTTACATTCTTATATACTTGGTGATTGACTTGATGATTGTTTACATTCTTATATACTTGGTGATTGACTTGGTGATTGTTTACATTCTTATATACTTGGTGAATGTTTACATTCTTATATACTTGGTGATTGTTTACATTCTTATATACTTGGTGATTGTTTACATTCTTATATACTTGGTGATTGTTTACATTCTTATATACTTGGTGATTGACTTGGTGATTGTTTACATTCTTATATACTTGGTGAATGTTTACATTCTTATATACTTGGTGATTGTTTACATTCTTATATACTTGGTGATTGTTTACATTCTTATATACTTGGTGAATGTTTACATTCTTATATACTTGGTGATTGTTTACATTATTATATACTTGATGATTGTTTACATTATTATATACTTGGTGATTGTTTACATTCTTATATACTTGGTGATTGTTTACATTCTTATATACTTGGTGATTGTTTACATTCTTATATACTTGGTGATTGTTTACATTCTTATATACTTGGTGATTGTTTACATTCTTATATACTTGGTGAATGTTTACATTCTTATATACTTGGTGATTGTTTACATTCTTATATACTTGGTGAATGTTTACATTCTTATATACTTGGTGAATGTTTACATTCTTATATACTTGGTGAATGTTTACATTCTTATATGCGTGTGTGGTCAGACTGCGAACAATGAGGAAAGACAAGTACGCGATGTTGATCAAATTCACCTGTTGCACTGTTGCTTATATATTATATTAGGAAGATACAATCATCTTTTTTGACCAAATAATGAGAAGAGAACAACTGGAATATATTGTAACAACTGGGAAAATTGAGGGACGAAAAGATAGAGGGAAGCAAGGCAGACAGTTTAAGAGAATGGATTAGCAGAAGGTGAACAACAGAAATGATAAATAACTGTCAAGATCGAAAGTTGTGGAGAGACATGGTCACCTACGCCAGCAGGTCCGGTACTTGGTGATGATGTATATATATGTATGGCCGTTAGTGTCTTGACAGATGGTTGGTAGCAAGCAATCATGATAAGTCAGTAGTTTGGTAAAATATTAGTGTCTTCTGCTGTGTGCTGTTTTTGTTGAACAGCGTGGCTGAAGTTGCCAATATTAGATAAACAGCTTCGACTGTAGAATGAACACGATATATTTGTGGTGCCGCACCTCGTCTCCTTTTCCCATCTTTTTTTTTTTTTTTTTTTTTTTTTTTTGGGGTCTTCTGAATTTGATATCAACACTTCCTCGAATGTTTCTGTGCCATTTTTTTTAAATATTATTTTTGTTCTCCATGTGCTACGATCTGCAACCATACTTTCCCAGTTTCTTTCGCTGATAGAGAATTCTCTCAAAGAAGCCATGCAAACATCCTCACATCTAAACACTGGTCTGCCCTTGGTCTCTTTCCGTCCACAAGTTCGCCATACAATATTTGTTTCAGAATACGATTGTTTGTCATTCTTCTTATATGATCCAGTCTCCTACTCCTAAGTGTTGCCATCATGGATGGGAGTTTGGCTCGTTGTAAGACATTCATCATCATCATTTATCCAGTCTCCTACTCCTAAGTGTTGCCATGATGGATGGGAGTTTGGCTCGTTGTAAGACATTCATCATCATCATTGATCCAGTCTCCTACTCCTAAGTGTTGCCATGATGGATGGGAGTTTGGCTCGTTGTAAGACATTCAGACATTCGGCGGCAACACATAAAAGATGTTTAACCTTTTTCCTGCCTTGCATAGGTTATCCAATTTTCTTATCCGGATAGAAGGGTACGAAGAATTCAACTTAGGCAAATTGTAATCTTAGTCCTGAGCGTTAGTTTGGTGTTGGCCCATGCTCTATCTTTATCTACGCCTGGACGAATAACATTGAGTTGGTGCTTTGCCACAAAACGCACGACCCCACTCTCGTATGGCCATTGGCGTCTTGACAGACGGTTGGTAGCAAGCAATCATGATAAGTCAGCAGTTTAGTAAAGCATTAGTGTCTCATACTGGGTGCTGCTTTACTGAACAGCTTTTCTCGTGGCTAAATTTGCCAACCCTGGACAGACAGATCCATCAACAGAACGAGCAAGGTGTACCCGCGATACCCGGCCTTGTCTCCTTTCTCTTGTGTCTTTTGCTTTCTAGAAAATATGAGCTTATTATGCACAGCAAAACCTACTCCATGTAAGCGAGGCTTCTCAGGCTTTAGCCCCTGCCAGAAAAAGGTGTAATTCTTTTCCCTGACTGAAGCACAATCTGCAAGCCTTGTTTCCTGAAGGGCTGCAATATCAACATGTTGTCTCTGCAGCTCCATGTCAATGAGGGCTGTTTTCCTGATGTTTTCTACATTCGTGAGGTTGGTGTTGTTTAATCCTGGACACGTGGTTCTAACCTTCCATGTGCCGAGTATGAGAGATTGTGTCTTCCTTCTGCTGTGTCCTAACGTTCCATGTGCCGAGTATGAGAGATTGTGTCTTCCTTCTGCTGTGTCCTAACGTTCCATGTGCCGAGTATGAGAGATTGTGTCTTCCTTCTGCTGTGTCCTAACGTTCCATGTGCCGAGTATGAGAGATTGTGTCTTCCTTCTGCTGTGTCCTAACGTTCCATGTGCCGAGTATGAGAGATTGTGTCTTCCTTCTGCTGTGTTCTAATATTCCATGAGCCGAGTATGAGAGATTGTGACTTTCTTCTGCTGTGTCCTAACATTCCATGAGCCGAGTATGAGAGATTGTGTCTTCCTTCTGCTGTGTCCTAACGTTCCATGTGCCGAGTATGAGAGATTGTGTCTTCCTTCTGCTGTGTCCTAACGTTCCATGTGCCGAGTATGAGAGATTGTGTCTTCCTTCTGCTGTGTCCTAACGTTCCATGTGCCGAGTATGAGAGATTGTGTCTTCCTTCTGCTATGTCCCAACGTTCCATGTGCCGAGTATGAGAGATTGTGTCTTCCTTCTGCTGTGTCCTAACCTTCAATGTGCCGAGTATGAGAGATTGTGAGTTCCTTCTGCTGTGTCCTAACGTTCAATGTGCCGAGTATGAGAGATTGTGTCTTCCTCCTGCTGTGTCCTAACGTTCAATGTGCCGAGTATGAGAGATTGTGTCTTCCTTCTGCTGTGTCCTAACGTTCCATGTGCCGAGTATGAGAGATTGTGTCTTCCTTCTGCTGTGTCCCAACGGGGATGGGGCTGACATTTCAGCTTGCGACTTAGAAATAGCGACTACCTGTTATATCTTTTCAACATACTACTAGAGATATTGTGGAGAGACATGATCACCTACGCCAGTAAGCCCGGTACTTGATGATGATTGATACTACAAGAGATATTTGCTCCAAGTATGCATGTCCTAATGACCACAAATTAATTAGCACTCATCTACAATTAGAGCCTCAACAGGGAAGCACACAGACCTTAACAACAGGAGGTAATCTGATCGTCAGAATCGAAACCGTCGATGAAGTGTTCATCCTTTTAGCTTCTTGATTTCTCAAGGGGACAGGCCTTTCTGGGTTATAAACCCCAGCTGGTAGATGAAATATATCGAAATGTCCTGACAGAAAATATGTGTAAGGTAATATTGGATACTGTCTTTGTCTTACTTGTCTTCATTCAGATCTTATTTCTTCTTCTTCTTCTCTCCTTCCTCATTTGTCTTTCTGCGTCGAGGGGAGATTATAATTTGCGGTCTTTCGTTCTTCTGTTGGCCTCTTCTGCTGTTATGCCCCCTAGTGTTTCTAATATTCCATTAATCCATCTTTTTTTTTTGTGTGGTCGGCCTTTGAGTCTGATGTTCTCACAACACTTATTGAAGGCTCGTTGTGTTGTTTGTTATCTGTCAGGTCTTCATTAGAACCATATAACTGACTATTTGGGAAAGTGTTAGTTCTATGACAATGCGTGACGACATCTATGTAGACAACAGGTTAGTAATTGCAATGCTGCGGTAAAGCTGGCAACAGGAACAAGTGGTGGGGTGTAACGTACACTCCTACAAGGTATGGTGACAGCCTTACAAAAAAAGGAACACAACAAAATACTGATGTTTCGGCCTACATGCGGCCTTCTTCTAGAAAACGAGAACAACACAAACGGACAACGAAATAAAAATAAACTCTACTACATCTAGGATGAGCGGTACATGTAAATCAATGAGAAATAAAACGAGGGATAAGAGATGGAATGATAAAACGAAAGGGGGACATGCTACATGTAGGAAGATTTTTAAAAAATGATAATATGTAAAAATTAGTAAGCTAAAATATATTTTAAAATTAAACCGAGACTTAACTAAGGCATGATCCAAAAGCTTCCAGCGAGTATATGTCTGTGAGTCAAATGTGATGTGACGTCCGAGGGAGAAGGGTGAAATATCAGTCACGCGATTAGACGCGAGGTCGGATGAGATTGGAAGGTGATAGTATGAAGTGTGAGAAGCAGTCAAGAATGACACAGGCAACAGAAGGAGATAGAGAAGTGTTTACTATGGAGTGAAAACGAGCTAACAAAATCATACTGACTCAGGAAACAAGGGGATAAATGAGACATAAAAGGGAGATTATGGAGGTCTGGCATTAACATCGGGTGCGATATACGAGGAGGGATAGGAGGGTATAAGAAGCTAAAGGGGAAAAAAACACTTGCTCGACGGGGGAGGCCCTTTCTGATGATCAGATTCCCTCCTGCTGTGAAAATCTGTATAAAGCGTTTCCTATTATTTATTACTGGTACAGTGTCAGACAGGAGTAGTATAATAGTAGGTATATGGAAATGGGAACCGCGATAGCTCAGTGGTTAGTGAACTGGGCTACAAAGGACAAGAGGTAGGGTTCGGTCCCAACCGACGGCTTCCGGGTTCATCCAACCTTAAATGGGTACCGGATTTTTTCTGGGAAAGTAGAGCGGCACGGGCATAATACCGAAACCATAATACCACATTACCCAAAAATCATGTGCTGAAGGTCTGTAAAATTGATGGTCACTAAACACCATATTCCCTATACGCTACTTGGTGTGACGGGGGTGTTTACTTACTTATATGGAAATGGAATAAAAAGAAGAAAAAATGGGAGAGTAAGGTAGAACTGGAATATAAAGTTCCAGAAAATGTATTGACATCTATGATGATCGTATTTTTTTATTTTACAGGTTGTTGAATTTTACAACAGCCGCTGATGAGTTTGAGCTGAGTTTGAAGAAGCAAAAGTTACCAAGGGTGAGTGTGTACACACTTGAGTTGGTGTGTTTTTATTCGTGTGTGGGGGGGGGGTGTACAACGCTAGTGTGAGTGTGTTTGTCTATGTACAACACTAGCATGAGGGTGTGTATGTCGTTCAATGTAAGTGCAACGCTAGTGTGAGGGTACGTGTTGTGGTGTGTGGTTCTATGTGTGTGTTAAGCTCTTTGTCGTAGAGTACTTTTTTGTGCTTATGTGTGGTCTATGTATGTGCAAATTTAGAGTCATAGTTTGTGTGAGAGTAGGTTAGTGTCTGTGTAATACTTTGTGTGAGAGTAATTTAGTGTATGTATGTGTATTACTGACGTGCGAGAATAATTGTGTGTGTGTGTGTGCTCTAGCTGTGTTTATTATTTTAGTATAATAGTTGGCTTGTATATGTGAGTTGTTCTATGTGTGGTGTACACTATTGTGAGAGTAGCTTTGTTGCGCATGTTATCATATGTGGGGTGTACACTATTGTGAGAGTAGCTTTGTTGTGTATGTTATCATATGTGTGGTGTACACTATTGTGAGAGTAGCTTTGTTGTGTATGTTATCATATGTGTGGTGTACACTATTGTGAGAGTAGCTTTGTTGTGTATGTTATCATATGTGTGGTGTACACTATTGTAAGAGTAGCTTTGTTGTGCATGTTATCATATGTGTGGTGTACACTATTGTGAGAGTAGCTTTGTTGTGTATGTTATCATATGTGTGGTGTACACTATTGTGAGAGTAGCTTTGGTGTGTATGCTATTCTATGTGTAGACACTCTAATGTGAAAAAAGTTGTATGTTGTTCTCTGTGCAATACTATAGTGTGGGAATATGTATGTATGTATGTATGTATGTATGTATGTATGTATGTATGTATGTATGTATGTATGTATGTATGTATGTATGTATGTATGTATGTATGTATGTATGTATGTATGTATGTATGTATGTATGTATGTATGTATGTATGTGTGTGCTATATCTTTGTTTGTAAAAGTTATCAATATTTGTGAAAAAGTTATCACCCCTTATCTTAAACTTGCCAATCTTTGAGTAAAACTTATCAATCTTTGAGTAAAACTTATCAATCTTTGAGTAAAACTTATCAATCTGTGTGTAAAACTTACCAATCTTTGAGTAAAACTTACCAATCTTTGAGTAAAACTTATCAATCTGTGTGTAAAACTTACCAATCTTTGAGTAAAACTTACCAATCTTTGAGTAAAACTTATCAAACTGTGTGTAAAACTTACCAATCTTTGAGTAAAACTTATCAAACTGTGTGTAAAACTTATCAAACTGTGTGTAAAACTTACCAATCTTTGAGTAAAACTTACCAATCTTTGAGTAAAACTTACCAATCTTTGAGTAAAACTTACCAATCTTTGAGTAAAACTTATCAAACTGTGTGTAAAACTTATCAATCTTTGAGTAAAACTTATCAAACTGTGTGTAAAACTTATCAATCTTTGAGTAAAACTTATCAAACTGTGTGTAAAACTTACCAATCTTTGAGTAAAACTTATCAAACTGTGTGTAAAACTTACCAATCTTTGAGTAAAACTTATCAAACTGTGTGTAAAACTTACCAATCTTTGAGTAAAACTTATCAATCTTTGAGTAAAACTTATCAAACTGTGTGTAAAACTTACCAATCTTTGAGTAAAACTTATCAAACTGTGTGTAAAACTTACCAATCTTTGAGTAAAACTTATCAAACTGTGTGTAAAACTTACCAATCTTTGAGTAAAACTTATCAAACTGTGTGTAAAACTTATCAAACTGTGTGTAAAACTTACCAATCTTTGAGTAAAACTTACCAATCTTTGAGTAAAACTTACCAATCTTTGAGTAAAACTTACCAATCTTTGAGTAAAACTTACCAATCTTTGAGTAAAACTTACCAATCTTTGAGTAAAACTTATCAAACTGTGTGTAAAACTTATCAATCTTTGAGTAAAACTTATCAAACTGTGTGTAAAACTTACCAATCTTTGAGTAAAACTTATCAAACTGTGTGTAAAACTTACCAATCTTTGAGTAAAACTTATCAATCTTTGAGTAAAACTTACCAAACTGTGTGTAAAACTTACCAATCTTTGAGTAAAACTTATCAAACTGTGTGTAAAACTTACCAATCTTTGAGTAAAACCTATCAAACTGTGTGTAAAACTTACCAATCTTTGAGTAAAACTTACCAATCTTTGAGTAAAACTTATCAAACTGTGTGTAAAACTTACCAATCTTTGAGTAAAACTTATCAAACTGTGTGTAAAACTTACCAATCTTTGAGTAAAACTTATCAATCTTTGAGTAAAACTTATCAAACTGTGTGTAAAACTTACCAATCTTTGATTAAAACTTATCAAACTGTGTGTAAAACTTACCAATCTTTGAGTAAAACTTATCAAACTGTGTGTAAAACTTACCAATCTTTGAGTAAAACTTATCAAACTGTGTGTAAAACTTATCAAACTGTGTGTAAAACTTACCAATCTTTGAGTAAAACTTACCAATCTTTGAGTAAAACTTACCAATCTTTGAGTAAAACTTACCAATCTTTGAGTAAAACTTACCAATCTTTGAGTAAAACTTACCAATCTTTGAGTAAAACTTACCAATCTTTGAGTAAAACTTATCAAACTGTGTGTAAAACTTATCAATCTTTGAGTAAAACTTATCAAACTGTGTGTAAAACTTACCAATCTTTGAGTAAAACTTATCAAACTGTGTGTAAAACTTACCAATCTTTGAGTAAAACTTATCAATCTTTGAGTAAAACTTACCAAACTGTGTGTAAAACTTACCAATCTTTGAGTAAAACTTATCAAACTGTGTGTAAAACTTACCAATCTTTGAGTAAAACCTATCAAACTGTGTGTAAAACTTACCAATCTTTGAGTAAAACTTATCAAACTGTGTGTAAAACTTATCAAACTGTGTGTAAAACAACCTGTGTGAGTTTGTGTGATACCATTGTATGTAAAGCTACAGTGTAATAGGTCAAGGTAAAGTACGAGACTTGAACCGGCGTCTTAGCACGCGAGTTTTCACCCATATGTGCTCGGTCGCCTATCCAGAAGTGCTCGTAGACTTCTGGATAGTGTCGATTCAAGCATCGAAACTCACGATGCGAAGCGGCATTCCTCACCTTCCCAGAGTACTACCCTGGTACCCATTTCTGCCAGCGGCTGGGTCGACCGCAGGGGGTATTTTTTCCCAACAACGAGTACAGTTCACACTGCTTCCAGCGGGAATCGAACATGGGTTGTCCGAATATCTGCAGCTCAGTCTGGTGGGTTTTCCCAACTAGGCTACCGATGCCCCCAGATTACTGTGTAATATAATAAGTATATGTGTGTGGATTTGTGATATTTGTATGTAAATTTCTTTAAGAAATATGTTTCATCCTACGTGTTGTCTTTGTATGTGTGAATTCTATTGTGTTCTCCGAATGCTATTGTGGGTTAGGATAGTCTATGTGAGTGTCAAGTATGCGAGTATGTCAAACATGTATGTATGAATGACGGACTGCAAGATTGATTGCTGTGTACGTAACCTGCAAGCTGCTGAAATCAATAATGCATACACTTCATCAACTTCTAAAAGCGATTGATTGCGTAAAGGTTTCTCCAGCCAGAATGATAATGATCTATCTATCTATTGACCTTTCGAGCCGTAACCGGCCCATAGGGCGTAGACCAAGATACACCTTCTCCTATATGAATTTTTGTTCTAGCAGTTTTCTTTTAAAGATATTTTATCAAATCTCGCCATCTGTCTCTGTTCTGTGCAAGCAGTTCTATCTCATTGATGGAGCCGATTCCTGCTGCTCTTGCCTCTCTCATCAATGTTCTTCTCAGTGTCTCCCTGGGTCTTCCTCTTTTTCTTTTACCTGTTGTTTCCCATATGAGGGCTTGCTTTGCTATTCGATTATTATCTCTTCTCATCACATGTCCAACGTATGACCATCGTCTTTTCTTTATTACTGAAGATATTAGTGGTTGATTGGCGATTTCTCTAATTTCCTCGTTTGTTTTGAATTCGTTCCATTCTATACCAAGTATTTTCCTTAGACATTTATTTTCGAATGCGTTCAACTTTGTTTCTATATCTCTTGTTGTTTTCCAGCTTTCACACGCATACGTAAGGGTTGATAGTACATTTGATTTGAATAGCCTAAGTTTTGTGTTTGTGCTAATGAGTTTTGATTTCCACAACTTTTCAAGGCTTCTGAAAGACATTGCTGCTTTAGCCAGTCTGATTCTAATTTCTTTGCTCGTATCCCCTTCTCGATCAATGTGACTTCCAAGATAGATAAAGTGATCGATCTCTTCTACTGGTTTGTTTTCCATGTATATTTTGTCACTTGTTGGAATTAAACTTTTCATGACTTTAGTCTTTTCATGATTGACCTCAAGCCCAATTTTGCTGGCTATTGATGATAGTTCATTTGTGTTTTCCTGCATCGTTTTTATCTGACTGCTGATGAGAACTATGTCATCAGCAAAGTCGAGGTCCTCCAAATGGTCTCCTTGTATCCATTCGATGCCTTTATTACCAGTGCAGCATTTCTTCATTATGAAGTCCATAACAATTCCAAATAACAAGGGCGATAAAATACATCCTTGTTTAACCCCAGTTTCTATTGGGAAACATTCGCTCAGTCCTTCCTCTGTTCGAACTGCACATGTGTAACCATCATACATGTCTTTGATAATATTTATTATTTTTTATGGTAAGCCATATTGCTTCAGAATTTTCCACAAAGAATCTCTATGAATACTATCAAATGCTTTTTTGAAGTCGATGAAGTTAAGTACAAAAGGTTTTTGCTTTTCAATGTGTTCCTCCAATATAAGTCGTAGAGTGAAAATGTGGTCAAGACAGCTTCTCCCTTTTCTAAACCCAGCCTGTTCTTCACGCATTACTGTATCTATTGAATCCTTTATTCTATTTAGGATGATTTTACAGAATAACTTTGAGGCAACTGACAAAAGTGTCACGCCTCTCCAGTTGTTACAATCTCTAAGATTGCCCTTTTTTGGGATCTTAACAATGATTCCTTTTTTCCATTTATGAGGCGTCTTCTCTGTTTTCCAAATGATGTTGAACATTTTTTGGAGATGTATTAAATTATGGCTATCAATTGCCTTGAGGATCTCAGCTGTTAACTTATCCTCTCCAGCAGCCTTGTTATTGGTCATTAGCTTTAAGGTGGTTTCTATTTCACTCAAGGTGAAGTCATCTAAATTTACATCTAATTCTGCTGCTGGTGTTTCAGCTTCAAAATCTATTAAACTGTGAGGTAGTGGACGGTTAAGAATTTCTTTGAAGTGTTCTGCCCAACGGGCTTTTATGTCTGCGCTTGTTGTTAGCATTAATCCAGATTTGTCTAGAATTGGTGTTCCACTGGATGTATAGGTGTTTGTCAGCATCTTTTGTACAGTATAAAGAGTTCTGCTGTCTCCTGTAATT
The DNA here is from genome assembly GCA_032433765.1 of Megaustenia siamemsis. Classification (NCBI taxonomy): domain Eukaryota; kingdom Metazoa; phylum Mollusca; class Gastropoda; order Stylommatophora; family Ariophantidae; genus Megaustenia; species Megaustenia siamemsis. Next base: position 7,567,260 of record JAVIAB010000091.1, on the reverse strand, counting down.
GCAGCTGTCTCTGCTTTCTCTGCCAAGTTGTCTATATAAGCTCTTGTATCTCTTCTTGCCGAACTTTTCACTTTGTTGTCTAATTCTTTGTATGTTGCTTTTGCCAGAACCTTTCCAAGATCTGTCTTTACATTAGTCATGGCTCTCTTCGCTTCTCTTCTTTCTTTGATGTATTTCCATGTGGTGTCTGAGATCCAAGCTCGTTTTTCCATTTTCTTCAGTCCAGCACTTGCTTCTGCTGCTGTCATTAGTATTTTGCTCTGTGAGTCCCACATTTCATTGATATCTAAGTCTATTTCACCAAGTGCTGGATAACAATTACTTAGCTCTATGTTAAACTTTTCCTTTATGGCTTCATCTTTCAGTTTATGACTATCAATTTTATGTGTAATTGACCTCTTCTGTTGGTTTCTAAATTTTAATCTTATTTTCCCAATGCACAGGTTGTGGTCACTATTAACATCAGCACCTCTGTATGCTCTTACATCTAATAATGATGATCTGAATTGTTGTTTAATACATAGGTGGTCAATTTGATTTGATGTTCTATCATCAGGAGATATCCATGTTGTTTTGTGGATATTTTTGTGTGGAAATAATGTCCCACCTATAACTAAATTTTCTATTAAACATAATTCTATTAATCTTTCTCCATTCTGACTTGTTGTATTACAGCCTTCTCTCCCCATCACATGTTCCACTCCTGCGTTATCTTGTCCTACTTTGGCGTTGAAGTCTCCCATTACAATTAAAAGATCGTGTTTTGGTATTTTGTTTATAAGTTGTTGCAGTTGGTTATAAAAATCATCCTTAACTTCATCATCAGCTTCGTTAGTAGGCGCATAACATTGAATAATTGAAACAATATCAATGTCAATATCAATCACTATCAATGATAATGATACAGCTTTATAAATAATTAATATGTTTTTGTGAATATTGTGTTTATACATTTTTTGTTTAGTTTGTTAGATTCAATTAAGTGGTTGAAACTTAGTTAGAAATATTAGATTTTGCATGAGTGGTTATTTTTGTAGAAGTATCAAGTTTATTTGAGTGGTTACTTTGATGTTGCAGTATCAAGTTTATTTGAGTGGTTATTTTGTAGAAGTATCATGTTTATGTGAGTGGTTATTTTTTAAACGTATCAAGTTTATGTGAGTGGTTATTTTTTAAACGTATCAAGTTTATGTGAGTGGTTATTTTTGTAGAAGTATCAAGTTTATGTGAGTGTTTATTTTTGTAGATCTATCAAGTTTATGTGAGTGTTTATTTTTGTAGATCTATCAAGTTTATGTGAGTGGTTATTTTTGTAGAAGTATCAAGTTTATGTGAGTGTTTATTTTTGTAGATCTATCAAGTTTATGTGAGTGGTTATTTTGTAGAAGTATCAAGTTTATTTGAGTGGTTATTTTTTAAACGTATCAAGTTTATGTGAGTGGTTATTTTTGTAGAAGTATCAAGTTTATGTGAGTGGTTATTTTTTGTAAAAGTATCAAGTTTATTTTAGTGGTTATTTTTGCAGGAGTTTCAATTTTATTTGAGTGGTTATTTTTGTAGGAATATCAGGTTTATGTGAGGGGTTATTTTTGTAGATGCATCAAGTTTCGTATGAGTGGTTAATTTTGTAGATGTATCAAGTTTATTTGAGTGGTTATTTTTGTAGATGTATCAAGTTTATGTGAGTGGTATTTTTTGTAGATGTATCAAGTTTATGTGAGTGGTATTTTTTGTAGATGTATCAAGTTTATGTGAGTGGTTATTTTTGTAGATGTATCAAGTTTATTTGAGTGGTTATTTTTGTAGATGTATCAAGTTTATGTGAGTGGTTATTTTATAGATGAGTCAAGTTTATTTCAGTGGTTATTTTTTGTAGATGCATCAAGTTTCGTATGAGTGGTTATTTTTGTAGATGTATCAAGTTTATGTGAGTGGTTAATTTTGTAGAAGTATCAAGTTTATGTGAGCGGTTATTAACATATAAAATGTTTCTATTATTTAGCGTTAGTAATCTATACAGGCATTCTATCTACCCTACAGGACCGCATATCTCACCGGATCATTGAGAAGCGCCGCAGGGATCGTATGAACAACTGCCTGGCAGACCTCAGCAGGCTTATTCCTAGCAGTTTCCACAAACAAGTAAAGATTATGTGAACCTGGTGTTCACTTTCTTTATTTGAAGTGGGGGTGAATGCACTGCTGTAAGTGAATGATCAACTTTAAGAGGATACAGAGCTGTTAATAAAATGCCCAACTGTAAGTGGACGCCAACCTGTAAGTGATTACACATCTGTAAGTGGGCACACAGCTGTAAGTGAATTCACAGTTGTAAATGAAAACACAGCTGTAAGTGAAAATGTGTTTATTATTGTCTTTCCTTATGACATGGCCAACATATACCCACTCTCTTATTTCTTTAAAATTATAGATGACAGTAATCGTTACTTTTCCGTCTCTTTTAGCTCTGCACTAGTTTTGAATTAATTCCATTGTAAACTTTCACTATCATGCAGCATAAAAATAAACAGGACTAATCTGAAACAAGTGCAACGTTTCAAATACTTGGGCACAATAATATCAGATGGGAGCTGTACCACATAAATAAAAAGCAGAATAGCTCAGGCCAAAATAGAATTTCAGAAAATGAAAAATATCTTATGCAACAAATCTATGTCAATAGAAGTGAGAAAGAGAGTTCATCTGTGCTACATAGAACCAATTCTGACTTATGGAAGCGTATCATGGACAGTAGGCAAACAAATGAAAAGACAATTAGAGGCCACAGAGATGGGATTTCTCAGAAGAATGATGAAAGTTCCCTGGACAGCTAAAAAGACAATTTAGGAAATTCTCAAAGAGGCCAACACAAAAAGGGAGCTCCTAAAAACATCAGAAAGAAACAATCAACATTTTTCGGGCACATCGTGAGAAGAGGAAAGTTGAAATACTTTATAACAACTGGCAAAATACAAGGAAAGAGAGATCGCGGACGACAAAGAGAGAAAATACTAGATAGCTTGGTGTCAAGGCATTGAAAATAGTCAACAACAAAACTGATACGATGCACTGTATAGAAGATTGTGGAAAGACATGGTCGCCTACGCCAACATGATGCTGATGATGATTCGTAGTATTTTCCTAGCTTTATTGATATCTTTTTTTCCCTACAAAATATAGATTTGTTACTATCTTTTATAGTACATATTGAACGTTCGTGTTATCAACTTGAATACACAATGACTTATACTGCTGTTGTTCCAACCCGTTAATAAAAGAGTATTTCTATATTTTGTTCAGAATAAATTTTTCTGTCGTTTTTTTTTTTTTTTGTAGTTTATTAATGAAATATTTTTGTGGTTTTCTCATTTTTTTTATGAACGTGCAGTGTACATCACTGTCTCTATATGGCATCTTTTGATAGGAAATTGCCGGCGAGGCAAGACGCCAGTCTCGAGACAGAGAAGTTATACGTTCAAATCCCGACTACACTAGTTATGATTTTTACTTGGGATTTTTCTGTGGCAACCGCAATTTGTCTCAACAGTATGTCTTGGCTTGCTTGAAACGTCAATTACTCATCGAGGAAACTCAACAGTGAGTCTTGGCTTGCTTGAAACGTCAATTACTCATCGAGGAAAAAAAATATGAGTACCTTCGAAGACTGAGTTATCAATCACCCTGTGCGTCGAGGGACCCCTGTGCACACGGCTACCAGGAAAAACACTAGGGGCTTCGTCAGATGTGAAAATGGCGATCGCTTAATTTTTAAAAAATGTCTTGAAAATAAATGTCATTGTAGGATCTCAAACATAAGCTGGAGCGAATACATTTCAAACGAACTAATAAGAGATGAATCTAAACAAGAATATTTGTAAATATAATTAAGAAGAAAGCGTTAGATATACATAGGTTATGCCTTGAGAATTAATTAAGAAAGATTTCACATTCATTTGGAAACCATCTGGTAAAAGAAAGCAAGGAAGACCAAAAGAAACACTACGCAGAACAATTACTAGGGAAGGTTTAACCACGGGACTAAGAAACAAATAAGACCTATAAGATCTAGCTAGAATCAAATCGTCAAACATGGAGAGCTTGACTACCACGTCATTGACCTTTTTCGGGTCAAGAGGAAGGTGAAGGTTGTAGGAAAATCTTTGTACAGAGCTTCGCAGCAGGAGGCAATCTGATCATCAGAAATGGGCCCCGTCGAGCAAGTGTTTTGGTCCTTTAGCTTCTTGACACTCTAGGGAAGGTGGGCCCGCCTGAGTCATGACTCCCAGGTGTCGACCTCCTGCTGTATTGCTTCTAAGGTTTACATAGCATATTCGGCACAGAATAACTACACTTAATACACAAAACATTCGAAAATAGTTCAACTAACTTAACGTAAGGCTTTTGCTAGTGACTTGTCTAACTTCTCCCAGACTACTGTGTTGCTAGTGACTTGTCTAACTTCTCCCAGACTAATGTGTTGCTAGTGACTTGTCTAACTTCTCCCAGACTAATGTGTTGCTAGTGACTTGTCTAACTTCTCCCAGACTAATGCGTTGCTAGTGACATGTCTAACTTCTCCCAGACTACTGTGTTGCTAGTGACTTGTCTAACTTCTCCCAGACTAATGTGTTGCTAGCGACTTGTCTAACTTCTCCCAGATTACTGTGTTGCTAGTGACTTGTCTAACATCTCCCAGACTACTGTGTTGCTAGTGACTTGTCTAACTTCTCCCAGACAACTGTGTTGCTAGTGACTTGTCTAACTTCTCCCAGACTACTGTGTTGTTAGTGGCTTGTCTAACATCTCCCAGACTACTGTGTTGCTAGTGGCTTGTCTAACATCTCCCAGACTACTGTGTTGCTAGTGACTTGTCTAACTTCTCCCATACTACTGTGTTGCTAGTGACTTGTCTAACTTCTCCCAGACTAATGTGTTGCTAGTGACTTGTCTAACTTCTCCCAGACTAATGTGTTGCTAGTGACTTGTCTAACTTCTCCCAGACTAATGCGTTGCTAGTGACATGTCTAACTTCTCCCAGACTACTGTGTTGCTAGTGACTTGTCTAACTTCTCCCAGACTAATGTGTTGCTAGCGACTTGTCTAACTTCTCCCAGATTACTGTGTTGCTAGTGACTTGTCTAACATCTCCCAGACTACTGTGTTGCTAGTGACTTGTCTAACTTCTCCCAGACAACAGTGTTGCTAGTGACTTGTCTAACTTCTCCCAGACTACTGTGTTGTTAGTGGCTTGTCTAACATCTCCCAGACTACTGTGTTGCTAGTGGCTTGTCTAACATCTCCCAGACTACTGTGTTGCTAGCGACTTGTCTAACTTCTCCCAGACTACTGTGTTGCTAGTGACTTGTCTAACTTCTCCCAGACTACTGTGTTGCTAGCGACTTGTCTAACTTCTCCCAGACTACTGTGTTGCTAGTGACTTGTCTAACTTCTCCCAGACTACTGTGTTGCTAGCGACTTGTCTAACTTCTCCCAGACTACTGTGTTGCTAGTGACTTGTCTAACTTCTCCCAGACTAATGTGTTGCTAGCGACTTGTCTAACTTCTCCCAGACTACTGTGTTGCTAGTGACTTGTCTAACTTCTCCCAGACTATTGTGATGCAGCGGGAGGAAACTTGATCTTCTCTCTTCCCGTCCATGAGGTGAGCGAATTCATCATCAGACAGCTCAACTTGAATACTCTCAGTTCTGTGGATCGACTCCTGACTGAGATCTTCTGACGTCGTATCTGCCGAGACAGTGCGCTGTTGACCTACTGATGCTGTATTCCCACACCTCTTCTTCGTTCTGTGTATTTTCATGCCCTTCTGTGTTGCGAATTTCCTTCCACAGCTACATTGGTGTTCCAGCCGTTGTTCTGAGATCAAAATCCGTTGTACTTGTCGTCTCCGTAGAATCGCTGTGTGATTCAGCACCCCCCACCCCCCTTTCGGTGAATCTTGGGGACATTTATTAGGTTTCGTTTCTATAGCTAGTAGTTTATCAGCTGGCAGGGTGCATTCCCGGTCAACCGTTGGTCCTGGTCTTTCCCAGTGTCATCTGTCTTTTCAGATGTCGGTCGGTCTTTGTCACAGACATCATCATTTTGTAAATAATGCTCAAGCCTCTTTGATATATTGACGTTATAACAAATTGAACACGTGAAGCTGTTATTTGGTTATTACATGTTTCGTCTAGTTGCTTGTCATTTGTAGAACGCTGCTCTCATCACATATCATCTACATTAGTCTATGTATCTAATCAGATCTCCAACAGAATGTAGCTCTCATAACAGTTCATCTGAAATAGTCTCTGTATCTAACCAGATCTCCCACTTCTTCTGTTGTCATGTTCAAAGTCTCTTTGCTGTTTTGAAATCACCTTCGTATTAGTCTACCCCTTTCTTATCTTCCTGGAACCAATTTTTAAAAAAAACTAAAGTACCCCCGTCACTCCAAGTGGCGTATAGGGAATATGCTGTTAGTGACCATAAATTTTACAGACCTTTGGCACGTGATTTTTGGGGTAATGTGGTCGGTTACGCCAGTGCCGCTTTACTTTCCCAGAAAAAAATCCGCTACCCATTAAAGGCTGAGTGAACCGGAAGCCGTCGGTTGGGATCGAACCCTACCCCTTGTCCTTTGTAGTTTCCTGGAACCACGCCTTCCATTATTGTTCTTTCCAGCCAACTGTGTCGTTTAATATGGCCATAATATTTACATTTAACTGCAATTGTGTTCATAAGCCAGTCATTTTCATTGGTTAGGCCCTTCAGTGTGTCGTCAGTGATTTGTTTCTTTATTCAAAGAACTCTACAATTTTTTTTAGCAGCATTTTTGTTTCGAATAAACTAAATTTCTTCTTTGTTGTTTGTGAGCTTGTCCATGATTCACAACCATATGTTGCTATCAGGAAGATACATATCGTCAGTAATTTTACATTTACTGCCATATGGGTGTTGTGCCATATGTTCTTCGTGACATTTAATATTGGTTGTATATCGCCCATAAAATATGAAGCTGGTCTTATAAAGTATAGGCAGCAACATTATACTCCACATATGTCATATAGCATGAAGTCACCATATTCAGCTGATGCTACATAGCATGGATTAATCCCATTCCACATATGTCATATAGCACGGAGTCATCATATTGCACATATGTCATAAGAGTTGGAGTCACCATATTGCACATATGTCATAAAGTGTGGAGTCATCATTTTCCACATGTCATAAAATGTGGAGTCATCATTTTCCACATATGTCATAATGTGCGGAGTGAGTCTTTATTTACTTAACTGGTTATTGCATTTAGATGGGTGAATGATCTTTTGTTTCTTCATTTCAGAGTCAAGGACGCATTGAAAAGACGGAGATCATTGAGATGGCCATTAAACACATCAACATGTTGCAGCATCGTGTAGATGAATGTGATAAAAGTGAGTGATTGATAGAGGGAGAAGAGATGTGTAGATGAATGTGATAAAAGTGAGTGATTGATAGAGGGAGAAGAGATGTGTAGATGAAAGTTATAAAAGTAAGTGAGTGATAGAGGGAGAAGAGATGTGTAGATGAATGTGATAAAAGTAAGTGATTGATAGAGGGAGAAGAGATGTGTAGATGAAAGTGATAAAAGTAAGTGAGTGATAGAGGGAGAAGAGAAGGTGTAGATGAATGTGATAAAAGTGAGTGATTGATAGAGGGAGAAGAGAAGGTATAGATGAATGTGATAAAAGTAAGTGATTGATAGAGGGAGAAGAGATGTGTAGATGAAAGTGATAAAAGTAAGTGAGTGATAGAGGGAGAAGAGAAGGTGTAGATGAAAGTGATAAAAGTAAGTGATTGATAGAGGGAGAAGAGAAGGTGTAGATGAGAGTGATAAAAGTAAGTGATTGATAGAGGAATAAAGGAAGTGAAAGTAAGGGAAGATGGGAGTAATACAAAAAAGTGAATTTTGGAAGAAAGTAAAAACATGTGGGTGATGGAAGAGGCATTTGAGTGGTTGAATGAGAGAGAGTAATAAAATAAACGACAAAGGAGGGATACACGTGAGGGAATGATAGAAGAGGAATACAAGTGTGTGAATAATAAAGGAGGAATACAAGTGTGTGAATAATAGAGGAGGAATACAAGTGGGTGAATAATAGAGGAGGAATACAAGTGTGTGAATAATAGAGGAGAAATACAAGTGTGTGAATAATAGAGGAGGAATACAAGTGAGTGAATAATAGAGGAGGAATACAAGTGTGTGAATAATAGAGGAGGAATACAAGTGGGTGAATAATAGAGGAGGAATACAAGTGAGTGAATAATAGAGGAGGAATACAAGTGGGTGAATAATAGAGGTGGTATACAAGTGGGTGAATAATAGAGGTGGTATACAAGTGGGTGAATAATAGAGAAGGAATACAAGTGGGTGAATAATAGAGGTGATATACAAGTGGGTGAATAATAGAGGTGGTATACAAGTGGGTGAATAATAGAGGTGATATACAAGTGGGTGAATAATAGAGGTGATATACAAGTGGGTGAATAATAGAGGTGATATACAAGTGGGTGAATAATAGAGAAGGAATACAAGTTGGTGAATAATAGAGAAGGAATACAAGTGGGTGAATAATAGAGGTGGTATACAAGTGAGTGAATAATAGAGGTGGTATACAAGTGGGTGAATAATAGAGGTGGTATACAAGTGGGTGAATAATAGAGGTGGTATACAAGTGGGTGAATAATAGAGGTGGTATACAAGTGGGTGAATAATAGAGAAGGAATACAAGTGGGTGAATAATAGAGAAGGAATACAAGTGGGTGAATAATAGAGGTGGTATACAAGTGGGTAAATAATAGAGGAGAAATACAAGTGGGTGAATAATAGAGGTGATATACAAGTGGGTGAATAATAGAGGTGATATACAAGTGGGTGAATAATAGAGGTGATATACAAGTGGGTGAATAATAGAGAAGGAATACAAGTTGGTGAATAATAGAGAAGGAATACAAGTGGGTGAATAATAGAGGTGGTATACAAGTGAGTGAATAATAGAGGTGGTATACAAGTGGGTGAATAATAGAGGTGGTATACAAGTGGGTGAATAATAGAGGTGGTATACAAGTGGGTGAATAATAGAGGTGGTATACAAGTGGGTGAATAATAGAGAAGGAATACAAGTGGGTGAATAATAGAGAAGGAATACAAGTGGGTGAATAATAGAGGTGGTATACAAGTGGGTAAATAATAGAGGAGAAATACAAGTGGGTGAATAATAGAGGAGAAATACAAGTGGGTGAGTAATAGAGGAGGAATACAAGTGGGTGAATAATAGAGGTGGTATACAAGTGGGTGAATAATAGAGGAGGAATACAAGTGGGTGAATAATAGAGAAGGAATACAAGTGAGAGAGTAATGGAAGAGTGATACAAGTGAATGAATAACAGAGGAGGGATATGAGTTGGGTGAATGTTAGAGGAGTTGTACAAGTAATGTAATAATATTTTATTGAGGTAAATGCAAATGTAAGTGAATAGCTAATGGAGATAAATGTAAGTGAATGATAAAGGTAGATGCAATCTGGACTATATCTTCTATTTTATTCACTTTGGCCACAAACCAACATCTTACCTGGTAACATCATGTAAGTCATTAAAAAAAATTCTTGCCCCTTGCTGAGTCTGACAGAGTGCCCAAAGTCTGTTCTATTCTCCTAATTCATGCATCATTGTCATAGGCCTAGAAAGGAATCAGTTGGCTTGTTGCAGGAGCTACTGAGTTAAGTGCTCTGTGCATATCGTGATCTGTGTGTCTCATCCGTTTTGATCCTGTTTCGATATCCCGCTTGTTTACGATGAATGATCTTATTGTATGACAGGGAACAGTTGGCTGTGTTCACTTTCTGCGCGGTTTCGCCTTATGTCTTTTGGTGTGTGCTGAGACTGCTATGATGGGGACTACAGTTACCTTTCTTTGTTTGGGAGATGTGTTAGTAATTCGGATGATTCCACTGGCACGGGCGGTTGAGCAATTATGGATTTTAATTCGTTTGCAGTGATACCGAGGCCTTCCATAACCAATAAAAGGAATCAGTTGCTGACATTGACTTTATGAAATAAAATTCCTATATTTGGTTTCTGTGCTTCTTCCTTGTTAATTGTGTTGCATCTTGTCTTGCATCCTGTGATCCACTGCATCGTTAACTTGGAACTGTGATGTCTTCATGGCGAGAGTTTCGTTGCACTGTTATGTTACGTATGTAGCCCAGAGCCTCCGATTTCAATATGTTTGTGCCCCACTTTTCCTGGTCCCAGCTCTTTGGCCTGTCCAGCTTGGGTGATCCCTTGGTTGCATTGCTACGACTAGAACAACTCTTGGGGATATGGGCACACAGGCTCCTCTACTACTAGAACAACTCTTGGGGATATGGGCACACAGGGTCCTCTAACACTAGATCAGCTCTTGGGGATATTGACACACAGGCTACTCTACCACTAGAACAGCTTTTGGGGATATGGGCAAACAGGGTCCTCTAACACTTTGTGGCGTAGACGCATCAAAGGAGCAAATTTGTACCGATGCTCTACTGGTAAGGTTTTAATGCAGAAAGCCTCATTGTATAGTAGAATGTCTATTGAGTTAAAATGTTGTATAGTGTCAGGTTTGCATGTTGAGCTACTGAGTTTAGTGCTCTGTGCACACCATGAGCTGTATTTTTATCCGGATCATGTTTCGATATTCTGATTGCTTATGATGAATGATGATATCGTATGACAAAGGACAGATAGTTGCGTTTACTTTCGATGCAGTTACGCGTTATGTGTTTTGGCGTGTGCTGCGTCTGCTATAATGAGGACTGCAGCTGCCTTTCTTTGTTTGGATCCTTCAGTGAGATGAGTTTTAATTCCAATGATTCCACTGGTATGGACGGTTCAGCAATTATGGAATTTAGTTTGTTTGCAGTGATACAAAGGCCTTCATCTAACTACAATTATGACTACAACTATAATGTCAGATCTGATAAGTCATGGCTGAGGTAATCAGAGCTGGCTTATGCCATCAGACCTGAAACTAATGTTTTTTCTAACCTTTGTTTTTCCTTTAATCTTTTTACCAGCCAGTAGTTGTTTCATCATCATCATGTGCAATACAGGTTGGCGTGGGTGATCATGTCCTTCCACAATCTTCTATCTACAGTGCATCGTATCAGTTCTGTTGTTGACTATTTACCATGCCACGACACCAAAAAAAAAAAGTAAAAAGTAAAGTACCCCCATCACGCCAAGTGGCGTATAGGGAATATGGTGTTAGTGACACCATAAATTTTACAGACCTTCGGCAAATAATTTATGGGGTAATGTGGTCGGTATTACGCCCATGCCACTTTACTTTCCTAGAAAAAAATCTGGTACCCATTAAAGGCTGGGTGAACCGGAAGCCATCTGGTGTGATCGAACCCTACCTCTTGTCCTTTTAGCACGACACTAAGCTATCTAGTATATTCTCTCTTTGTTGTCCACAATCTCTCTTTCCCTGTATTTTGCCAATTGTAACCAAGCATTTCAACTTTCCTCTTCTCATGAAAGAATGTCGATTGTCTCTTTCTGATGTTGTTTAGGAGCTCCCTTTTTGTGTTGGCCTCTTTGAGAATTTCCTCATTGGTCTCTTTAGCTGTCCCGGGAACTTTCAATATTATTCTGAGAAATCCCATCTGTGTGGCCCCTAATCCTCTTTTCATTTGTTTGTCTACTGTCTATAATTACTCTCAAAATTGAAGTTTCAAATTGGCTCTATATTGCACAGATGAACTCTCTTTCTCATCTCCATTGACATGGACTTGTTGCATCAGACATTTTTCATTTTCTGAAATGTTATATTGGCTGAATTATTCTGCTTTATAACTATGTGGTGCATCTTCCATCTGATGTTATTATTGTGCCCAAGTATTTGATGCATTGCACTTGTTTCAGATTTGTCCTGTTTAATTTTATTCATTTATTTATTTATTTTATTTATATACATACCATTTTTTTATTTTTTTTATTTTTCCTTTAATTTTATTCTGCATGGTAGTGATGATTGTTTCTTTGATATTACCATTACTTCTGTTTTCTTACTGTTCAGACTGTGACCTTTCTTGTTGCTTTCCTTCATTATGTAATTAGTTAGTTTCAGAAAAAGGAATGAAAGAACCTCATCACACCTCAAGCATGGCACGTTGAGAATATGGTGTTAGTGCCCATTTTTTCATAACCCTGGGCACACCAACTGAGCTTATTATTTTTCTCCAGTACCCAATAAAGATGGAAATGGCAGGACAAAATTACTAATATAGAATTATGGAAATGTACCAATCAAATACCAGTGGATAAAGAGATACAACGAAGACGATGGTGCTGGATAGGACACACACTGCGGAAGCCAACTGAGAGTATTACACAACATGCCCTTTTTTTGGAATCCCCAGGGAAAATGACAAAGAGGAAGACCAAGGAATTCTTGGAAAAGACAGATAGAAATAGAGATGAAGATGATGGGGAAGACATGGAACGATCTTAAAAGAATGGCAAGAAACAGAACGGCTTAGAAAGTGTTTGTTAGAGACCTATGCTCCACAGGGAGCTGAAAGTGTTTGTTAGAGACCTATGCTCCACAGGGAGCTGAAAGGTAGAAGAAGATCCAATAAATGGTTGGTAACTCTGGAAGCCAGTTGGTCAATGAGTTGAACCCAGCTTCTTGCCCTTTGTGAACAGATTCACTAACCAATTCTCTGCACCTTTTTTGTAATTCAGTGTTGTTTTTCATAGGACAGCAGTCTGTCTACACTTGTAGTTCCAAAGGTATGCACCACAACCCCCAGGAATAACAGAAAACTTTGACAAGGGCATCGAGGATATTGTTGTGTACCTACTCAGTGGCTAGAAATAAAAAAAACAACAACAACATAAACATTGGCTTAATACTTTTTAGCACATGAATGAGTTTTCTACAGGAGAGTGCTAATTTTGTAGTCATTTATCATCTTATTTATTCCATCAGAGAGCACAGTAAATTAACAGTAATGAACACAAAGTGAATACACCTGAAAGCTTTTCCACACTTGGCGTAGTGCATTCTGTTTGTGAGTGGTGCATACGTCATGACCACGAGTAGCATGACAATGGAGGCGATGGCAGTGACCAGGGCATTTAAATGGTTAGAGTCACAAGACTACACCCACGCATGTATACTGAGTGATTCAACGAGCATGATTAAAAAAGTGGAGGCGGGCTCTGTACGCACGCAATGGGTAGAGTTGTTGCAGAAATCCAAAATACGTAAGGTCACCTTTGTCTATGTCCCTGGACATGCGGGAGTACGGGGAAATGAAAGAGCGGACAGGTTGGCTAGCTGCACTGTCGTTGAGGACGGGCAACCAATGGATCGGGCGGACATCATCACTGCCCTCAGAGATGTGGGAAGATCACAGGACTTCGACAAACACAGATCCACGTCACTTCTTCAGATGATGGAAATGGGAGTTAAGATGGGCACAGCCAGAAATGAGAAACTTAGTGGCCGTGTAAGAAGACTTATCAACCAACATAGAACTGGAGTCGTCAGTCGCTGGACACTGAGGGAATTGCTGAGGAGGGGATCTGAGCACCTATGGACATGTTCGGAGTGCAATGATGATGACCTGCAAATAACTCAATAACTCAATTCTGCTTGTGACATTCTGCAAGCCAAAAATACATTCTCTCTCTTTCTCTCTCTCTCTCTCTCTCTCTCTCTCTCTCTCTCTCTGAGATCAAGACTCAATCAGAGTAGGATTCCAGACTCTCTCATGAAGTCAGCTGTCTGTTTAAGTGATTCGATTGCCCCATATAGTTTCTCTTCCAGGGAGGTGGGCGTGGACCACATTGCTCTTCTCAGGTCTATGTACTGGGGGCAATCCTGTAGAACATGTTTTGTAGTCATATTGTCCAGTGTACAGTGGCATAGGCTGGTTGTACCTATTTTGAATTTGGTGAATATATGATTTCTCATTCTATTGTGGCCAGTGCGTAGGCGAAGTATGATGACTTGATCCCTCCTTGATAGTTGGTGGTATCCGTCCCTCTCATTATACTTTGGGTACCAACAAGAATCAAAGTTTACCCAGACGGACTGGTTGGTCTTTGAGGAAAGATGCTGGTCTTGAGGCAAAGAGGATGTGAGTTCAAATCCCGGCTGCACCAGTTGGAATTTTTATTTATGATTTCTTTTTGCGACAACCACCCCTGGTCTCAGCAGTGAGGCCCAGCTTGAAACGTCAGTTGTTCGTCGATGTAAAAAATATGAGTACCTCCTAAGATTGAGTTTAATGGTTGTGTAGCAAGGAATCACTGTGCACATGGCTGCCAGTGAAAAACGGATTAACATGCACAATTCAGTTCCTCGTCGCTGGAAACTTCCCCAGAGGTGAAAGTTGGCGAGCGCAAAAAAAAAAATAATAATAATAATAAATTTGAAAAAAAAAAACAATTTACCCAATTTATATGATCATAACTGTCATGAGGGCACCACCCATTTATTATCAGCAGGGAAAGGAAGCTGCGAGGGACAAATGTTTTGGAACCACTAGTCTAGACAAATACGTTATTCCTATGCAGGTTTGTATAATTTGTTGTTATTTGTCTTAGTAGATTATGTTGATAGAAATCAATACTTAATGAAACAATTTTCATGATATATTATGATTTCTGATATATATTTCAAATTCTATGATTTTTAGAAACTTCTAAAGAAGACAAGACTCAAACGTCTGCCAGTGAACACCATTGCTGTATCACAAAGTTTTATATGGGATTCAAGGAAGCTCAGGTCTGAGTTTTGACATTTCTGGTTTTTTAAAGCTAAAGAGTGGGAATAGCTAACTTTGGTCATCATTTAGTTCTTTAGTTCTTCTCAAGTCAAAGATATCATCAAGTGCCATGCCTGCTAGTGTAGGTGATCATGTCTCTACAGCTTCCGATCTCAACAGTTATTTATCATTTCTGTTGTTGACCTTCTGCTAAGCCATTCTCTTAAGCTGTCTGGTATTTTCTATCTTTGATTTCCTCTATCTCTTTGTCACCTCAATTTTCCCAGTTGTCACAATATATTCCAGCTGCTCCCTTCTCATTGTATGGCCAAAAAATAAATTATGATTGTTTCTTCCTAATTTTGGAAATTAGCTCTCTTTTTGCTTTGGCCTCTTTCAGGATGTTTTCATTACTCTTCTTAGCTGTCCATGGTATTCTCAACATTCTTCTATAAAACCACATTTCTACAGCCTCCAATGATTTTCTTGTATGTTGTTCTATTGTCCATGATTTACATCCATATGTTAAGACTAGCTCTACATAACATTTAAGAATTGTTTAATTTGTTTCTGTTGTTAAAAATGGATTGCACAGTATCTTATTCATTTTTCAGGAAGCTGCTTTCGCCTGGGCTGTTCTTCATCTCACCTCTGTTGTACATCTACCATCTCATCTCTGTTGTTCATCTACCATCTCATCTCTGTTGTACATCTACCATCTCATCTCTGTTGTACATCTACCATCTCATCTCTGTTGTACATCTACCATATGACGTTAACAATGTTCCCAGATATTTAAACACGTTCAAATTCATTTAATTTTTACAATAAAAACCATTTTCTCCAGGATGAAGTCATGCGGTTTCTTGTTGAAGTGGAAAGTATAAATGCAGTTGACCCATTTTGTAAGAAGATCATGAATCACTTAGAGAATGCCAGCAAGAAATTTATCACTGAACGTAAGTTGTTCATATATTATTCATGTTTTGAAAACATATTTTGTGTTGTGTATTTGATACAGTTTTATATTGTGTACCCTAATGTTAACCACATTTCATGGTATACAGTTTTAAATTGTGTACCCTAATGTTAACCACATTTCATGGTATACAGTTTTAAATTGTGTACCCTAATGTTAACCACATTTCATGGTATACAGTTTTAAATTGTGTACCCTAATGTTAACCACATTTCATGGTATACAGTTTTAAATTGTGTACCCTAATGTTAACCACATTTCATGGTATACAGTTTTAAATTGTGTACCCTAATGTTAACCACATTTCATGGTATACAGTTTTAAATTGTGTACCCTAATGTTAACCACATTTCATGGTATACAGTTTTAAATTGTGTACACTAATGTTAACCACATTTCATGGTATACAGTTTTAAATTGTGTACCCTAATGTTAACCACATTTCATGGTATACAGTTTTAAATTGTGTACCCTAATGTTAACCACATTTCATGGTATACAGTTTTAAATTGTGTACCCTAATGTTAACCACATTTCATGGTATACAGTTTTAAATTGTGTACACTAATGTTAACCACATTTCATGGTATACAGTTTTAAATTGTGTACCCTAATGTTAACCACATTTCATGGTATACAGTTTTAAATTGTGTACCCTAATGTTAACCACATTTCATGGTATACAGTTTTAAAAACTGCCCATAGAGGAAGAATTTGTTATAAAAGTGTTTCTTGTCCATACAGCCAGTTGGAAACCAACACAACACCGGTGTTGTTAATCGCTACACATTAAGATATATACTTCAAAGGAGATCTGAGCACCTATGGACTTGTCAGATCTGCGATAAGGATGATCTGTTGACTAAACTAAACTGAACTGAACTGAACTGAACTGAACTGAACTGAACTGAACTGAACTAAACTAGTTGTAAACAGGATTTTCTTTTGCTTTCATTTCCTAGATAATCATTATGTCCATGTTTCTTCTTTTTCTTCATTGTTCTCTAGTTAAGTGGACATTTAAGCATTATGTTGCTAATTTACAGCAAGTCACAATATCTGCACCTTTTGGCCCAACACAACTGTCTTGGTTTGGGTAGACTTATTATAATTTAACCTTTTTTGCCCAGGCAGTGAGTTTTTTTTTGCCTATTCTTTTCAACTTTAAACTACCAAGAGTTCTTTATCATGTGCAGAGTGCTCATGGGACCTCCTGTTTATTTGCCATTATCCAGGAAAGTATCACAGTGGATCTTACTACCCTGACAAGAAAGTATCACAGTGGATCTTACTATCCTGACAAGAAAGTATCACAGTGGATCTTACTACCCTGACAAGAAAGTATCACAGTGGATCTTACTACCCTGACAAGAAAGTATCACAGAGGATCTTACTACCCTGACAAGAAAGTATCACAGAGGATCTTACTACCCTGACAAGAAAGTATCACAGTGGATCTTACTACCCTGACAAGAAAGTATCACAGTGGATCTTACTACCCTGACAGGAAAGTATCACAGAGGATCTTACTACCCTGACAAGAAAGTATCACAGTGGATCTTACTACCCTGACAAGAAAGTATCACAGTGGATCTTACTACCCTGACAAGAAAGTATCACAGTGGATCTTACTACCCTGACAAGAAAGTATCACAGAGGATCTTACTACCCTGACAAGAAAGTATCACAGTGGATCTTACTACCCTGACAAGAAAGTATCACAGTGGATCTTACTACCCTGACAAGAAAGTATCACAGTGGATCTTACTACCCTGAGATAAGAGAAGAGTAAAGCCATGAAGAAACCGTTGATTCAAAGAGAAAAATGACAACTGGGCAGAATTCAAACCCAGAACCTTCTTGTCCAGAGGTCAAAGTCTTATCTCTAGATCACCCAACCCTACACCCATGTTGGGAGACAACTCCCTTAATATCGTCTTCCAAGAGTTTTGTGGCAGAAACAATTTTTTAAACATTTTATCTGAGGTTAAGTTGCAGTGAATGACAAAAGATGGCTAGAACACAAACTGACTGGGCTACGGACATTCGGACAACCTGTGTTCGATCTCACTGGAAACAGTGTAAAATGTACTTGAGGTTAGAAAAAAAAATACCCCTGCAGTCGACCTAGCCGCTGGCAGAAATGGATACCAGGGTATTACTTTGGGAAGGTGAGGAATGCCGCCTTGCTTCATGAGTTTTAATGCTTGAAGCGATATTGTCCAAATGTCTCAGAACACTTGTAGATATGCGGCCGAGCACATATTTGTGAAAACTCATGTGCTAAGACACCGATTCATGTCTCATACTTTACCTTTACAAATTATCGTAAACTTTTCTAGGTTCTCTCCTTCTGCATTTACTGTTCTGGTTCACTTCCCATAGCCTTAAGCTGTCCTGAGTCACCCACGTCAGCTGGATTTTGCAGCTAGTATCATCTGCCATAAGAGAGAAGACAGACCTGATCTGACTTCACTAATGTCTTTAGCTAGCATTATGGTTTAGACATCAAGTGATGTGTTCGGATTTCTGGTTCAAAATGGAGGCTTTGTTTATCTCCTTTCTTGCAATGGGTGGTTGATCAACGGTCTGCAAGCCACAAGTGTAAAATATAGATTGTTACCAAAACAGAAAATCTAACCCATGATAACCATCTGGAGATATAAAGCACTCAGTAAATGAACAAAACTTATTTTGCTCAACTCCTGTGTGATACTGAGCTATCGCGGCTCAGTGGTTCGTGAACTGGACTACAAAGGACAAGGGGTAGGGTTCGATCCCAACCGATGGCTTCCGGGTTCACACAGCCTTAAATGGGTACCAGATTTTTTTTCTGGGAAAGTAAAGCAGCACGAGCGTAATACCAACCACATTACCCCAAAAATCATGTGCTGAAGGTCTGTAAAACTTGTGGTCACTAACACCATATTTCCCTATACACCACTTGGCGTGACGGGGGCTCTTTACTGTTTTTTTTCCCTGTATGATACTAGAACTAACATATGGATGTGAAAGTTGGAAATCCACCCAGACTTTAGACAGGAAATTAAATGTCTTCATAGAATCTTAAATATTGGCTGGAAAGAATATAGTTCAAATGAACTGAATGGAGATGAATTAAAACAAGAATATGTTTTGAGTTTTATAAGAAGAGTACGTTGGAAATACATCGGTCATGTACTGATAATGAATGAAGAAAGACTTCCCCATCAGACATTCATGTGGAAACCATCTGGTACAAGAAAACAAGGAAGGCCAAGAGAATCACTGTGCAGAAAAATTGCTTGGGAAGGTTCAACCATGGGACTAAGAAACAACCAAGATCTACAATCAAGAAACAATCAAGATCTACAATCAAGAAACAACCAAGATCTACAATCAAGAAACAATCAAGATCTACAATCAAGAAATAATCAAGATCTACAATCAAGAAACAATCAAGATCTACAATTAAGAAACAATCAAGATCTACAAGAATTAGCAACAAATCGCTAATCATGGAAAATTTTGACTTTGGTCTATGAGCTCAAAAGGAAAATGAATGAATGATATCTGAATGTTGGCTTTCTGTTTTTAATATCTATCAATCTATCTATTGACATTTCGAGCCATAGTCGGCCCATAGGGCGTAGACCAAGATACTCCTTCTCTTATCTGAATTTTTGTTCTAGCAGTTTTCAATTCTTTTAAAGATATTTTATCAAATCTTACCATTTGTCTCTGTTCTGTGCAAGCAACTCTATCTCATTGAGGGAGCTAATTCCTGCTGCTCTTGCCTCTCTCATCAATGTTCTTTTCAGTGTCTCTCTGGGTCTTCCTCTTTTCCTCTTACCTGTTGTTTCCCATATGAGGGCTTGCTTTGCTATTCGATTATTATCTCTTCTCATCACATGTCCAACGTATGACCATCGTCTTTTCTTTATTACTGAAGATATTAGTGGTTGATTGGCGATTTCTCTAATTTCCTTGTTTGTTTTGAATTCGTTCCATTCTATACCAAGTATTTTCCTTAAACATTTATTTTCGAATGCGTTCAACTTTGTTTCTATATCTCTTGTTGTTTTCCAGCTTTCACACGCATACGTAAGGGTTGATAGTACATTTGATTTGAATAGTCTAGTTTTTAATATATTTGAAGTTAATTCTAAACCAACTAATTTGCCCTCTTTCAAAGCTATGCCTTGCCGTCCTCTTCCTGATGATGTGGAGAAGACAGACGTCAGCGTAATGGATGCAGATAACAGCCAATCAGCTTTCTTGCAAAGGTCTGCCTTTTACCCAACTCCCATAGGTGGTTCAGCTGGACAAGGAGATAACTCTTTGAATATAGACAACAAGCACCAAGACAAGCATTTGCGCTCATTGTTAGCGGAACAGCAACACTCGCTAGTATCCTTGAACAATGGTAGTTGCAGCATTTCGGAAACCAGCTCAGGATCTAGTGGTTAGTTCAATTATTGCTCATTGATAATGTTTCTTTATAAATGTGTAATGCAATGTGATATGAAGAGAATGATAAAACTGAATGGGTCAATTAAAAATTATTTTTACTTCTTTCCTTAACCAATCAGTGAGCAGTAATAGAGTAGTGGCTAGTGAATTTCTTGACCAATCAGTGAGCAGTAGTAGAGTAGTGGTTAGTGAATTTCTTGACCAATCAGTGAGCAGTTATAGAGTAATGGTTAGTGAATTTCTTGACCAATCAGTGAGCAGTTATAGAGTAATGGTTAGTGAATTTCTTGACCAATCAGTGAGCAGTTATAGAGTAATGGTTAGTGAATTTCTTGACCAATCAGTGAGCAGTTATAGAGTAATGGTTAGTGAATTTCTTGACCAATCAGTGAGCAGTAGTAGAGTAATGGTCAGTGAATTTTTTGACCAATTAGTGAGCAGTGGTAGAGAGTTGGTTAGTGAATTTCTTGATCAATCAGTGAGCAGTAGAAGAGTAATGGTTAGTGAATTTCTTGACCAATCAGTGAGCAGTAGTAGAGTAATGGTTAGTGAATTTCTTGACCAATCAGTGAGCAAAATCAATATGATGAGAGTTATTGTTCATCAAGACACTTCTTCATCTGACACACACCTATTTGTTGATGATATTTTAGTAGTATTTCTAATTTTCTCAGTTCTGAAACCTGACTTAAGCATAACTCTGCTATGACTCATTAACCTGACTTAAGCATAACTCTGCTATGATTCATTAACCTGACTTAAGAATAACTCTGCTATGACTCATTAACCTGACTTAAGTATAACTCTGCTATGACTCATTAAAACTGATCATTAGAGAAAATGTAATTTATATTTTTGCAATTTTTGTGATTAAAATATGATTATGTTTGGAATGCAATGATAATGACCCGCAAATAACTAAACATTTTACACTATTAAGGATCAAATTTTGAAATATTTATTTTCATAAACAAAAGAAATTATAATATCAATAGCATACAAATCAACAAAGGTAGAGCAGTAATATTATTGTCCAGTGTCACAAATGTGAACCTTTCCAACAAAATATACAAAATACCAAGCTCAAGAATGAGTGGAATGTAGTTTCCTCAGGACAGCTTCATTCATAAATGTAGCAACGTTTTTGGGGGGTTAAAACTAAAATGCCACTTTGTGATTTAAACAAGCAACTGTGCACAGGGATCAAGTAACTAAGAAGAGGAAAGTCTGATGAACTCTGGGAAAAAATGGCCATGAACAGAGCTTAATGAAGAAATTTGTTGCTACTGTGAAACTTAGTTTGATGTTCCTTTTAAGTTTCACTGTTCATTGATGTTAATTCAGTTTCATTGAAGCCGAGAATAAATCAGGCATTAGAAATCATTACTAGTTGGTGAATCACAATTTGAAGTCAGGTTGCTTGCTGACATACACACCACATTTAGTGGCCAGTTTAGATAAGTTTTCAATTTTTTTGCAATTTTCAATTTTTAAAAAATGTTTCTTCAGTTATTATCACTTGTTGTCATGATATTCCCCTTTTAAACTGTCATGGAAGAGTCAAGCCATGGATGTTGTTCTGTGGGTGTGTTCACCCCCAATTGAGGACATAGAACCTGGGAAGAATTTTTATGAGTGCCATAAAAATGCAGCACATTCTTTCCACACTGGACAGACAATGCAGACAACAAAACCCCTTAGTCATTGAGACAGAAGTTCAAGTCTTGATTTTTTTAGGACTTTTCTGAGAGTGAATCAATTATTTACATGGACGGGTCTGTTATTTGATATGTACAGAGCTCATGAACTTTCACAGCACATGTTGAAGGTAGAACTCTGAAGGAAGGCTATGTTGTTTTGATGTTGACTACAAGTAGTTTGACCATGGCTGTCGCTAAAGCTTTAGCATGGCTTGAGGCACAGCCTTATACACTTGTGTGCTTCCTAAGTGACTTAATGAATATGCACAGAAAGATCGCAGCTGACTGGGTGTCAATGGCAGTGGTTAAAGTCTCTAGGGAGGTCTAGTATGACAAAAGTCTGCCTTGTTTTTATGCTAAAGCACGTAGATGTAGGAGGTAATGAGCTTTCTGACAGGCTTGCCAGTTTGGCTGATGTTGAATGTGGGAGAGCACCAGATAGTTTTTTTTAGATATTCTAAATATCATCAGGATAAAAAACCAATGCCAAAACTTACTCTGAACCCACAACTATGGACTGCACTGAACTGAACAACTTGAACACACTACATGAGTATCATGTCTAGGTGGGAGATGCCAAATTAGGCTAAGCTAAACTAAACTAAACTAAACTAAACTAAACTAAACTAAACTAAACTAAACTAAACTAAACTAAACTAAACTAAACTAAACTAACTTAAGCTAAGCTAGGCTAAGCTAAGCTAAGCTAGACTAAACTAAACTATTTGTTGTCAATTATGTTTTAGCTTATTTTTTTCCTAGTCTCTGTTTGCGAGTTTATACTCCAGAGAAAGGCAATCTTTTTGGCCACAACATCAAATTGTTTTGTACCATTCTTATCTTGCCATAAAATTGTACATCTTATACAGCGCTTATTCATTCCAAAATTGTGCTACCAATGTCAAACATAGACACTTACAACTAAGCAAAAAAGAGTGCTTGTCACCACAGGCATAAGATGTCTGAGAAAAGTGCTTGGAGTGACCAGAAAGGACAGAATCATATATGATATTGTAAGAGAAATAGTAGGCATTGAATCAATCCTAATCTACATACAGAAACAACAAATAAACTGGCTTGACCATCTAGAAAGAATGCCGTGTGATTCTTTACCATACTAAGCTTATATTAAAAGTTGATGGATGGATGAATGGATGGACGGACAGATAGACAGATGGACGGATAGATGAATGGATGGACGGATGGACATACAGGCAGACCGATGGGTGGACAGATGGATGGAATAGCAGAATAGAGCTGAAACTGTAGGCATGCATATTTTCTATATCATCTATTCAGAAAGACATTGTACCCATGAATGCACCCTGAGGCTGTAGTAATCAGAAATAAATTATTTTAGAAGCACAAGTTTGATGTATAATCTGTCAGCTGCTTAAATTTTGTTTGCAAATCTCCCCCCTTCTTCCAGGTCTGGTCCCTCTTTTCTCCTACACAAGACATCTCCATGGCATGGGGGCAGCATCGGATCAGAATGGCATGGGCAGCAGCGGTTACATGTCTGATCTTTCTAACTTGGAGAAAACGTCTCCGAGTGGATCAATTTCTTCAAGGTAGCTTGTTCTTCAACAAATAGCATAAAAATACTTAACCGTTTCAGTCTAATTATTTAGCACAATGTAACTCCCAATGCTAGGATTCAGCCTTACTAGCAAAAAGACAGAATTAATGGTAACAACAAAGAAAAAGATCACCGCAGTGCACAATAAAGACAAGTGGAACAATATTAAACCAGGTAAATGAATTTAAATATCTGGGAACATTGTTAACCTCAGATGATAGATGTACAATAGAGGTGAGATGCAGAATGGCTCAGGCAAAAGCAGCTTTCCAATAAATGAGGAAGATACTGTGCAATCCATTTTTGACAATAGAAACAGGAAAAAGAGTTCTTAAATGTTATGTAGAGTCAGTTTTAACATATGCATGTGAATCATGGACAATAGGACAACAGACAAGAAAATTACTGGAGGCTGTAGAAATGTGGTTTTACAGAAGAATGTTGAGAATACCATGGACAGCTAAGAAGAGTAATGAAAATGTTCTGAGAGAGGCCAAAGCAAAAAGAGAGCTAATTTCCAATATTAGGAAGAAACAATCATCATTTTTTTGCCATGTAATGAGAAGGGAACAGCTGGAATATATTGTAACAACTGGGAAAATTTAGGGATGAAGAGATAGAGGGAAGCAAAGACAAAAGATACCAGACAGCTTAAGAGAATGGCTTGGCAGAAGGTCAACAACGGAAATTATAAATAACTGTTGAGATTGAAAGTTGTGGAGAGACATGATCTCCTACACCAGCAGGCACGGTACTTGATGAGCTCCCAAGGTCATATATTTTTTATTTAAATCTCTGCTCATTTGGCCTACTTGTATGTAAACAATCATCAAATGCACACCAACATGACTGGAGATAATGCAAACAAACAGCTCTCATTCATCCATTGGGAGCCATCTCCACATCGAATGTTGGCTACCATGGAGCAGCATTTGACTCTGTCTCTTGTCTTGATGGTTCACATTTTCACAGGTTCACCTGACCACCCTTTGATGTTATCAGTCCACTTTAGTCTTGGTCTGCTTCTGCCTCATGTGCCTTGCATCTTCTCTCTCAAGATGACTTTTAGAATGGTATTGTCTCTTCACGTGTCAAAAAAGTTTCAGTTGTCTTTTTCTAATTGTGTTAAGTTGTTCTTTTTCATTTCAGCTAATTCAGAATTTTCTTCTTTATCTTCATCTCCTTCCATCCAATTCTCCCTATTTTCCTATAGATCCACATTTCAAAGGTTTCCGTTTTCTGCTCTGTTTTCTTTTAAATATCCATGTTTCTGCACCAAACAGGAATGTTGAGTAATATAGCATTTAACTATCCGTTCTTTTAATTCTGATGTTATTTGCTTTGATGTGAGTATATTTTTCATGTTGTTAAAATTGCTTTTTGCCATTCTTATTCTTTTGTTTATTTCTGTCATTTTCCATCATTTGTTATACCAAGATAGCTATATTCTTGAACTCTTTCTAGGTCTTTTCCCATCTACATCAATATTTCCTTGTATATTTTGTGCCTTTTCTCTGCTAATAATCATAGTTTTAGTCTTTTTAATATTTTTCCAATGCATATTCTTTGCTTGTCTAGTTTATTTTGTTCACTAGTTGTTGTAGGTTTTCTGCCATTAATTACAATATCATCAGCATATCTTAGATCATTATGAAATTATTGATTATTCTGAAAACAATAATGATGTTGTTAATGATAAAGCTGATTATATTGTTGATATGATATTGTAGATAGTGTTGATGATGATAATAATGTTGATGATAATAATATAACAGTTTGGACTATAGTTCACTCTAAGATATCCCAATTATTATATTTTGTATTTTCAAATATTTTCATTCATCCCCTCCCTAGGGACAACGTGTACAAATTTAAACACAACATCACCAAGAGGTTCTCACAGGAGGGTCACCATCACCACATCCACCACCACCATCACATGCAGCATCATCATCATCACAAGCATGGTCAGCCCAGCGACACAAGCTCCAGCACAAGCAGCCGTGACCTCGAGGATGATCAAAGCCGACTGATGTGGAAGAGCAGCAAACACAAGGCCCGCCATGGAGGAACAACAGGGCTTTTTCAGGATGAGATGGAAGGCCAGAGCGGAGGAAACAACTCGGCAAATTCAGATGAGTTCAACTCAGAATCTGTGTCAAATGACTGCTCAAGGAGGAGAAACTCTTGCAAATCAGGAGGACAGAACTCTAATCATAGTAGTGACAATGGCTCATCTTCTGTTGCCCTTCCTGGGTTCATTCTCCACCCACAAGGCACCCATTACATGCCCATCTCAGTCCACAACACAAACATTGCAGGACTCTTTGAAAATGCTTCCGAACATGATGGTCCAATGGTATTTCACCCTATAAGCATTCCTGTTCATTTTAGGCAACCAGTCATCTCTATGCCAAATATAACGATCTGTACCCACATGTCCTCACAGAGAAGAAGTGGTAAAGAATAGCAGCCAATAGAAGTAAAGTATCTAAAAATAGGAACCAATAAACAGCAAATAAAATATGAAACTTTAATTGCATTATATTGAAACTGGTGTGATAAACAAGGATTATGTTAACAGTGTTTTTTTTTACTGTGAATTTGTTATTGGTGCAGTGCAGTTATCCTGGCATAAATGCTGTTTATGTCCATTACAGAAATAGTTGACACCAATAATGCTGTGATTGTGTTCTCTATAAGATTATTCTCTTAACACAAATGCAGTGTGAGGTCCTTAAAGTAATGAACCAGAACTAAGACATACAATGTGTCCTCATTGTGTGACAGTCAAAATGAATATCAAACCAAAAATATTGACTCCTATTTCAATGTAATTTTATAAGTGACTTGTGGACTTATTGTTGCATCAGGATGTTGCTTCGTCTACTATTCATCGCTTGAACGTGATGTGGTGTCTCGTTGCCATCAAATTAATTGTTACAAAATATGATTGCTCAATTGTTAAGTATTTTTCTAAATGTTTTATCTTGCAGGCAATAATTATTTATGATGACAATGTTGAATTTAAAAAAAAAAAGAAAGAAAGAAAAATAGATAATTACCTTCTTCCTTGTTGGCAAAATAAAAAAAAAAAAGTTAGATATTTTCCCACCATTTTGAAACAGATTTGTCTGGTTTTTTTTAATTTGACGAATATTGAAGACCTATAAACTCAAGTTTGAGAGCATGAATATTTTAATGAAAATTAGTTCTATATTTCATTAATAAAATAAAGAGCGTACTAATTTGAATATAAAAAAGTTCCATGGCATGAAAAAAGAGAAGAGTGTAAATGTTTTAATGTAAAAAAAAAAAAAAAAAAAAGTTACATTTCATGAATAAACATCTGACATTTGATAAACAAAATCTTGGCATTCAAGTAAATAAAAAAAATGTGAGTAGTTTAATAATTAAAGAATAAATATTTATTTAATTATACAAAGAAAGTAAATATGTCATTTACAAAGAAAGCTCTCCTTGGATGTAATTTTATACATATTACTTTACAGAAGGCTGTTATCAAATTTAGTCCCAAATAATTATAAATAAATGTAGGTATAAATTGTTTGAGTTCTCACAGTATCAAGCATCAGTATTTGAAAGTTATGTGCCCAGTGATTATCCTTGTTTTAAGTAAATTACACATTTACAGCCATATTGATTTTATCATGCCTATACCAGCAGTGAGTTATTTAGACTAAGAAGCTATGACATTCATTCTTCTAAGCAGGAAAATTTTTTTGTTTGAGAAACAAAAAAAGGTATTTAAGATCTGTCATCAAAAGCCAATTACTTGATATTACAATGTGGAGCGTTCACTGCCTGATATCTACTATCAGTTCTTCTAAATTATTTTTAAAATCATTGTTTGAGGAATGTGTTTGGTGTGAGAGTTGATTTAACTTTATTTTACATCTGACAATTGGGCAAAAGAGTATCAGAATGTTAACAGCTGAATTTTTTTTTATTTCATGGAAATTATCACATCTGTCACATTTTTCTCAGTGTTACATTGTGAGCATGAAGAAAGTTAAATATTTGACAATAAATGTTGAAAATATTAAATCTAGAAAGAATCAAAATGACAGTAATCAGTAATTTTGTCCTTGAAGTAAAGTATGCCCAAATGGAATTTTTGAAAATGAAATATTTACATTTTGGTGAATTTTTACCAAGTTTATTGCAAAACTCAATATTTGCTCTTGCAGCTGCTTTTCTGAAAATTTAAGACCAGAAAGTATCAAGATTACAATATTTAGTAACTATGGGCTTGAAACAATGTATGCCTGATTGGAGTAGCTGAAAACACAATGTTTGCAATTTTAGCAGTTTTTTTTTTACATTTGTTGTGAAAACTGCCTTCTATTTACTCTTACAATTGATTCTAGTGCTGTGTACATCATTAGAGACACCATCAATGATTGTATGTAAAGATCTAATGTGGTTGTTCTCTTTGTATTGTGTTTCATATAAAGATAATTATACGTTCAGTTTTTTTGGTTGGAAAATGTCAAAGGAGTTGTGATCTTGTTTTACAAAACAATGCAATGCTTGTATGATGATTGCAATTTATAGGCTAATACTGAAACATGTTGCTGCGACAAACATCTGCTTTTGTGAATATTTATTGTAGTAATTTTATGAAGAAGATTAATATCAGTCTTTTGGAGGTTTATCTCATCTTGTGCAACAATGCTGCCCACAATACTGCATGGATCTGCAACTGTCATTAAGAGCGGGAAAACTGATGAAGTATTTATGACTGTCTTGATGATCTGAGTGCACAGCAGCATCAAGGAACAGGTTAGTACCTGATTGATGTAGTGCTGAATTTATAAGTTTATGACTTTGTGTTGATTTTGTGACTTTATGACATTGTGTTTTGTGTTGATTTTGTAAGTTTATGACATTGTGTTTTGTGTTGATTTTGTGAGTTCATGACATTGTGTTTTGTGTTGATTTTGTGAGTTTATGACATTGTCTTTTTTGTTCATTTTGTGAGTTTAAGACTTTGTGTTTTGTGTTGATTTGTAAGTTTATGACTTTGTGTTGATTTTGTGAGTTTATGACATTGTGTTTTGTGTTGATTTTGTGAGTTTATGACTTTGTGTTGATTTTGTGAGTTTATGACATTGTGTTTTGTGTTGATTTTGTGAGTTTATGACATTGTGTTTTGTGTTGATTTTGTTAGTTTATGATATTGTGTTTTGTGTTGATTTTGTGAGTTTATGACGTTGTGTTTTGTGTTGATTTTGTGAGTTTATGACTTTGTGTTTTGTGTTGATTTTGTGAGTTTATGACTTTGTGTTTTGTGTTGATTTTGTAAGTTTATGACTTTGTGTTTTGTTAGTTTATGACTTGTGTTGATTTTGTGAGTTTATGACATTGTGTTTTGTGTTGATTTTGTTAGTTTATGATATTGTGTTTTGTGTTGATTTTGTGAGTTTATGACTTTGTGTTTTGTGTTGATTTTGTGAGATTATGACATTGTGTTTTGTGTTGATTTTGTGAGTTTATGACTTTGTGTTTTGTGTTGATTTTGTGAGTTTATGACTTTGTGTTGATTTGGGAGTTTGTGACATTGTGTTTTGTGTTGATTTTGGGAGTTTATGACTTTGTGTTTTGTGTTGATTTTGTGAGTTTATAATATTGTGTTTTGTGTTGATTTTGTTTATGACACTGTGTTTTGTGTTGATTTTGTGAGTTTATGACTTTGTGTTTTGTGTTGATTTTGTGAGTTCATTGTATGGAAAATGAAGAGATTGGTTAAGGTGACACTTCAACCTTTATATAGAAGAGGAGATGGACTCTCAATAGTGGTCCCTCCAGACTAGGGTTACTAGATGAAAACAAAAGAAGAAAACAATAACAATTTATTTGAAAACAAAAAGATTATTTAAAAAAAGTACCTGGACATGATAATTGAGTGTTAGTAACAATATCTTTCTATAACCATGGCACATTTTTGTGTTAGTAACAATATCTTTCTATAACCATGGCACATTTTTGTGTTAGTAAGAATATCTTTCTATAACCATG
Source organism: Megaustenia siamemsis (assembly GCA_032433765.1). Taxonomy (NCBI): domain Eukaryota; kingdom Metazoa; phylum Mollusca; class Gastropoda; order Stylommatophora; family Ariophantidae; genus Megaustenia; species Megaustenia siamemsis. The sequence goes on along the minus strand of JAVIAB010000091.1, from coordinate 7,537,696 downwards.
GCACATTTTTATGTTAGTAACAATATCTTTCTATAACCATGGCACATTTCATGTTAGTAACAATATCTCTCTATAACCATGGCACATTTTTGTGTTAGTAACAATATCTTTCTATAACCATGGCACATTTTTATGTTAGTAGCAATATCTTTCTATAACCATGGCACATTTTTGTGTTAGTAACAATATCTTTCTATAACCATGGCACATTTTGTGTTAGTAACAATATCTTTCTATAACCATGGCACATTTTTGTGTTAGTAACAATATCTTTCTATAACTATGGCACATTTTTGTGTTAGTAACAATATCTTTCTATAACCATGGCACATTTTTGTGTTAGTAACAATATCTTTCTATAACCATGGCACATTTTTGTGTTAGTAACAATATCTTTCTATAACTATGGCACATTTTTGTGTTAGTAACAATATCTTTCTATAACCAAGGCACATTTTTGTGTTAGTAACAATATCTTTCTATAACCATGGCATATTTTTGTGTTAGTAACAATATCTTTCTATAACCATGGCACATTTTTGTGTTAGTAGCAATATCTTTCTATAACCATGGCACATTTTTGTGTTAGTAACAATATCTTTCTATAACCATGGCACATTTTTGGGAGCAGTTATAGCTCAGTGGCTAGTGAACTGGATTACAAAGGACAAAAGGTCGGGTTCGATACTGATCAATGGCTTCCGGGTTCACCCAGCATTAAATGGGTACCGGATTTTTTTATAGGAAAGTTAAGCAGCATGGGCATAATACTGATTGCATTACCCCAAAAATCATGTGCCAAAAGTCTATAAAAATTATGGTCACTAACACCATATTCCCTATACGCCACTTTGCGAGACAAGGATCTTTACTGTTTTGTATTTATGGCACATTTTTGGGTGATGTGGTCAGTCACATGCTAAGCCACCTTTACATCCCAGAAAAATCTCTGATACCCATTTTTTTTTTAGGCTGAGTGAATCCCGGAGCCTTGTCGGTCTGGAAAAAAAAAACCTGCCACTTTTGGGGGTCAAACCCAGATCCTTCTGATCATGAAGCGAGCACAATAGGTTCTCAGCCACCGAGGCTTCCTTTATATAATATCTATCTATCTATCTATCGTTCTTTCGAGCCGAAGATGGCACATAGGGCAGAACCACAATCTCAAAAACAGAAACCTTGCGTGTCAAAATGGCACAAAATGCAGAGATCACTGCTCTAAAATATATGGTGCTGTTTCCACAACAATGCTTTTTACAATGACAGCTTGTCAAGCCATCGATCAATCTCCTTAGTTGCCTCTTACGACATGCCTGGAAGGTCACAGTGTCACTATTCTTTACTTCCCTCATAATGAGGCCCCGGTAACACACAGGAATATGGTAGTGAGTGAAGGTGCCATTCAGCTACAGGAGGGAAAGATGTTGTCATCATCATGTGCCATACCGGTTGGCATAGATGATCATGTCTTTCCACAATCTTCTATCCACGGTGCATTATATTAATTATGTTGTTGACTGTCTTCCATGTAATGGCCCCAAACTATCTAATATTTTCTCTCTTTGTCATCCATGATCTCTCATTCCTTGTAATTGTCAGCTGTAACCAAGAATTCAAACTTTCCTCTTCTCATGATGTGCCCAAAAAACGTTGATTATTTCTTTCTGATGTTCTTTATGAGCTCCCTTTTTGTGTTGGCCTCTTTGAGAATTTCCTCATTGGTCTTTTTAGCTGTCCAGGAAACTTTCAACATTCTTCTGTGAAATACTATCTCTGTGGCCTCTAACCGTCTTTTCTTTGTTTGTTTAATGTCCATGATTCGTTTCCATAGGTCAGAATTTGCTCTATATAGCACTGATGAACTCTCTTTCTCACTTCTCTTGACGTAGATCTGTTGCATAAGACATTTTTCATTTTCTGAAATGCTATTTTGGCCTGAGCTATTCTGCTTTTTATTTCTGTGGTGTATCTTCCATCGGATGTTATTATTGTGCCCAAGTATTTGGCATGTTGCACTTGTTTCAGCAGATTTGTCCTGTTTATTTTTAAGCTGCATGATGGTGTTGATTGTTTCTTTGATATGAACATTACTTCTGTTTTCTTACTATTTAGACTGAGACCTTTTTTTTCTTGCTTTTTTTTATATTATGTCTATCATTTCTCTTAGTTCTTTCTCTGTCTCTGCTATCAAGACTGTGTCATCCGCATATTGCAAATTTTTTATGTTGTAACCGTTGACTTCAATTCCTTTTATATCTAGTATTGATCTCATAATATTTTCGTTGTAAAGTGAAAACAAATATGGCGGCAGAATACAGCCTTGTCTGGTTCCTTGATGTATGTGACTCATAGTTGATGATTTGTGCCAGGATAAATGAACTATAACTATGCAGATCCTACTCCACATCTTCATAGTGTTCCTTGAAACATATTAATCATTTTAGTCTGGCCAAGCAAGTAGAGATTGAGAGGGAAGGCAAACCAGTACCTGTAAATGCCATGTTGATGTTGGATATATTGGGATGAAAGGCACAAATATCACAGTTCTATTGAAAACCACAAATTAACACAACCACGTCCAGTTAATATCATTTTAAGGGCAAATGATCAAGAGGTCAAACTACTTCCTTATTCATCAGGTGAACATGCGCAAGCATAATAAGGTAAATGCCTGGCCAGACACAGGAAAATCAACTTAAAAGTAGTATATGTACAGTGAAATCCTGATGTCTTGAAACCCAACTTCGGATGCGGAGAAATGAAAAAAATATATATAAGAAAATAAAATGGAAAAAAAACTGTAGTGTCAAAGCTTCATGTAACAAGTGGGCAACACGAACCAAAATAACGTTACGGCTCATTAGACCTTCAGCAGAAACAAACATTCAACACAAGTGCAAAAATACTTTTTTTCATTTTTTTTCTACATAGGCCTATATATTTTAATAAAGAAAAGACGATGGTCATACGTTGGACATGTGATGAGAAGAGATAATAATCGAATAGCAAAGCAAGCCCTCATATGGGAAACAACAGGTAAAAGAAAAAGAGGAAGACCCAGGGAGACACTGAGAAGAACATTGATGAGAGAGGCAAGAGCAGCAGGAGTCGGCTCCCTCAATGAGATAGAACTGCTTGCACAGAACAGAGACAGATGGCGAGATTTGATAAAATATCTTTAAAAGAAAACTGCTAGAAACAAAAAATTCATATAGGAGAAGGTGTATCTTGGTCTACGCCCTATGGGCAGGTTACGGCTCGAAAGGTCAATAGATAGATATATATTTTAAAATTTCTCCTCACAATTACCTTCACTCCAGCTTCGCATTTTTATGCATTTATGTATATTTCTTTGCCTTCACTCTACTTTGAATGCCCAGTATGTTATTTTCATTCATTTTCCTCACTTCTTCATACATGTTACTCAGTCTTTCTCATTTTAGAAACTGCTTTTGTTTTCTTTGTCTCCACATACACACACACACACACACCACACACATTCATGCATTCACATACATACATACACGCACACCACAAAACTAATACGTCTTTTATGTTTCCTTACTGTTAAGGACCACAGCATCACCGATGGAGCTGGATTTGTTGTGATAGTACAGAACTGGTATGAATAAGACATTTGGGCTTTTCCTGACTTTGTGCCTTCACGAGAGCTAATCTGTTTCTGTGTACGACGATTTTGATACGTTTGAAGAAAACATTTGTCACCTCAAGACCGATGACATCTCCAAATAGCTTGCCCCAGCATGGTAACGGTGATGACCACAAGAGCCTTTTCTTGGAAATTTCAAAATGGTAGGTACATATTATGTGAGAACACTTTGTTTGCCAAATTCATTTTTACCAACAAAATGTGATGTCACATCATTCTGACCATTATTGTGAGTTCTGGTTGAACTGGTTGTTCTTTACAGCTGATGATTCTGAAAGAATTAATTCATTTCAGTTGTGAAGTAGTTCTCTACGGGTCATGCTTTTCATAGACTGTTATGTTATTATGTTCTATTATGTTAAGATCATCATCGTTGCACTCCAGACACATCCATAAGTGCTTTAATCTTCTCCTCGAAATACTGAGAACCTTTGAGTGGAACCTAGACTCACATGTACAAAATCCATTGTGTGGCCTGATAATCATAACTTGTACAGATGCATTGGTGGTCAGACTTCAATGCATGAAACCTAACCTAAGAATAAGGTAAAGTCATGTACAAGACTTTAATTGGCGTCTTAGCATGCAAGTTTTCACCCATATGTGCTTGGCTGCATCCCCCCCTAATTAACCCCCTCCTCCTCTCTCTATCGTTTCCCCGTATCCTTTTGTAGGCCTCATATCCATAGTCCATTCTCTTGATTGCTTCATGGTGGACAGTCAAGTTATCCCAGCTAAGTGTTTGATTTTTCTTATACGTTTTATATGATACATTATCCACTTTGTACTATTGACATTTCTATTTCTTCCTCATTTTTCCTATCTCTCTTTCCTACACATCTTGACTCTCATCCTACCTCCCCTCATGTAGCCTCCTTTCTTATTTCAAAATCCTACTTTCTTCTCTTCTTTTCTGTCCACCTCTCCATTCACTTGATCATCTAACATGTAGATAATTGTGCTTCACCGTTTGTTGTCGTTGTCCCTGTTTTCTGAAGAAGGCTACAGGCTGAAACATCAGTATTGCGTTGTATTCCCTCTTTGTAAAGCTGTCACTATACCTTGGAGTGTCTAACACTCCCCATCACTGGCTCCTTGCCACCAGCTTTACTGCAGCATTGCAATTATTTGCCTGTTCCCTATCCATAAGTGTTCAGAGACTTCTGTAAAGTGTCGCCTCAAGCATCAAAATTCACGATGTGAGGCAGCATTCCTCACCTTTCCAGGATGCTACTCTGGTACCAATATCTGCCAGCGGCTGAGTCAACAGTGGAGATATTTTTTTTCAACCACCTGCTCTGCTACCAATATCTGCCAGCAGCTGAGTCAACAGTGGGTGTCTGTTTTTTTAACCACAAATATAACTCACACTGCTTCCATCGAACATCGGTTGTCTGAATGTCTGTAGGCCAGTCGGGTGTTTTTCCTAACTAGACTACTGAGGCCCTCAAACCTAAGAGTAACATCATCTATAGAGTTATACTGTTGCATAATGTCAGATCTGATGGGCCTTTGAAGAGAACCTGGTGTGTATTTAGACAGTTGGTCAATATTTTTTTGATGATGTTAGGGGTTTTACAGCCACTTACTCATGTGAAACCTATGATGAGCACAATAAATGTACAAACATCTGAAAAAAGATCATCAGAGAAGTACATAAACATCAGAGAAGTACATAAACATCAGAGAAGTACATAAACATCAGAGAAGTACATAAACATCAGAGAAGTACATAAACATCAGAGAAGTACATAAACATCAGAGAAGTACATAAACATCAGAGAAGTACATAAACATCAGAGGCAGCCCAAGAGGAAGGTGAGTGCAAGATGTCCTAGATGAATTAAGCATGACTGCAGCAGATGCTGGGAAACTTACATTTAAGTCTTTTATAGCCTATATTACATTTAAGTCTTTTATAGCCTATATTTCACTCCAGGCTTGTGTAGCCTATATTTCTTTCCAGGCTTGTGCAGCCTATATTTCATTCAAGTCTTTTATAGCCTATATTTCACTCCAGGCTTGTGCAGCCTATATTTCATTTAAGTCTTTTATAGCCTATATTTCACTCCAGGCTTGTGCAGCCTATATTTCATTCCAGGCTTGTGCAGCCTATATTTCATTCAAGTCTTTTTGGGCCTATATTTCATTCCAGGCTTGTGTAGCCTATATTTCATTCAAGTCTTTTGGGCCTATATTTCATTCCAGGCTTGTGCAGTCTATATATCATTCCAGGCTTGTGCAGCCTATATTTCATTCGTCTTTTGGGCCTATGATTCATTCAAGTCTTTTTGGGCCTATATTTCATTCCAGGCTTGTGCAGCCTATATTTCATTCCAGGCTTGTGCAGCCTATATTTCATTTGTCTTTTGGGGCCTATATTTCATTCCAGGCTTGTGTAGCCTATATTTCATTCAAGTCTTTTGGGCCTATATTTCATTCCAGGCTTGTGCAGTCTATATATCATTCCAGGCTTGTGCAGCCTATATTTCATTCGTCTTTTGGGCCTATGATTCATTCAAGTCTTTTTGGGCCTATATTTCATTCCAGGCTTGTGCAGCCTATATTTCATTCCAGGCTTGTGCAGCCTATATTTCATTCGTCTTTTTGGGCCTATATTTCATTCCAGGCTTGTGCAGCCTATATTTCATTCATCTTTTTGGGCCTATATTTCATTCCAGGCTTGTACAGCCTATATTTCATTCAAGTCTTTTGGGCCTATATTTCATTCTAGACTTGTGCAGCCTATATTTCATTCATCTTTTGGGGCCTATATTTCATTCTAGACTTGTGCAGCCTATATTTCATTCATCTTTTGAGGCCTGTATTTCATTCTAGACTTGTGCAGCCTATATTTCATTCATCTTTTGGGGCCTATATTTCATTCTAGACTTGTGCAGCCTATATTTCATTCATCTTTTGGGGCCTATATTTCATTCCAGGCTTGTGCAGCTCTAAGATCATCTGGAGCTGTACAAAGCCTGCAGATTCACAAAACAGCATCAAAATCTTTATCGTCTCGCCTTTTTTTTCTAGCGTACTTCTTCTTTCTTCTTTTCTCTTTCACTGATACCTAAAAGGTGTCGTGATTTATATTATTTGTCGTTCTTGAGCTGCTCGAACTGTCTGAAGTAGTGATTTTCCTTTGTTGTTACATGTCTCTGTTACTGCATCTATCCATCTTCTTCTGAGTCTTCCTCTTGGTCTTTTTCCATGCATTCTCGAGAAGAATGCCCTTGATGGTGATTGGTGAGGATTCATTCTGACCAGGCGGCCAAACCACTTTGGTTTGTTTGATGACCTTTGTCTTTTCTTTATTACTGAAGATATTAGTGGTTAATTGGTGATTTCTCTAATTTCCTCGTTTGTTTTGAATTCGTTAGTTTTACTTATCCCATAATAAATATCAGTTTACTAAAATATATTTTTACTTATCCCATAATAAATATCAGTTTACTAAAATATATTTTTACTTATCCCATAATAAATATCAGTTTACTAAAATATATTTTTACTTATCCCATAATAAATATCAGTTTACTTAAATATATTTTTACTTATCCATAACAAATAACAGTTTACTTATCAACAACACTTTGGGCAGAGGTGACCTACAGCAACATAGCTGAAAGTTGTCAGTAACTCATAGCTGACATCTACACAAGGATGAATGAACTAGAGCTAACATGGATAATTCTTACATTAAAAATAAATGTTCAAAGAGTGCTTACTTTCTTGAATAGTGATGCAGACTTATATAGGTCGACCCAGAGAGACACTGAGAAGAACATTGATCAGCGAGGCAAGAGCAGCAGGAATCGGCTACCTCAATGAGATAGCGTTGCTTGCACAGAACAGAGACAGATGGCGAGATTTGATAAAATATCTTTAGAACGATTGAAACTATCTATCTATCTATTGACCTTCCGTGCCATAGCCGGCCCATAGGCCGTAGACCAAGATACCCCCTCTCTAATCTGAATTTTTGTTCTAGCCATTTTCAATATTGAAAACTGCTAGAATAAAAATTTAGATAAGAGAAAGAGTATCTGGGTCCATGCCCTATGGGCCGGCTACAGCTCGAAAGATCAATAGATAGATAGATAAAAGCTACTTTTAAGAAAACTTTATAGAAGAGTTGTAGATTAATTTTGACAATAAAATAAGGGAGAAAGTCACTCAAATAGTCTGTAATTTCCTTACAAATGTTGCATAAATACTTACAGCATATTTAGCATAGAATATGGAAATGAAGAACGTATTAAAAGCAGAATTTAAAAAGCCAGAAATCCCTACAACACTCTTCACCCTGTGTTGAAGTCTGGTACACTCTTTCTGTGGAACAAAATCAGGATGTACAACACAAATGACAAGGCAGTCCTACTCTGGGGGTCTTGTTGGTCCCAAAACAGACCAAGAGGATTGGAGATCAAGATAAAGAAATAGGGATGGGTTGGCCACGCATTGTGAAGACCACCAAACAATGTTGCAAGATAGTAAATGAACTGGAATCCACAAGGAACAAGGAAAGTTGGAAGGCTCAAGCAGACCTGGAGAAGAACCGTTGAGTCAGAAGCAAAGGCTGCAGGATGGATCTCTCTGTTGGAAATGATAGCACAGAACAGGGTCCATATGCAGAATGTGGTTACAGCCATTTGCTTAGCAAGGAGTTACAAGGAATAAGTCAAGTAAGTCAAGTCACATACAAGTCACATACAAGTCAATTTTTAAAAATAAATTCCTTACAGATTATTTCAAAATGGAAGGTATGTTTACCCATACATCATTATGTTGTTATGTAACAAGTATATGTTATTGTCTTGCAGAGCAATGAAGTACAAAATTAAAACCGGACCATGGCAACTTGCAGAGAGTTTGGGAGTTACCTCCTTCCTTGTCACTGGATATTTCCAGACTCATTTATGTGACCTTGAAGTTGGTAACCTTTTAGAGTAATTAATAGTTTTCTGTAGGAAGGATACCTACTTGTGGTGATTCAGCAGCGGTCAAGATGCAAGACAGGACGGGGTATTTTAAAAGTAAAAGTGAAAGAAAGAAAACAGTTTGGCACAAATTCTCAACTATTAACTGGTCTTGGCAGTTTGGGAAGGCCAACAACTCTTGGCTAAACTGGGATTTGTTCAAACTTTGCATAAGGCTGAAAACATTTGTCTGTTTGTTAACACTGAGCTTGTCTTCATAGGATTGATCATGTTTTGTGATGATAAAGTTGGAATTGACTGTACCTTCTTTGAACTGATCAATATGTAAGCATTTTACTTGTTTGTCGATATTTTTGTTTGTTTTATTTTCCAACATTGCTGACATATTTTTCATTAAAGTTTTTAGTATTTTATAGATTCAGGTAAATTATCTTGAGGATAGATTCATGAAGTCATGGTGGCTTACTATTTTTGCAGAACATGAGTGCTCTAAATGCATCTTCTTAGTCAACCCAGCTGTAAAAATAGGCACTTGACTTTTGATCATGGTAGAAAAGCATTCAGGTAGAGAGCACTGCACTGTGTTCCTCCATAAAATGTGCCTATGAAAAGTAGAGATCCCACACTCCCCTCCCCAGTGATGGCTATGTTATGAAAAATCCTTTAACTATACTAAATAATTAATAGAGAAATGAAAGCAGTAGAAAACGTTAGGCAATATAAATACTGCCCCATGAGGGCAAAGTGGGAGCCGCAATAGCTCAGTGGTTAGTGAAGTGGACTAGAAAGGACAAGGGGTAGGGTTCGATCCCAATCGACAGCTTCCAGTTTCACCCAGCCTCAAATGGGTACCGGATTTTATTCTGGGAAAGTAAAGCGGCACGGGCGTAATACCGACCACATTACCACAAAAATCATGTGCTGAAGGTCTGTAAAATTTATGGTCACTAACACCATATTCCCTATACGTCACTTCGCATGACGGGCTATTTACTACTTACTATGAGGGCAAAGAAAGAGTCCAGAATCTTGAGAGGGAAGAGGATAATAATTTATTTCTGGTTTCATAATGCTACTTTAGTGGTTAAAGAACTGACCTATTGAAGACAAGAGGTCAGGTTTGATCTTGGCTTCAAGATTCATCGAGCCGTAAATGGGTACATTTTTTCTAGGAAAGAAGGACTGCGCTGACATGATACTGACCACCTTACCCAAAATTTTGCTGATGGTAAAAAAATGTGGGCACTAGCATTATATTCCGCATTGTGAACTGATCTACTGAGGAAATTGGTTGGGTTTGATCTCAGTCAACTGCTCCTAGGTTCACCCAGCCTTAAATGGGTACCAGAAATGTACCTATGGTAAATTAAAATATTGGAACTTCACTTTTCTATGCACTATCAGACATAGTTAGGTTCATTCTTTCTTTGTCTTTCATGATTCAAGAATTTCCTCACAGGCTGATGTAGTGCACTCAACAGTAGAAAAAGGTACCTGGTTTGGATCAACTGTTGTAAACAGACAAAAGTCCAGAACAGAAAGAGAAGTAATAGACTAGTTTCACTTGTAACTTTAAAGGGATTATGAACAAGGAGATATAGTGAAGGCAATCAATTATCTCCTTTAGGATGTGAGTAAATCTTCAGTAAAATTACAGTCCATGAACTGCATGATTTTGGAACAAGGGAGACACTAGGCAAGAATGATAAAGCAAATGAATGTTTCTTGCAGTCACCTGATGACTAAAGGAACACACCTCTTCACCATCCACCCTTAAAATAACATTAAGTGTGTGAGGGGAACTGGTTGGTCTCAAGGAAAGATGCCAGCCTTGAGACAGAGAGGTTATGAGTTCAAATCCCGGCTGAACCAGTTAGGAATTTTATTTATGATTTCTCTCTGTGGTAACAACCCCATGTCTCATCAGTGAGACCTGGCTTGGAATGTCAATTACTCATCGATGGAAAAAAATATGAGTACCTCTGAAGACGAAGTTATCTGCCTGTACGGCGAGGGGTCCCTGTGCACATGGCTACCAGGGAGAAATGGATTAACATGCAAAATTCAGTTCCTAGTTTCTAGGGACTTCACCAGAGGTGAGAGCTGACAAAGGCACACACACAAAAAAGTGTGCGTGTATGTGTTGTGTTGTTGTTTGCAGTAGAACTATGATATTTGCACCTTTCAACACAACAAATCCCACTTCAGCTTGGCATTTTTGTGCACCAGGTTTGCCTTTCCTCTCTATCCCTATTCATTTGGCCAGACTAGACAGGTTAGTCTGATACTAGAGGCACTATGAAGAGATGGAATAGGGTCTGAATGGTTCTGATTCAGCAATCCTAGTGCAAGCCACCAGCTATGATTCACTGGCCACCTCTATGGCTGTCGGGTGCCTCGGCCTACAAATGAATTAATAAAAGGTTTTGTATTCAGCCATCTACTGGAGCCATCGGCACATGCACATTGGGCAAGACTACTATTTTCATTCATTTCCATGAGCATCCAACACTTAATATTTAAAAATATGTTATTTGATACAATATCCACATATCTCTTACAACAGAACATTCTTTATGACAATTTTTTAAATAACATACTATTAAGTGTTTATCTATTTCCAAAAAAATGTAAATTATTAATAATCCCCATGTTTGATTCCAGTTGTTTCTCTTCTCTCCCTGCATGTTCTTCATCTAATGTCCTGGACTTGCATGAGATACTTGATCACTTCTGGATATTTCGACCTCTCAGCCTCAAAGTCCAGCTGGATCACATCAACTAATGGAACCTGAACCTTCCGGGACATGCTGGTTAACAATTCCTTCACCATATATCAATGAATGGGCTTCAAAGGAAAATGCAGAAATGCATGAAAACAAGAACATACAGAACATTTCTTTAGATTTTATCCAGAACAAGATGGCATCAGCAGACCACATTCTTCAGACTTTGAGCAGGACATTTTAGAATTAAAATCCACCTCTACAGATTGTAGATGACTAGGATCCTTACAGTTTATGTCAAGCCTAGCTATAGACTCCATTACATGTGTGGCTATAGACTCCATTACATGTGTGGCTAGAGACTCCAGAACATGTCTGACTACAGACTCCAGAACATGTCTGACTACAGACTCCAGAACATGTATGGCTACAGACTCCATTATATGTTTGGCTACAAACTCCAGAACATGTATGGCTATAGACTCCATTATATGTGTGGCTACAGACTCCAGAACATGTATGGCTATAGACTCCATTATATGTGTGGCTACAGACTCCAGAACATGTATGGCTATAGACTCCATTATATGTGTGGCTACAGACTCCAGAACATGTATGGCTATAGACTCCATTATATGTGTGGCTACAGACTCCAGAACATGTATGGCTATAGACTCCATTATATGTGTGGCTACAGACTCCAGAACATGTATGGCTATAGACTCCATTATATGTGTGGCTACAGACTCCAGAACATGTATGGCTATAGACTCCATTATATGTGTGGCTACAGACTCCAGAACATGTATGGCTATAGACTCCATTATATGTGTGGCTACAGACTCCAGAACATGTATGGCTATAGACTCCATTATATGTGTGGCTACAGACTCCAGAACATGTATGGCTATAGACTCCATTATATGTGTGGCTATAGACTCCATTACATGTGTGGCAACAGACTCAAGAACATGTATGGCTATAGACCCCAGAACATGTCTGACTACAGACTCCAGAACATGTATGGCTATAGACTCCATTATATGTGTGGCTACAGACTCCAGAACATGTATGGCTACAGACTCCAGAACATGCTACAGACTCCAGAATATATTCAACTACAGACTCCAGAACATGTTTAACTACAGACACCAGAACATGACCAACTCCAGACTCCAGAACATGTTCAACTTCATATTCTAGAACATACTACAGACTCCAGAACATAAGACTCCAGAACATGTATGACTACAAACTCCAGAACATGTCTGACTACAGACTCCAGAACATGGCTGACTACAGACTCTAGAACATGTTTGACTACAAACTCAAGAATATGCTTCAGACTCCAGAACATATCTGAGTACAGTCTCCAGAACATGGCTGATTACAGACTCCAGAACAAGTATGAGTACAGACTCCAGAAAAAGCTACAGACTCCAGAACAAGTATGAGTACAGACTCCAGAACAAGCTACAGACTCTAGAGCAAGTATGAGTACAGACTCCAGAAAAAGCTACAGACTCTAGAACAAGTATGAGTACAGACTCCAGAACAAGTATGAGTACAGACTCCAGAACAAGTATGAGTACAGACTCCAGAACAAGTATGAGTACAGACTCCAGAACAAGTATAAGTACAGACTCCAGAACAAGTATGAGTACAGACTCCTGAAAAAGCTACAGATTCCAGAACAAGTATGAGTACAGACTCCAGAACAAGTATGAGCACAGACTCCAGAACAAGCTACAGACTCCAGAACAAGTATGAGTACAAACTCCAGAACAAGTATGAGCACAGACTCCAGAACAAGCTACAGACTCCAGAACAAGTATGAGTACAGACTCCAGAACAAGTATGAGTACAGACTCCAGAACATGTATGGCTACAGACTCCAGAACAAGCTACAGACTCCAGAACAAGTATGAGCACAGACTCCAGAACAAGCTACAGACTCCAGAACAAGTATGAGTACAGACTCCAGAACAAGCTACAGACTCCAGAACAAGTATGAGTACAGACTCCAGAAAAAGCCGAGTCCAGTACAAGTATGAGTACAGACTCCAGAACATGTTTGGCTACAGACTCTAGAACAAGTATGAGCACAGACTCCAGAAAAAGCTACAGACTCCAGAACAAGTATGAGTACAGACTCCAGAAAAAAGCTACAGACTCCAGAACAAGTATGAGTACAGACTCCAGAACAAGCTACAGACTCCAGAAAAAGCTACAGACTCCAAAACATGTATGAGCACAGACTCCAGAAAAAAGCTACAGACTCCAGAACAAGTATGAGCACAGACTCCAGAACATGTATGGCTATAAACTCCAGAACAAGTATGAGCACAGACTCCAGAACATGTATGACTATAGACTCCAGAACAAGTATGAGCACAGACTCCAGAACAAACTACAGACTCCAGAACATGTATGAGTACAGACTCCAGAACATGTATGGCTATAGACTCCAGAACATGTATGGCTATAGACTCCAGAACATGTATGACTATAGACTCCAGAACATGTCTGACTACAGACTCCAGAACATGTATGGCTATAGACTCCATTATATGTGTGGCTACAGACTCCAGAACATGTATGGCTACAGACTCCAGAACATGCTACAGACTCCAGAATATATTCAACTACAGACTCCAGAACATGTTTAACTACAGACACCAGAACATGACCAACTCCAGACTCCAGAACATGTTCAACTTCATATTCTAGAACATACTACAGACTCCAGAACATAAGACTCCAGAACATGTATGACTACAAACTCCAGAACATGTCTGACTACAGACTCCAGAACATGGCTGACTACAGACTCTAGAACATGTTTGACTACAAACTCAAGAATATGCTTCAGACTCCAGAACATATCTGAGTACAGTCTCCAGAACATGGCTGATTACAGACTCCAGAACAAGTATGAGTACAGACTCCAGAAAAAGCTACAGACTCCAGAACAAGTATGAGTACAGACTCCAGAACAAGCTACAGACTCTAGAGCAAGTATGAGTACAGACTCCAGAAAAAGCTACAGACTCTAGAACAAGTATGAGTACAGACTCCAGAACAAGTATGAGTACAGACTCCAGAACAAGTATGAGTACAGACTCCAGAACAAGTATGAGTACAGACTCCAGAACAAGTATAAGTACAGACTCCAGAACAAGTATGAGTACAGACTCCTGAAAAAGCTACAGATTCCAGAACAAGTATGAGTACAGACTCCAGAACAAGTATGAGCACAGACTCCAGAACAAGCTACAGACTCCAGAACAAGTATGAGTACAAACTCCAGAACAAGTATGAGCACAGACTCCAGAACAAGCTACAGACTCCAGAACAAGTATGAGTACAGACTCCAGAACAAGTATGAGTACAGACTCCAGAACATGTATGGCTACAGACTCCAGAACAAGCTACAGACTCCAGAACAAGTATGAGCACAGACTCCAGAACAAGCTACAGACTCCAGAACAAGTATGAGTACAGACTCCAGAACAAGCTACAGACTCCAGAACAAGTATGAGTACAGACTCCAGAAAAAGCCGAGTCCAGTACAAGTATGAGTACAGACTCCAGAACATGTTTGGCTACAGACTCTAGAACAAGTATGAGCACAGACTCCAGAAAAAGCTACAGACTCCAGAACAAGTATGAGTACAGACTCCAGAAAAGCTACAGACTCCAGAACAAGTATGAGTACAGACTCCAGAACAAGCTACAGACTCCAGAAAAAGCTACAGACTCCAAAACATGTATGAGCACAGACTCCAGAAAAAGCTACAGACTCCAGAACAAGTATGAGCACAGACTCCAGAACATGTATGGCTATAAACTCCAGAACAAGTATGAGCACAGACTCCAGAACATGTATGACTATAGACTCCAGAACAAGTATGAGCACAGACTCCAGAACAAACTACAGACTCCAGAACATGTATGAGTACAGACTCCAGAACATGTATGGCTATAGACTCCAGAACATGTATGGCTATAGACTCCAGAACATGTATGACTATAGACTCCAGAACAAGTATGAGCACAGACTCCAGAACATGTATGAGTACAGAATCCTGAACAAGCTACAGACTCCAGAACAAGTATGAGTACAGACTCCAGAACAAACTACAGACTCCAGAACATGTATGAGTACAGACTCCAGAACAAACTACAGACTCCAGAACAAGTATGAGCACAGACTCCAGAACAAGTATGACTATAGATTCCAGAACATGTATGAGTACAGACTCCAGAACAAGTATGAGCACAGACTCCAGAACATGTATGACTATAGACTCCAGAGAACAAGTATGAGTACAGTACAGACTCCAGAAAAAGCTACAGACTCCAGAAAAAGCTACAGACTCCAGAAAAAGCTACAGACACCAGAAAAAGCTACAGACTCCAGAAAAAGTATGAGTACAGACTCCAGAACATATCTGACTACAGACTCCAGAACATGTATGGCTATAGACTCCATTATATGTGTGGCTACAGACTCCAGAACATGTATGGCTACAGACTCCAGAACATGCTACAGACTCCAGAATATATTCAACTACAGACTCCAGAACATGTTTAACTACAGACACCAGAACATGACCAACTCCAGACTCCAGAACATGTTCAACTTCATATTCTAGAACATACTACAGACTCCAGAACATAAGACTCCAGAACATGTATGACTACAAACTCCAGAACATGTCTGACTACAGACTCCAGAACATGGCTGACTACAGACTCTAGAACATGTTTGACTACAAACTCAAGAATATGCTTCAGACTCCAGAACATATCTGAGTACAGTCTCCAGAACATGGCTGATTACAGACTCCAGAACAAGTATGAGTACAGACTCCAGAAAAAGCTACAGACTCCAGAACAAGTATGAGTACAGACTCCAGAACAAGCTACAGACTCTAGAGCAAGTATGAGTACAGACTCCAGAAAAAGCTACAGACTCTAGAACAAGTATGAGTACAGACTCCAGAACAAGTATGAGTACAGACTCCAGAACAAGTATGAGTACAGACTCCAGAACAAGTATGAGTACAGACTCCAGAACAAGTATAAGTACAGACTCCAGAACAAGTATGAGTACAGACTCCTGAAAAAGCTACAGATTCCAGAACAAGTATGAGTACAGACTCCAGAACAAGTATGAGCACAGACTCCAGAACAAGCTACAGACTCCAGAACAAGTATGAGTACAAACTCCAGAACAAGTATGAGCACAGACTCCAGAACAAGCTACAGACTCCAGAACAAGTATGAGTACAGACTCCAGAACAAGTATGAGTACAGACTCCAGAACATGTATGGCTACAGACTCCAGAACAAGCTACAGACTCCAGAACAAGTATGAGCACAGACTCCAGAACAAGCTACAGACTCCAGAACAAGTATGAGTACAGACTCCAGAACAAGCTACAGACTCCAGAACAAGTATGAGTACAGACTCCAGAAAAAGCCGAGTCCAGTACAAGTATGAGTACAGACTCCAGAACATGTTTGGCTACAGACTCTAGAACAAGTATGAGCACAGACTCCAGAAAAAGCTACAGACTCCAGAAAAAGCTACAGACTCCAGAACAAGTATGAGTACAGACTCCAGAACAAGCTACAGACTCCAGAAAAAGCTACAGACTCCAAAACATGTATGAGCACAGACTCCAGAAAAAAGCTACAGACTCCAGAACAAGTATGAGCACAGACTCCAGAACATGTATGGCTATAAACTCCAGAACAAGTATGAGCACAGACTCCAGAACATGTATGACTATAGACTCCAGAACAAGTATGAGCACAGACTCCAGAACAAACTACAGACTCCAGAACATGTATGAGTACAGACTCCAGAACATGTATGGCTATAGACTCCAGAACATGTATGGCTATAGACTCCAGAACATGTATGACTATAGACTCCAGAACATGTCTGACTACAGACTCCAGAACATGTATGGCTATAGACTCCATTATATGTGTGGCTACAGACTCCAGAACATGTATGGCTACAGACTCCAGAACATGCTACAGACTCCAGAATATATTCAACTACAGACTCCAGAACATGTTTAACTACAGACACCAGAACATGACCAACTCCAGACTCCAGAACATGTTCAACTTCATATTCTAGAACATACTACAGACTCCAGAACATAAGACTCCAGAACATGTATGACTACAAACTCCAGAACATGTCTGACTACAGACTCCAGAACATGGCTGACTACAGACTCTAGAACATGTTTGACTACAAACTCAAGAATATGCTTCAGACTCCAGAACATATCTGAGTACAGTCTCCAGAACATGGCTGATTACAGACTCCAGAACAAGTATGAGTACAGACTCCAGAAAAAGCTACAGACTCCAGAACAAGTATGAGTACAGACTCCAGAACAAGCTACAGACTCTAGAGCAAGTATGAGTACAGACTCCAGAAAAAGCTACAGACTCTAGAACAAGTATGAGTACAGACTCCAGAACAAGTATGAGTACAGACTCCAGAACAAGTATGAGTACAGACTCCAGAACAAGTATGAGTACAGACTCCAGAACAAGTATAAGTACAGACTCCAGAACAAGTATGAGTACAGACTCCTGAAAAAGCTACAGATTCCAGAACAAGTATGAGTACAGACTCCAGAACAAGTATGAGCACAGACTCCAGAACAAGCTACAGACTCCAGAACAAGTATGAGTACAAACTCCAGAACAAGTATGAGCACAGACTCCAGAACAAGCTACAGACTCCAGAACAAGTATGAGTACAGACTCCAGAACAAGTATGAGTACAGACTCCAGAACATGTATGGCTACAGACTCCAGAACAAGCTACAGACTCCAGAACAAGTATGAGCACAGACTCCAGAACAAGCTACAGACTCCAGAACAAGTATGAGTACAGACTCCAGAACAAGCTACAGACTCCAGAACAAGTATGAGTACAGACTCCAGAAAAAGCCGAGTCCAGTACAAGTATGAGTACAGACTCCAGAACATGTTTGGCTACAGACTCTAGAACAAGTATGAGCACAGACTCCAGAAAAAGCTACAGACTCCAGAACAAGTATGAGTACAGACTCCAGAAAAAGCTACAGACTCCAGAACAAGTATGAGTACAGACTCCAGAACAAGCTACAGACTCCAGAAAAAGCTACAGACTCCAAAACATGTATGAGCACAGACTCCAGAAAAAAGCTACAGACTCCAGAACAAGTATGAGCACAGACTCCAGAACATGTATGGCTATAAACTCCAGAACAAGTATGAGCACAGACTCCAGAACATGTATGACTATAGACTCCAGAACAAGTATGAGCACAGACTCCAGAACAAACTACAGACTCCAGAACATGTATGAGTACAGACTCCAGAACATGTATGGCTATAGACTCCAGAACATGTATGGCTATAGACTCCAGAACATGTATGACTATAGACTCCAGAACAAGTATGAGCACAGACTCCAGAACATGTATGAGTACAGAATCCTGAACAAGCTACAGACTCCAGAACAAGTATGAGTACAGACTCCAGAACAAACTACAGACTCCAGAACATGTATGAGTACAGACTCCAGAACAAACTACAGACTCCAGAACAAGTATGAGCACAGACTCCAGAACAAGTATGACTATAGATTCCAGAACATGTATGAGTACAGACTCCAGAACAAGTATGAGCACAGACTCCAGAACATGTATGACTATAGACTCCAGAGAACAAGTATGAGTACAGTACAGACTCCAGAAAAAGCTACAGACTCCAGAAAAAGCTACAGACTCCAGAAAAAGCTACAGACACCAGAAAAAGCTACAGACTCCAGAAAAAGTATGAGTACAGACACCAGAACATATCTGATTACTGACCCCAGTACATGTCTAACTCCAGATTGCAGAACATTTCTGACTTCAGACTCAATAACATGCTTTGCAAACATGTGAACTATGTAGAGACCTAAGAAAATTAAACCCCAAAGACGGCAATCGAAGGACAAATTATTGACATTTATAATTACCTGCTGATGACTAAATTCATGGAGGCAACCCATCTCTGTATAATCTGGCAAGAAAAGGAAACTGAATGCAGGAGAAGGAACCAAAAGCTAATTAGAATGTTAAGTTTTCATGTTTGTTGAACATTTACTCCAGCTATAGCTCATGTTTCATTTGGTGTTAATGAGTTTAAATTAATTTAGGAATGGATAGTGTTTTTGTGAGAATTGTAACCAAATTTTCTTATTAAAGTGCTTTTGTAGCTGTTTCTGTTACCTTGCAATTCTTCTTCTTCTTTTACCTTTTAGCTCCTGGTGGAGCATAGGTCTTCAACAAACACTTTCCAAGTCGTTCTGTTTTTTGCCATTCTTTTAAGATCATTCCATGTCTTCCCCATCATCTTCATCTCTGCTTCTATCTGTCTTCTCCAAGAATTCCTTGGTCTTCCTCTTTGTCTTTTCCCCTGGGGATTCCAAAAAAGGGCCTGTTGTGTAATACTCTCAGTTGGCTTCCGTAGTGTGTGTCCTATCCATCGCCATCGTCTTCGCTGTATCTCTTTATCCACTGGTATTTGACCGGTACATTTCCATAATTCCACGTTAGTGACTTTGTCCTGCCATTTCCATCCCTTTATTCTGCGCAAGCATCCATTAATGAAAGTCTGTACTTTCGTGATTGTCAATTTTGTCATTCTCCATGTTTCACAGCCATATAATAGGACCGACTTAACATTTGAGTTGAAAATTTTTATTTTTGTATTTAGCCTAATTTCTTTGGATTTCCATATGTTTCCCAGTGCAATGAAAGCTCCTCTTGCTTTTGATATCCTTATTTTGGTATCATTTTCTGTTCCTCCCTCTTTATCTATATTACTGCCCAGATATATATAAGATTGTACGTCTAGTAGAGGTATTTCTCCTAGTTTTATATGGTTATTGCCAACTGCATTAATTCTCATAATATTGGTCTTATCTCTATTAATCTTTAGTCCTAGCTGTTGTGATCTCTCATCTAATATACTCATTTTATCCTGCATCTGTTGATGGCTGTGTGATAGGAGAGCTATGTCATCAGCAAAGTCTAAATCATCAAGTTGTTTGGTCAGTGACCACTGGATCCCATTTCTGTTGTTTTGAGTTATTTTCATAATCCAATCTATGGCCAGTAGAAAGAGAAATGGAGACAGGAGGCATCCTTGCCTTACTCCTGTTCTTATTTCAAATGCTTCTGTAAGCTGTCCTTCATGCACCACACTACATTTTGTTCCTTCATACATTGTTTTTATCAGGTTAATAAACTTTATGGGGATTCCGTAATGACTCAGCAACTTCCAAAGCATTCTTCTGTCTAAACTATCAAATGCCTTTTCGTAATCTATGAATCCAATATATAGTGGGATTTTAGTTCTAAACTTTGTTCAACTATTATACGTAGGGTAGTTATTTGATCAGCACATGATCTGTTCTTCCTAAAACCTGCTTGTTCATCTCTCAAGTGTTTCTCTATAGCCTCTTTTAGTCTCTCCAGAATGATTCTGCCTAATATTTTTCCTGGCACTGATAGTAGCATAATTCCCCTATAATTTGTGCACTCCTGTAAACTTCCTTTCTTTGGTAGTTTGATCATATAACCTTCTCTCCAGTCTTTAGGTATTTCTTCCCTCTCCCAAATTTTATCCAATAGATCCTGTAACATCTTGGTAGAGGTGTTAATATCTGCTTTGATGGCTTCCGAAGGAATTTCATCTGGTCCTGTGGCTTTACCATCTTTTAATAATTTGATGGCTTTCATTATTTCTTCTTTGCTTGGTTTTCCGCAGTTAACGTGTAACTCTTCTTCTGCTGGTAGTATATCTGGAGGATTATTTGAGCCGGGTCTGTTCAAAAGTTCTTCAAAGTGTTCTTTCCATCTCTCCATTTGTTCCCTTATATTACTAAGCAGATTTCCTTTCTTGTCTTTGATAAAGGCGTTGATCTGTTTGTATTTTCCACCTAATTTCTTTGTGCTGTTGTACAGTTCTTTCATATTCCCTTTATTTGCTGCTTCTTCTGCCTCTTTAGCTAGTTCATCTATATATTTCCTCTTATCCCTTTTAATGCATCTTCTCACTTCTTTGTTCACCTCTGTGTAAGCTTCCTGTGTCTTGGCTTTATTACTTCTTGTTTTGCTTTTATTTATGTCTGCTTTCTTGTTCTTTCTTTCTTTAATTTTATCCAGGGTCTCTGCTGTCATCCATGCCTTATTTCTGCGCCCTTAATCAAATGAGCCTAGGAGGAACAATATTCCAACATAAAAGAATACACAAAGCTACATGGGTGTCACCAGATCATAGAACGGAAAATCAAATTGATCACATATGTATTAATAATAAATTTAAGTCATCCTTACAGGATGTAAAAGTATATAGAGGGGCAGATATAGCTTCTGATCATCATCTTCTGTTAGCCAAACTTAAAATTAAATTAAAAAGGTATAATACCTTGCAATTGCCAGTTTTAAATCACTGAGGAAGTCCCAATGGGCTGGATTTGCATGAATATCATGTTGTCCTATTTTTCACTCCATGTGCTCAGGTGTCCCTTGTCATACAGGCAGATATTCTTCAACATCAGAGATACTCTAATATTTTTATTGTTGAAAGTTTTAATGCTTTGGGGAGATTTTTTTTTTCCTATTAATTTTGCTAGTACATTGGCCTTTTTGGCCTGCTCTTTTCAATTTATAACTCCCAAGGGTTCTTAACTCTTTCCGTACGTTTTGCCTCACTGTGCGTCACTCTCAATTTGATTAGTGTGAACCATCATCAAACCTTATTCTTTTTACAAGTCGTGTATCATTGCGGTATTTATGAAATATAATACCTCGTCCAATTATCTAAAAATTTGCATATGATATTTTACATGTTAAATAAATATAAATATGCAGATTGATTCTTGAAACGATGAAAAATGATGTCTCTGAAATCTTTTCTATTGCATTAAAGAAAAGCTTCTGTACGGAAAGAGTTAACATGCGCAGAATGCATATGGGATCTCCTGTTTTTTGTCATTATCTGAGAGAGCTAGACATCAGATCTCACTACCCAGAGAGAGCTAGACATGGGATCTCACTACCCAGAGAGAGCTAGACATTGGATCTTACTACCCAGAGAGAGCTAGACATCAGATCTCAATTCCCAGAGAGAGCTAGACATTGGATCTCACTACCCACAGAGAGCTAGACATTGTATCTCACTACCCAGAGAGAACTAGACATCGGATCTCACTACTCTGAGAGAGCTAGACATTGGATCTAACTACCCAGAGAGGGCTAGACATCGGATCTCACTACCCAGAGAGAGCTAGACATCAGATCTCACTACCCAGAGAGAGCTAGACATCGGATCTCACTACCCAGAGAACAGGGGAGGGTAATCAATATCATCATCAAATACCAGGCCTGCTGGCATTGGTGATAATGTCTTTCTACAACTTTTGATCTCAACAGTTATTTATCATCTTTGTTGTTCATCTTCTACCAAGCCATTCTTTTAAGCTGTCTGGTATCTTTTCTCTTTGCTTCCCTCTATCTTATGGCCCCTCAATTTTCCCAGTTGTTACAATATATTCCAGCTGTTCTCTTCTCATTACATGGCCAAAAAATGATGATTGTTTTTTTTCCTAATATTGGAAATTAGCTCTCTTTTTGCTTTGGCCTCTTTCAGAATGTTTTCAATACTCTTCTTAGCTGTCCATGGTATTCTAAACATTTTTCTGTAAAACCACATTTCTTCAGCCTCCAGTGATTTTCTAGTCTTGGGGAGGGTAAAGTCATGAAGAAATCAAGGATTTGATTTTTCAAAATTTATATTGTTCCACCACCTGTGGTGGGAATTTAACCAGGGACTTTCTTGTCAAAAAGCCAACATCTTACCTCTAGACCAACCAGCCCCTAAGTGCTTTTGATTTAACACTTTTCATACTGAGAAAAAGAATTGATGAATTTAGAATAAAGAAAGCTACAAATATATTCAGTACATTTTAATTATTAAAAATTAAATTATTGCTCCTAAATAAAAGTTAAAAATCAGGAATAATTATTGGAAAGTCATGAATGTCACCAAAAATAAACAGAACATCAAGATAACTATAGAAGGTAGACAACTAAAACAAGTAGAGGAATTCAAATATCTAGGAAGTCTAATGACAAAGGATAATTCTCAAACAGCAGAGATAGAATCAAGATGCAACAAAGCTTGTGAAATCATCGGACCGTTATCACCACTATTGTCCAACAAGGAAATAACTCTGGAGGCAAAACGAGCACTATACAATACAATCTTCATCCCAACGTTGTGCTACCAATGCCAGACCTGGACCCTTGATGCAAGAACAATAAGAAAAATAACCTCTACTGAGATGAAATGTGTTAGACGAATGACAGGAAACAGTCTGAGAGATAAGATCAGAAATGTAGAACCGAGAAAAAAGCTAGGAATAGCCCGCCATAGAATATAGAAAGTACCTAAAAAAAAATAAAATTAATTACATGCATTTGAAAGCAAATGCTTGGGAAAATAGTTTGTATACTGCAGAGTGAATTCAATACTAGCGCAGAAGTAAGAGAAATAACAAAGCATCCAAAAATACCATCAAAAGAAGTTGGCCATATGCTGAGAAAAGACAACAAGATAATCTCAAAGCAAACTCTCAAGTGGAGACCAGAAGGTAAAAGAAGAAGAGGCCAACCTAGAGAACCACTAAATATAACACTGAGGTGAGGGGCAGCAACAGTAGGTATCAGCTCCCTTGCTGAGACTGAATGGCTCGCTCAGGACAGGGACATGTGGCAAGATGCAATATAGGACGTGTGCAAGGTCTAACACTTGGTAACAAAGATCATCAGACATAAAGAGCCTAAAATATCTGCCCTATGTGCCATCTTTTTCTGAAAGGAGAATCGACAGTTTTATAGTTATTTCTTCTCATCACATGGCCAACATATATCTGCTTTCTCTAATTATATAAGAGACTGCTGGTTGCATGGTCATTCCTCTTATTTATGTACTAATCTTGGATTAATTTCATTATTTATCAAATATTCTCTTTCAATATTTGTTTTCAAATGCATCCAATTTACTCTCTGTTTCTTCTCTTGATTTCCAATAGTCAGTGTGTTACTACTATTATGAGGGAAGTAAAGAATAGTGACACTGTGACCTTTCAGGCATCTCGTAAGAGGCGACTAAGGAGGTTGATTGATGGCTTGACAATCTGTCATTGTAAAAAGTATTGTTATGGAAACAGCCCGATAGATTTTAGAAGCAGTGATCTCTGCAATATGTGCCATTTTGGCACGCAAGGTTTCTGTTTTTGAGATTGTAGTTCTTCCCTATGTGCCGTCTTCGGCTCGAAAGAACAATAGATAAGATGAAGGTGGCCTATTAATAACTTTATGCGCTCCAAACCAAAAGAACCATGGTAGAGTCAAAAAGATTTTTACATCTGGAGTGAAATTTATAACTCTTACCTGGCCAGCTCATGATCACTGCACAGGACAAGCTACCTTTATTCTCTAGTCCTATAAGTTTTCCATATCTCCCCCCTCCCCACATTTTTTTTTCCCACAGACTCCAGAAATGGGAAAAATATCATAAGAATAGTTTTTATTTTGTTTTTGAACCTTTTATTTTTGTTAATGTGTACTATTTCTGTTTTTTTTTACCTTCTTAATGAAGATCTGTTGGTAAAATCTAATCACTATCATCGCCATCACGATCACTACCATCATCATCATCACCACCAACATCATCACAATCATTATCACCACCGTCATCACCAACACCACTTTCACCACCATACCCACCACCACCATCATTACAATCACCACCACTATCATCATCATCACCACCATCATCATTGTCACCACCACCATCATTATCACCACCATCATCATCATCATCACCACCATCAGCAACAACACCTTCATCATCACCATTCTCACCATCACCACCATTATCATCAACACCAACATCATCTTCATCACCATTATCATCAACACCACCATCATCATTATCACCATTATCATCATCATCACCATTATCACCATTATCATCAACACCACCATCATCTTCATCACCATTATCATCAACGCCACCATCATCATCATCACCACCACCATCATCATCATCACCACCATTATCATCAACACCACCATTATCATCAACACCACCATCATCTTCATCACCATTATCATCAACACCACCATCATCTTCATCATCACCATCATCATCATCACCATTATCATCAACACCACCATCATCACCACCACCATGATCATCATCTTCACCATTATCATCAACACCACCATCATCTTCATCACCATTATCATCAACACCATCATCATCACCATTATCATCAACACCACCATCATCTTCATCATCACCATCATCACCACCACCATCATCATCACCACCACCATCATCATCATCACCATCATCATCATCACCACCATCATCACCACCATTATTATCAACACCAACATCATCTTTATCACCATTATCATCAACGCCACCATCATCATCATCACCACCATCATCATCAACACCAACATCATCTTCATCACCATTATCATCAACACCACCATCATCTTCATCACCATTATCATCAACGCCACCATCATCATCATCACCACCACCATCATCATCATCATCATCACCACCATTATCATCAACACCACCATTATCATCAACACCACCATCATCTTCATCACCATTATCATCAACACCACCATCATCTTCATCATCACCATCATCACCACCACCATCATCATCACCACCATCACCATCATCACCACCACTATCATCATCATTATCATCCAAGTCTTAGCTTCTGTCATTGATTATTACTTCTTCTAACTTTTTTCATCATCATCATCAAGTGCCGTACATGTAATCATATCGCTGCCCTACATTCTTTACAGTTTCATATAGTTTCTGTTGTTTGCTGTCAGGGTTACATGAAGCTATAGGAATAGGTAGTAGATGGTGTTGTGGAAACAGCTGACAGATAATGCTGGTTATAGTCTCCACTCTGTGATGGCAGGCAGAGGATCTCAGATGTAGAGGCAATGGCTGGCTAGTACAGTCACAGCCAAGAAGAAAGGGAGTGGAAAACTAACTTCTTTCATTGCTGAGAATAATCATGCGAATAATTCAGAGTTCCCGGGACAGCTAAAAAGACCAACAAGTATATTCTCAAAGAGGCCAACACAAAAAAATAGCTCCTAAAAACATCAGAAAGAAACAATCAATATTTTTAAGACACATCATGAGATGAGGAAAGTTAGGATACTTGGTTACAAATTCTCATTTTTATCTGTTTCATCTGTTTTGATTGTGTTTCGATTGCTTACAATGAATTATGATGTAGTGTGACGGGGAACAGATGGCTGGCTGTGTAATAAGTCACTTTTTGTGCGGTTTTGCCTTATGTCTTTTGGCTTGTGCTGAGACTGCTATGATGGGAACCGCAGCTACCTTTCTTTGTTTGGAGATGAGATAGTAATTCGGATGATTCCACTGGCACGGGTGGTTGAGCAATTATGGATTTTAATTCGTTTTCAGTGATACCTGGGCCTTCCATAACCATAACTGGCAAAATACAGGGAAAGAGAGATCGTGGATGACAAAGAGAGAAGATACTAGATAGCTTGGTGTTATGGTATGGTAAACAATAAGCAACAGAATTGATATAATGTACTGTAGATAGAGGATTGTGGAAGAACATGATCACCTACACCCACGGGTATGGCACATTAAGGTGTTGACTGCCTATCATGGCAGCCAACCTTCGTTGCGGAGACGGCACTCGATGATGATGATGACTGCCTACAGAATGATTCTCTTAACTATCTTGTATCATTTCTCTCTTCTTCCATCGCTCTTTTCTTCCAGCTCTATTTTCTTCCTTCAATTTTTCTACTTGAGTTATTGAGTTATTAGCGGGTCATCATCATTGCACTCCGAACATGTCCATAGGTACTCAGATCCCCTCCTCAGCAAGTCTCGAAGTGTCCAGCGACTGCCGACTCCAGTTCAGTGTTGGTTGATAAGTCTTCTTACACACCCACTAAGTTTCTCATTTCTGGCTGTGCACATCTTAACTCCCATCTCTTTCATCCGAAGGAGTGATGCGGACTCATGGTTATCGAAGTCCTGTGTCTTTTAAACTTCCCGGAGGGCATTGATGATGTCCGCCCGATCCATTGGTTGACCATCCTCAACAATAGCACAGTTAGCCAACCTGTCCGCCCTTTCATTTCCCTGTACTCCAGCATGTCCTGGGACGTAGACACAGGTGACCTTATATATTTTTTACTTCTGCAATGACTCTACCCATTGCCTACGTACAGATCCCACCTCCAATTTCATATCATGCTCATCGAATCACTCAGTATACAGGCGTGGGTGTAGTCTTGTGACTCCAGCTCGATGAATGCCTTGGTCACTGCCATCACCTCCATCGTCATGCTACTCGTGGTCATAACGTATGCACCACTATCTTCCTTGACTATTCTGCCTGCCGAACGTGCTGTAAATTCCCATGCAATTCTTTGGTGTCGTATTACAGATCCGTCTGTATAGATAACTGCATCTTTCTCATTGGTGTTATCGCAGATGAGACCGTTGACCTCCGCATTGACCATGACTGAGTTCTGATCCTTACATTTCCTGTTGAGTGTGACAATACACGAGAATGTCCCCTTGAATGACGTAGGCACCGGTATCCACTCCTCACCAGCGTTGATGTTGGTAAGCCCACAGACCTGTTTGATTGTTGTAGTCTTTTAGGCTTCATCTGAAATACTTCTACTTGTTACAATATATTCCAATCATTCCTTTCTCATTTTATCTATCTATTGACCTTTCGAGCTGTGGCCGCCCCATAGGCCATAGACCCATATATGTTCTTCTCAGTGTTTTTCAGGATCGACCTCTTTTCCTCCTACCTGTCCTTCTACATTCTATCTATCTATTGTCCTTTCGAACCGAAGACGGCACATAGGGCAGAACCACAATCTCAAAAACAGAACCCTTGCATGCCAAAATGGCACATATTGCAGAGATCACTGCTTCTAAAATCTATGGCTCTGTTTCTATAACAATACTTTTTACAATGACAGCTTGTCAACCCATCGATCAACCTCCTTAGTTGCCTCTTACGACATGCCTTGAGGGTCACATTGTTGCTATTCTTTACTTCCCCCATAATGAGGCCACCGTAACACATGGAAATCTCATGACAAAAGATGATAACCATTTCCTCCAGATGTTCTTCTTCATCTTCTTAGTGTACCTCCATTAAGTTGTGTGTGGATGTGTTGTGTCGCTAGTTTACTTTAATGCCAGGATACCTGCACCTTTGTGCCCCCGACACATCCATCTTTGGCATGAATTAGTAGATTTTGCTTTTACAATTTTTACCCAGTCCGTGGCTATTTTTGGTCTACTTTTTTGTTTATTTTAACTGCTAAGGGTTCTTTAACACTTGTGAGTGCACACAGGACCTTCTATTTTCTGCCATTTTCAGAAAGGGCTAAACATCGGATTTCACTACCCTAGAGGCCATGAAGAAACTATAGATTCTATCTTTCAAAAATTCCCCACTGCCTGTGGTGAGGATTGAACCCAGGACCTACTTGTCCAGAGGCCGATGTCTTACCTCTACACCACCAAGTCCCCTTCCTTACGTTGAAAAGATGCTTTTCTATCTTCAGATATTTTTTGTTCTATTTTTTAAAACTTTTCACATCTAGGAGGTTATTTACATAAATACATTACTGTCTTTGACATTGAGTAATCTATTCCTTACAATAAAGTTGATTTATCGAACAATTATATCATTGGAAAAAAATTCTTTTGAATTGGTTTTACATTATTTTAATCTTTTTTCATAGTTTATTATATTTCTGTATATATGAATAGGGGGCTGAGTTACAAATTAATTTTCAATTATATTTAACATTGCGAATTTTCTTTTTATTCATTCTAGATTATATTTCAGTTTAGCATAATATTTTAACTTAACATTCTAGATTATATTTCAGTTTAACCTTTTTGATTATTTTTTTTGGACTTGTTTTTTTTTTATCTGGTGACTAAATTAAACTAAACTAGATTATATTTCAATTTAGCACTCAGGAATGTATTTTAAATATCATCAGTAATCAAGAAAAGATGATGGACATGTGATGAGAAAAGATAATAACCAAATAACAAAGCAAGCCTTCACGTGCGACGTAACAGATATGAGGAAAAGAGGCCAATTAAGAGAAACACTGAGAAGAACATTAATCAGGGAAGCAAATGCAGTAGGAATCGGCTCCCTCAGTGAGATCGAGATCCTTGCACAGAATAGAGATTTGATAAAAGATCTTTGCAAAGGATTGAGACTGCTAGGAAGAAAATTTTGAAACAGGGAAACAGTATCTGAGTCTTTGTCCTATGGGCCAGCTACGGCTCGAATTCTGTTTAACTTTTTGGATTTTATGTCTGTTAACATTTGGAATAAATTTTAAACTTGTTTGTCTTTTTGGTTTAAATTTAAATGTAAATTAATTTAAACGTTGGCGACTTCCTGTCCGCTCTATTGATTATAAGTTTGAGAAACAGTCCTTTATGTTATTTCTGGAAAAGACAATTGCGACAGGGATTGACACATTCTTTATATCAGATTAATGACTAATTATATATGATTGTTTAATCCATGTGATATTTTTGATGTAACATCATCAGATTTTTAAAATTATTTCATCAAATTATTTTTATGATATCTTGTTGCCAGATACATTTTTGTGGTGTCTTGTCATTAAATTATTGTTCATGTCATGTTCCGTGTCATCAGATTATTTTTTGTCAATTATTTTTTTAATTTATGCCTTTTTGCATGTCATCAAATTATTTTGTTTGAAGTTCTATGTCATCAAGTTGTGTCCATGATGCCATACAGTTTGTGATCAAATAATTTTTTTTTGTAGTTTCATGTCATCAAATTATTTGTTTTGCAGTTTTATGTCATCAAATTATGTTCATGGTGCCAAATAGCATGTCATCTAATTATTTTTTGTGATGTCATGTCATTACATCAGTTTAATGATGTCATGTTGCATGAAATCAATTTATTTTAAAATGTCATGTGATCAAATCTATTTTTGATGTCATGCAGAGATGAAAGAGTTTATTTGTCAATACTCAATATATTTATTTTGGGCAATTTATTTATTAAGTTGTTGCCTGTTTGATTAGTTTGTCTTATTCTATCTTAGAGTCTGATCAATTTTGTTTTAGAGTCATATCTATTCTATCTTAGAGTCTGATCAATTTTGTTTTAGAGTCATATCTATTCTATATTGGAGTCTGATCCATTTTGTTTTAGAGTCATATCTATTCTATCTTGGAGTCTGATCCATTTTGTTTTAGAGTCATATCTATTCTATCCTGGAGTCTGATCCATTTTGTTTTAGAGTCATATCTATTCTATCCTGGAGTCTGATCCATTTTATTTTAGAGTTATATCTATTCTATTCTGGAGTCTGACCCATTTCATTTTAGAGTCATATCTATTCTATCTTGGAGTCTGACCCATTTCATTTTAGAGTCATATCTATTCTATCTTGGAGTCTGACCCATTTCATTTTAGAGTCATATCTATTCTATCTTGGAGTCTGACCCATTTCATTTTAGAGTCATATCTATTCTATCTTGGAGTCTGACCCATTTCATTTTAGAGTCATATCTATTCTATCCTGGAGTCTGATCCATTTTGTTTTAGAGTTATATCTATTCTATTCTGGAGTCTGACCCATTTCATTTTAGAGTCATATCTATTCTATCTTGGAGTCTGACTTATTTCATTTTAGAGTCATATCTATTCTATCTTGGAGTCTGACCCATTTCATTTTAGAGTCATATCTATTCTATCTTGGAGTCTGACCCATTTCATTTTAGAGTCATATCTATTCTATCTTGGAGTCTGACCCATTTCATTTTAGAGTCATATCTATTCTATCCTGGAGTCTGATCCATTTTGTTTTAGAGTTATATCTATTCTATTCTGGAGTCTGACCCATTTCATTTTAGAGTCATATCTATTCTATCTTGGAGTCTGACTTATTTCATTTTAGAGTCATATCTATTCTATCTTGGAGTCTGACCCATTTCATTTTAGAGTCATAGCTATTCTATCTTGGAGTCTGATCCATTTTGTTTTAGAGTCATATCTATTCTATCTTGGAGTCTGACCCATTTCATTTTAGAGTCATATCTATTCTATCCTGGAGTCTGATCCATTTTGTTTTAGAGTTATATCTATTCTATTCTGGAGTCTGACCCATTTCATTTTAGAGTCATATCTATTCTATCTTGGAGTCTGACCCATTTCATTTTAGAGTCATATCTATTCTATCCTGGAGTCTGATCCATTTTGTTTTAGAGTTATATCTATTCTATTCTGGAGTCTGACCCATTTCATTTTAGAGTCATATCTATTCTATCTTGGAGTCTGACCCATTTCATTTTAGAGTCATATCTATTCTATCTTGGAGTCTGACCCATTTCATTTTAGAGTCATAGCTATTCTATCTTGGAGTCTGATCCATTTTGTTTTAGAGTCATATCTATTCTATCTTGGAGTCTGACCCATTTCATTTTAGAGTCATAGCTGTTCTATCTTGGAGTCTGACCCATTTCATTTTAGAGTCATATCTATTCTATCTTGGAGTCTGACCCATTTCATTTTAGAGTCATAGCTATTCTATCTTGGAGTCTGATCCATTTTGTTTTAGAGTCATATCTATTCTATCTTGGAGTCTGACCCATTTCATTTTAGAGTCATAGCTGTTCTATCTTGGAGTCAACCTATTCTTTCTCATACCTGTTATTACTCATTGGGGGGTCAAATATATTTTATGCTGAAGTCAGTACTGTTCTATTCTGAATTCATTTTTGTTCAATCCCTGAATCTGACATATTCTCACCTGGAGTCAGTCCTATCCTTTTTTAGAGTCAAGTCTTATTCTGTGAGAAGTCAATCTTATGCTATACTGGAGTTAGTCAATTTATATTCTGGAGTCAATCCATTACTTCTGCTCTACCAATGCCAGATGCTAGAGTCAAGAAGTATAAGAAAAACAACCACTGTCAGGATTAAATGTGTTAGATGCATGACAGGAAGCAGCTTGAGAGATAAGATAAAAAAATGAATAACTGAGAAAAAAACTAGGAATAATTCCCACCATTGAATACATACAGAAACAACAGATAAAATTATTTGGCCACACAATGCAACAGAAATACCAAAACACAACACAATGAGCCCTTAATAAAAATTGTGAGAACATGAGACTCAAGGGTCAAGCACAAAAAAGATGAATTGATGGAATATTAGAAACACTATGAAACATAACAGCAACAGAGATCAAAAGAAGAGTAAAAGATGGATTGATGGAATATTAGAAATACTAGGAAACATAACAGCAGGAGAGGTCAACAGAAGAGTAAAAGATGGATTGATGGAATATTAGAAACACTAGGAAACATAACAGCAACAGAGGTCAAAAGAAGAGTAAAAGATGGATTGATGGAATATTAGAAATACTAGGAAACATAACAGCAGGAGAGGTCAACAGAAGAGTAAAAGATGGATTGATGGAATATTAGAAACACTAGGAAACATAACAGCAGGAGAGGTAAATAGAAGAGTAAAAGATGGATTGATGGAATATTAGAAACACTAGGAAACATAAAAGCAGGAGAGGTCAACAGAAGAGTAAAAGATGGATTGATGGAATATTACAAACACTAGGAAACATAACAGCGGAAGAGGTCAATAGAAAAGTAAAAGATGGATTGATGGAATATTACAAACACTAGGAAACAAAACAGCGGGAGAGGTCAATAGAAGAGTAAAAGATGGATTGATGGAATATTAGAAACACTAGGAAACATAACAGCAGGAGAGGTCAACAGAAGAGCAAAAGATGGATTGATGGAATATTAGAAACACAAGGAAACATAACAGCAGCAGAGGCTAATAGAAGAGTAAAAGATGGATTGATGGAATATTAGGAAACAAAACAGCAGGAGAGGTCAATAGAAGAGTAAAAGACAGTAAACTGTCTCCTCTTGATGATGAATTGGCAAATGAAATAGGAATGAAGAAGAATCCGTTGCTGTTCTAGAGTCAGTTCTCTTCTGTCCTGGAGTCAGTTCTCTTCTGTCCTGGAGTCAGTTCTCCTCTCTCCCAGAGTCAGTTCTCTTCTGTCCTAGAGTCAGTTCTCTTCTGTCCTGGAGTCAGTTCTCCTCTCTCCCAGAATCAGTTCTCTTCTGTCCTGGAGTCAGTTCTCTTCTGTCCTGGAGTCAGTTCTCTTCTGTCCCAGAGTCAGTTTTCTTCTGTCTTGGAGTCAGTTCTCTTCTGTCCTGGAGTCAGTTTTCTTCTGTCTTGGAGTCAGTTCTCTTCTGTTCTGGTGTCAGTTCTCGCCAGTCCTGGAGTCAGTTCTCTTCTGTCCCAGAGTCAGTTCTCTTCTGTCCTGGAGTCAGTTCTCTTCTGTCCCAGAGTTAGTTCTCTTTCTCTCTCCCAGAGTCAGTTCTCTTCTGTCCTGGAGTCAGTTCTCTTCTGTCTTTGAGTCAGTTCTCTTCTGTCCTGGTAGTCACTTCTCTTCTGTCCTGGAGTCAGTTCTCTTCTGTCCTGGAGTCAGTTATATTCTATCCCTAATTCAGTGCTATTCTATCGTGGAGTTAGACATTTTCTATTCTTTAGTCTGTCCTATTCTATCATATAGTCAGTCTATTCCTCTCTTGGAGTTATTTCTATTCTATCATATAGTCAGTCTATTCCTCTCTTGGAGTTATTTCTATTCTATCATATAGTCAGTCTATTCCTCTCTTGGAGTTATTTCTATTCTATCATATAGTCAGTCTATTCCTCTCTTGGAGTTATTTCTATTCTATCATATAGTCAGTCTATTCCTCTCTTGGAGTTATTTCTATTCTATCATATAGACAGTCTATTCCTCTCTTGGAGTTATTTCTATTCTATCATATAGTCAGTCTATTCCTCTCTTGGAGTTATTTCTATTCTATCATATAGTCAGTCTATTCCTCTCTTGGAGTTATTTCTATTCTATCATATAGTCAGTCTATTCCTCTCTTGGAGTTATTTCTATTCTATCATATAGTCAGTCTATTCTGTCCTGGAGTCAGTTTTCTTCTGTCTTGGAGTCAGTTCTCTTCTGTTCTGGTGTCAGTTCTCGCCAGTCCTGGAGTCAGTTCTCTTCTGTCCCAGAGTCAGTTCTCTTCTGTCCTGGAGTCAGTTCTCTTCTGTCCCAGAGTTAGTTCTCTTTCTCTCTCCCAGAGTCAGTTCTCTTCTGTCCTGGAGTCAGTTCTCTTCTGTCTTTGAGTCAGTTCTCTTCTGTTCTGGTAGTCACTTCTCTTCTGTCCTGGAGTCAGTTCTCTTCTGTCCTGGAGTCAGTTATATTCTATCCCTAATTCAGTGCTATTCTATCGTGGAGTTAGACATTTTCTATTCTTTAGTCTGTCCTATTCTATCATATAGTCAGTCTATTCCTCTCTTGGAGTTATTTCTATTCTATCATATAGTCAGTCTATTCCTCTCTTGGAGTTATTTCTATTCTATCATATAGTCAGTCTATTCCTCTCTTGGAGTTATTTCTATTCTATCATATAGTCAGTCTATTCCTCTCTTGGAGTTATTTCTATTCTATCATATAGTCAGTCTATTCCTCTCTTGGAGTTATTTCTATTCTATCATATAGTCAGTCTATTCCTCTCTTGGAGTTATTTCTATTCTATCATATAGTCAGTCTATTCCTCTCTTGGAGTTATTTCTATTCTATCATATAGTCAGTCTATTCCTCTCTTGGAGTTATTTCTATTCTATCATATAGTCAGTCTATTCCTCTCTTGGAGTTATTTCTATTCTATCATATAGTCAGTCTATTCCTCTCTTGGAGTTATTTCTATTCTATCATATAGTCAGTCTATTCCTCTCTTGGAGTTATTTCTATTCTATCATATAGTCAGTCTATTCCTCTCTTGGAGTTATTTCTATTCTATCATATAGTCAGTCTATTCCTCTCTTGGAGTTATTTCTATTCTATCATATAGTCAGTCTATTCCTCTCTTGGAGTTATTTCTATTCTATCATATAGTCAGTCTATTCCTCTCTTGGAGTTATTTCTATTCTATCATATAGTCAGTCTATTCCTCTCTTGGAGTTATTTCTATTCTATCATATAGTCAGTCTATTCCTCTCTTGGAGTTATTTCTATTCTATCATATAGTCAGTCTATTCCTCTCTTGGAGTTATTTCTATTCTATCATATAGTCAGTCTATTCCTCTCTTGGAGTTATTTCTATTCTATCATATAGTCAGTCTATTCCTCTCTTGGAGTTATTTCTATTCTATCATATAGTCAGTCTATTCCTCTCTTGGAGTTATTTCTATTCTATCATATAGTCAGTCTATTCCTCTCTTGGAGTTATTTCTATTCTATCATATAGTCAGTCTATTCCTCTCTTGGAGTTATTTCTATTCTATCATATAGTCAGTCTATTCCTCTCTTGGAGTTATTTCTATTCTATCATATAGTCAGTCTATTCCTCTCTTGGAGTTATTTCTATTCTATCATATAGTCAGTCTATTCCTCTCTTGGAGTTATTTCTATTCTATCATATAGTCAGTCTATTCCTCTCTTGGAGTTATTTCTATTCTATCATATAGTCAGTCTATTCCTCTCTTGGAGTTATTTCTATTCTATCATATAGTCAGTCTATTCCTCTCTTGGAGTTATTTCTATTCTATCATATAGTCAGTCTATTCCTCTCTTGGAGTTATTTCTATTCTATCATATAGTCAGTCTATTCCTCTCTTGGAGTTATTTCTATTCTATCATATAGTCAGTCTATTCCTCTCTTGGAGTTATTTCTATTCTATCATATAGTCAGTCTATTCCTCTCTTGGAGTTATTTCTATTCTATCATATAGTCAGTCTATTCCTCTCTTGGAGTTATTTCTATTCTATCATATAGTCAGTCTATTCCTCTCTTGGAGTTATTTCTATTCTATCATATAGTCAGTCTATTCCTCTCTTGGAGTTATTTCTATTCTATCATATAGTCAGTCTATTCCTCTCTTGGAGTTATTTCTATTCTATCATATAGTCAGTCTATTCCTCTCTTGGAGTTATTTCTATTCTATCATATAGTCAGTCTATTCCTCTCTTGGAGTTATTTCTATTCTATCATATAGTCAGTCTATTCCTCTCTTGGAGTTATTTCTATTCTATCATATAGTCAGTCTATTCCTCTCTTGGAGTTATTTCTATTCTATCATATAGTCAGTCTATTCCTCTCTTGGAGTTATTTCTATTCTATCATATAGTCAGTCTATTCCTCTCTTGGAGTTATTTCTATTCTATCATATAGTCAGTCTATTCCTCTCTTGGAGTTATTTCTATTCTATCATATAGTCAGTCTATTCCTCTCTTGGAGTTATTTCTATTCTATCATATAGTCAGTCTATTCCTCTCTTGGAGTTATTTCTATTCTATCATATAGTCAGTCTATTCCTCTCTTGGAGTTATTTCTATTCTATCATATAGTCAGTCTATTCCTCTCTTGGAGTTATTTCTATTCTATCATATAGTCAGTCTATTCCTCTCTTGGAGTTATTTCTATTCTATCATATAGTCAGTCTATTCCTCTCTTGGAGTTATTTCTATTCTATCATATAGTCAGTCTATTCCTCTCTTGGAGTTATTTCTATTCTATCATATAGTCAGTCTATTCCTCTCTTGGAGTTATTTCTATTCTATCATATAGTCAGTCTATTCCTCTCTTGGAGTTATTTCTATTCTATCATATAGTCAGTCTATTCCTCTCTTGGAGTTATTTCTATTCTATCATATAGTCAGTCTATTCCTCTCTTGGAGTTATTTCTATTCTATCATATAGTCAGTCTATTCCTCTCTTGGAGTTATTTCTATTCTATCATATAGTCAGTCTATTCCTCTCTTGGAGTTATTTCTATTCTATCATATAGTCAGTCTATTCCTCTCTTGGAGTTATTTCTATTCTATCATATAGTCAGTCTATTCCTCTCTTGGAGTTATTTCTATTCTATCATATAGTCAGTCTATTCCTCTCTTGGAGTTATTTCTATTCTATCATATAGTCAGTCTATTCCTCTCTTGGAGTTATTTCTATTCTATCATATAGTCAGTCTATTCCTCTCTTGGAGTTATTTCTATTCTATCATATAGTCAGTCTATTCCTCTCTTGGAGTTATTTCTATTCTATCATATAGTCAGTCTATTCCTCTCTTGGAGTTATTTCTATTCTATCATATAGTCAGTCTATTCCTCTCTTGGAGTTATTTCTATTCTATCATATAGTCAGTCTATTCCTCTCTTGGAGTTATTTCTATTCTATCATATAGTCAGTCTATTCCTCTCTTGGAGTTATTTCTATTCTATCATATAGTCAGTCTATTCCTCTCTTGGAGTTATTTCTATTCTATCATATAGTCAGTCTATTCCTCTCTTGGAGTTATTTCTATTCTATCATATAGTCAGTCTATTCCTCTCTTGGAGTTATTTCTATTCTATCATATAGTCAGTCTATTCCTCTCTTGGAGTTATTTCTATTCTATCATATAGTCAGTCTATTCCTCTCTTGGAGTTATTTCTATTCTATCATATAGTCAGTCTATTCCTCTCTTGGAGTTATTTCTATTCTATCATATAGTCAGTCTATTCCTCTCTTGGAGTTATTTCTATTCTATCATATAGTCAGTCTATTCCTCTCTTGGAGTTATTTCTATTCTATCATATAGTCAGTCTATTCCTCTCTTGGAGTTATTTCTATTCTATCATATAGTCAGTCTATTCCTCTCTTGGAGTTATTTCTATTCTATCATATAGTCAGTCTATTCCTCTCTTGGAGTTATTTCTATTCTATCATATAGTCAGTCTATTCCTCTCTTGGAGTTATTTCTATTCTATCATATAGTCAGTCTATTCCTCTCTTGGAGTTATTTCTATTCTATCATATAGTCAGTCTATTCCTCTCTTGGAGTTATTTCTATTCTATCATATAGTCAGTCTATTCCTCTCTTGGAGTTATTTCTATTCTATCATATAGTCAGTCTATTCCTCTCTTGGAGTTATTTCTATTCTATCATATAGTCAGTCTATTCCTCTCTTGGAGTTATTTCTATTCTATCATATAGTCAGTCTATTCCTCTCTTGGAGTTATTTCTATTCTATCATATAGTCAGTCTATTCCTCTCTTGGAGTTATTTCTATTCTATCATATAGTCAGTCTATTCCTCTCTTGGAGTTATTTCTATTCTATCATATAGTCAGTCTATTCCTCTCTTGGAGTTATTTCTATTCTATCATATAGTCAGTCTATTCCTCTCTTGGAGTTATTTCTATTCTATCATATAGTCAGTCTATTCCTCTCTTGGAGTTATTTCTATTCTATCATATAGTCAGTCTATTCCTCTCTTGGAGTTATTTCTATTCTATCATATAGTCAGTCTATTCCTCTCTTGGAGTTATTTCTATTCTATCATATAGTCAGTCTATTCCTCTCTTGGAGTTATTTCTATTCTATCATATAGTCAGTCTATTCCTCTCTTGGAGTTATTTCTATTCTATCATATAGTCAGTCTATTCCTCTCTTGGAGTTATTTCTATTCTATCATATAGTCAGTCTATTCCTCTCTTGGAGTTATTTCTATTCTATCATATAGTCAGTCTATTCCTCTCTTGGAGTTATTTCTATTCTATCATATAGTCAGTCTATTCCTCTCTTGGAGTTATTTCTATTCTATCATATAGTCAGTCTATTCCTCTCTTGGAGTTATTTCTATTCTATCATATAGTCAGTCTATTCCTCTCTTGGAGTTATTTCTATTCTATCATATAGTCAGTCTATTCCTCTCTTGGAGTTATTTCTATTCTATCATATAGTCAGTCTATTCCTCTCTTGGAGTTATTTCTATTCTATCATATAGTCAGTCTATTCCTCTCTTGGAGTTATTTCTATTCTATCATATAGTCAGTCTATTCCTCTCTTGGAGTTATTTCTATTCTATCATATAGTCAGTCTATTCCTCTCTTGGAGTTATTTCTATTCTATCATATAGTCAGTCTATTCCTCTCTTGGAGTTATTTCTATTCTATCATATAGTCAGTCTATTCCTCTCTTGGAGTTATTTCTATTCTATCATATAGTCAGTCTATTCCTCTCTTGGAGTTATTTCTATTCTATCATATAGTCAGTCTATTCCTCTCTTGGAGTTATTTCTATTCTATCATATAGTCAGTCTATTCCTCTCTTGGAGTTATTTCTATTCTATCATATAGTCAGTCTATTCCTCTCTTGGAGTTATTTCTATTCTATCATATAGTCAGTCTATTCCTCTCTTGGAGTTATTTCTATTCTATCATATAGTCAGTCTATTCCTCTCTTGGAGTTATTTCTATTCTATCATATAGTCAGTCTATTCCTCTCTTGGAGTTATTTCTATTCTATCATATAGTCAGTCTATTCCTCTCTTGGAGTTATTTCTATTCTATCATATAGTCAGTCTATTCCTCTCTTGGAGTTATTTCTATTCTATCATATAGTCAGTCTATTCCTCTCTTGGAGTTATTTCTATTCTATCATATAGTCAGTCTATTCCTCTCTTGGAGTTATTTCTATTCTATCATATAGTCAGTCTATTCCTCTCTTGGAGTTATTTCTATTCTATCATATAGTCAGTCTATTCCTCTCTTGGAGTTATTTCTATTCTATCATATAGTCAGTCTATTCCTCTCTTGGAGTTATTTCTATTCTATCATATAGTCAGTCTATTCCTCTCTTGGAGTTATTTCTATTCTATCATATAGTCAGTCTATTCCTCTCTTGGAGTTATTTCTATTCTATCATATAGTCAGTCTATTCCTCTCTTGGAGTTATTTCTATTCTATCATATAGTCAGTCTATTCCTCTCTTGGAGTTATTTCTATTCTATCATATAGTCAGTCTATTCCTCTCTTGGAGTTATTTCTATTCTATCATATAGTCAGTCTATTCCTCTCTTGGAGTTATTTCTATTCTATCATATAGTCAGTCTATTCCTCTCTTGGAGTTATTTCTATTCTATCATATAGTCAGTCTATTCCTCTCTTGGAGTTATTTCTATTCTATCATATAGTCAGTCTATTCCTCTCTTGGAGTTATTTCTATTCTATCATATAGTCAGTCTATTCCTCTCTTGGAGTTATTTCTATTCTATCATATAGTCAGTCTATTCCTCTCTTGGAGTTATTTCTATTCTATCATATAGTCAGTCTATTCCTCTCTTGGAGTTATTTCTATTCTATCATATAGTCAGTCTATTCCTCTCTTGGAGTTATTTCTATTCTATCATATAGTCAGTCTATTCCTCTCTTGGAGTTATTTCTATTCTATCATATAGTCAGTCTATTCCTCTCTTGGAGTTATTTCTATTCTGAGGTCAGCCTTGTACTATCATGAAGTGCCTCCTCTTCTATCCATGAGTCTG
This sequence comes from Megaustenia siamemsis, assembly GCA_032433765.1. Taxonomy (NCBI): domain Eukaryota; kingdom Metazoa; phylum Mollusca; class Gastropoda; order Stylommatophora; family Ariophantidae; genus Megaustenia; species Megaustenia siamemsis. The sequence continues at coordinate 7,496,716 of JAVIAB010000091.1, read as the reverse complement.
ATCTATTATATCCAAGAGCCAGACTTAAATCTATTTAGGAGTGAGTAGCATATTTATAAGAAACAATATCTTTGTTGCACAAGTCAGTTTCTTAATTGTCTGTTCATTGTCCATGATTGATAACTACAAAACAACATTGTTTTTTTTAATTTATTTTTTTATTTTTAAGGGACCTGCTCACTTCCAATGCTGTTTGCTTGAGTTAATTTTTTTTTTGTCTTATGAAAATTCAGTTGATTTTGTTAATTATTAAGCTATCAATATATATATATATATATATATATATATATATATATATATATATATATATATATATATATATATATATATATATATATATATTGGTTTGTATATCTACTTGTCTGTCTGCCTATCAAACCCACACATCCATTAAAACTCACGCACTCATTTACTTGTCTGTTTGTCCATCTATCCACTCATTCACTAATCTACCTGTCTGTCTGTTCATCTGTCCATTCATCCATCCAGCCAATTTAATCTATATTTTTTCCCTGCCTCTCCCTCTCTCTCTCTCTCTCTCTCTAATTATTTATTTATATATATAAATATATATATATATATATATATATATAAAACATACACACAATGATCCATTTGGATCATTCCTATGAGTGCCTACCATAACCTTTGCAGAGCCTCAAGTTCCCAACCTTTGACATCATATACCAACACAATTGTCTAATTATAGATCTCATTATTTTATTTGCTATTTTTAAAGTTCGATAATCTCAAACCTGAAAAGCAATATGTGATGCTGAGCTTGTTTTGAAAATCTATAAGCTCCCTTGTTATTTAAAAGCTTGTGTTATCATGGTAATGCTTGAATTGCAAATATATTCTGTTCATATAGGAGGTAGAATGGCATTTATCTCAGTTTGTTTAGCCCTAGAGGAAGATACAAAACAATAGTGATTATGAGAACAGAAAGTTAGGCTTGAGAACTGACTGGTTTCTAAGTTTACGTAGCCTTATGTGGGTACATAGTTTTTTTTATTATTATTTTTTTTTTTTGGAGGGTGGAGGGGTGCAAAGGAAGGACAGTCTGGTAGGGTCTCAATAGAATTACATAAACATATGCTAATGGTCATAAAAATATGGACACTAATACTATTTTATTTTGTACACCACAGCCTGCATGGGAATGTTTCTTTCTTCTATTATCATATACCCTTTGGCTTTTTTTTTTCCCCACAAGGAATGTCAGGATGAAAAAAACATACCCTCCATTTAACAAAGCTGAAAAAATTGGTACCTGACTTTTGTTCGGGGAGAGAAATGCATCCAGGGAGAGAGCATTTAGCTACCCCAAGAGAAAAAAGTGAAGGTCCCACATTTTAGTCTCTGAGGGCAATAAAGCTATAGCATAAAAAAGTAAAGTACCCCCGTCACGCCAAGTGGCGTATAGGGAATAAGGTGTTAGTGACCATCAATTTTACAGACCTTCGGCACATGATTTGTGGGGTAATGTGGTTGGTATTACGCCCGTGCCGCTTTACTTTCCCATAAAACCCGGTACCCATTAAAGGCTGGGTGAACCGGAAGCTGTCGGTTGGGATCGAACCCTACCTCTTATCCTTTGTAGTCCAGTTCACTAGCCACTGAGCTATCATGGCTCCTGAAAGCTATAGCATATCTTTACCTTTTTATGAGTATACTCTAAAAGTTATACAATTTGTTCTGGGTCCTTTCTGTTGATCAGATTGCCTCCTGTTGGAAAGAGTTTCCTATTATCAATGCATGTAGGTGAGTGATATAGTTTAATCTTAGTTAGTTCCGAAGGTGGTACATCGGGTGACAGTTATACTTCTCCACAATTGATGATTTTCTGCTACTTCTTGTTTGTTTTTTAGTCCCAAAGTTGAGCCTTCCCTAGTAAATGTTCTGCATAGAGATTCTCTTGGTCTTTCTTGTTTTCTTTTAGCGTATGATTTCCACATGAATGCCTAATGAGGAAGTCTTTCTTGTTTTCTTTTAGCGTATGATTTCCACATGAATGCCTAATGAGGAAGTCTTTCTTGTTTTCTTTTACCGTATGATTTCCACATGAATGCCTAATGAGGAAGTCTTTCTTGTTTTCTTTTACCGTATGATTTCCACATGAATGCCTAATGAGGAAGTCTTTCTTGTTTTCTTTTACCGTATGATTTCCACATGAATGCCTAATGAGGAAGTCTTTCTTGTTTTCTTTTACCGTATGATTTCCACATGAATGCCTAATGAGGAAGTCTTTCTTGTTTTCTTTTACCGTATGATTTCCACATGAATGCCTAATGAGGAAGTCTTTCTTGTTTTCTTTTACCGTATGATTTCCACATGAATGCCTAATGAGGAAGTCTTTCTTGTTTTCTTTTACTGTATGATTTCCATATGAATGCCTAATGAGGAAGTCTTTCTTGTTTTCTTTTACCGTATGATTTCCACATGAATGCCTAATGAGGAAGTCTTTATTCACTCATTCTCAGCACATATCTGATGTTTCTTGACTGTTTTCTTCTTATAAAGCTCAGCACATATTCCTATTTAATTTCATCCCCTATCTTATTGTTTAAAATGTGCACTTGAATATGCTGATAACAATAAAGACAAGTGGAACAATGTTAAAACAGGTAAATGAATTTAAATATCTGGGAACATTGTTAACCTCAGATGGTAGATGTACAATAGAGGTGAGATGCAGAATGGCTCAGGTAAAAGCAGGTTTCCAAAAATGAAGAAGAAACTGTGCAATCAATTGTTGACAGTAAAAACGAGTTCTTAATGTTATGTAGAGCCAGTCTTATTATATGGATGTGAATCATGGACAATAGGACAACAGACAAGAAAATCACTGGAGGCTGTAGAAATGTGGTTTTACAGAAGAATGTTAAGAATACCATGGACAGCTAAGAAGATTAATGAAAACGTTCTGAAAGAGGCCAAAGCAAAAAGAGAGCTAATTTCCAATATTAGGAAGAAACAATAATTATTTGTTGGCCATATAATGAGAAGGGAACAGCTGGAATATATTGTAAGAACTTGAAAAATTGAAGGATGAAGAGATAGAGGGAAGCAAAGAGAAAAGATACCAGACAGCTTAAGAGAATGGCTTGGCAGAAAGTTAACAACAGAAATGATAAATAACTGTCGAGATCGAAAGTTTTGGATAGACATGATCACCTGGAAAGTTGGAAATATTGTTACCAATAATGTAAAGAATATACTACAGATGGCAGGACATGCAGACACAAGCAACTTTCTGAAAAAGTAACAGCATAATAACAGCTGCACTTTTGAAAAGTGCACCAATGAGAAATGATATTTCATCATCCTTTGTTTTTTAATAGTAAATAAGTTCTGTTCTGTTTCATGAAATTAGTTTCACTATAGTTGAGAATTCCCCATATCCACTCCACTCATGTCACAGCATCCTACCGTAGCATTTTGGCAAATTAGTAAAGAAGTGAAGCATGTTATAAATTAAAGACAAATTAGAATTATTTCATTCACCATCACTGTCATTTCTGGGGCTGGGTGGTCTAGGTAAAATGTCAGCCTCTAGACAAGAGCGTCATGGGTTCAGTTCTCACCACAGGCAGTGGAAAATTAAAAACAGAAATTGATTCTAAGAATAACATTCTAAGATGAACATTCTAAGATGAACCACAGAAATAAAAAGCAGAATAGCTCAGGCCTAAATATCATTTCAGAAAATGAAAAACGTCTTATGCAACAAATCTATGTCAATAGAAGTAAGAAAGAGAGTTCATCGGTGCTATATTGAACCAATTCTGACCTATGGAAGTGTATCATGGACCGCAGATAAACAAATGAAAAGATCATTAGAGGCCACAGAGAAGGGAATTTCTCAAAAGAATGTTGAAAGTTCCCTGGACAGCTAAAAAGTTCAGCGAGGAAATTCTCAAAGAGGCCAACACAAAATGGGAGCCGTTAAGAAACATCAGAAAGAAACAATCAACATTTTTCAGGCACATCATGAGAAGAGGAAAGTCAGAATACTTGGTTACAAGTGGCAAAATACAGGGAAATAGAGATATGGATGACAAGGAGAGAAAATACTGGATAGCTTGGTGTCATGGCATGGAAAACAGTCAACAACAGAACTGATATGATGCACTGTAGATATAAGACTGTGGAAAGACATGATCGTCTATACCAACTGGTATGGCACATGATGATGACTGTGATGGTTATTATTCCTCTACTAGACATACAACCTTACATATATCTAGGCAGTAATATAGACAAAGAGGGAGGAACAGAGAACGATACCAAAATAAGGATACACAAAATAATAGGAGCCTTCATAGCGCTTGGAAATATGGAAATTCAAATAAATTAGGTTAAATACAAAAATAAAAATTTTTAATTCTAATGTTAAGTCCACATCCAAGGGTCAATCGTGAAAAAGATGGATCAATGGAATATTAGATGCACTAGGAAACATAACAGCAGCAGAGGCGAACAGAAGAGCAAAAGACCGCAAATTATAACTCACCTCGGCACTGAAATATAAATGAGGCAGGAAAGAAGAATATTAAGTCATTCCTATTATATGGCTGTGAAAAATGGAGTATAAGCAAAAATGGCAATCATGAAGGATACAGACCTTCATTATGGATACTTGCGCAGACTAAAATGATGGAAATGGCAGGACAAAATCACTAACGTAGAATTATGGAAAAGTACCAGTGAACAAAGAGATACAGTGAAGATGATGCTGCTGGTTAGGACACACACTGGAAGCCAACTGAGAGTATTACACAACAGGCCATTATTTTGGAATCTCCAAAGAAAAAGAGGTAGACCAAAATATTTTTTGGAGAAGGCAGGTGGAAACAGAGGTGAACATGATGTGGAAGACATGGAATGATCTTAAAAGTATGGCAAAAAATAGAACGGCTTTTAAACTATTTGTTGAAGACCTGTGCTTGACAGAGAGTTGAAAGGAAGAAGAAGAAGGAGAAGACTATGAAGGCATGTTGCTAGTTTGTACCTATTGAATATTCTTGTCATTTTACCAATGCTGGAAAACAGGCTCTAACCACAGTCTTCTACAGTTTTAATAAGGCATGCGGGCTGAGAGACTTTTCCCAAAATTATCAATAAACTTGTGATGTCATCAGTTATGTGTGGTATAGATGGCTAATGACATTTTACCCACAACCACCCCTGCTCATGTTGCTAAAAACACCACAAGCTTTAAGTGACCCTTTTCAGCCCAAAGGTCATAGTAAAACTATAGTTGGTTGTGCTTTAACATTCTGCTATATCCTGACAAAAATATATAATACGCTGAAGATCTTTGGCAATGAAAGTAAATATATCATACGCAAAAGATCTTTGACAATGAAAATATGTATATTATACATAAAAAATCTTGATGATGAAAGTAAATATATCATACGCAAAAGATCTTTGACAATGAAAATATGTATATTATACATAAAAGATCTTGATGATGAAAGTAAATATATTATACACAAAAGATCTTTGACAATGAAAGTAAGAAAAAGATTTTTTTTAATTTTATGTAGAACTTGTCCTGAGATGTGGTAGTGAGTTCTGAGCAATCAGACAACAAACAAGCAATCAGACAACAAACAATCAATCAGACAACAAACAAGTAATCAGACAACAAACAAGAAAATTATCTAATGGTACTGAGATGTTGTCTTACATAAGAATGTCAGGAATACCATGGACAGCTAACAAAAACAGCAAAGAAGTTCTAAAAGTGGCCAGAAATATGCTGTTACCAGGATTTCATTCATTGAGTGCTGTTTCCATATCAAATGTTGGCTACCATTGAGCGCCATTTCGCTACATCTCTTGCTTTGATGGTGCAGATTGTCATAGGCTGATTTGTCCATCTTTCGATGTTACTCGTCCATGTTAGTCTTAGTCTGCCTCTGCATCTATCACCTTGTATTTTCCCTTTGAATATTACTTTTAGTAGGCTGTTGTGTCTTTTAACATGCCCCAATAATTTCATTTGTCTTGTTCTAATTGTGTTTAGTAGTTCTCTTTTCATTTTTAGTTGATTTAAAACTTCATCATTTGTTTTCTTTTCTTTCCATCAAATTCTACTTATTCTTCTGTAAATCCACATTTCAAAGAGAAGATGTAACATTTTGCTATTCTTAGTTTTAGCCCTGGTGTTATTTGTTTTGATGTTAGTATACCTTTCATGGCATTAAAATTACTTTTTGCCATTCCTATTCTTTTGTTTATTTCAGTTGTACATTTTCCATCACTGGTTATAGTATGTCCAAGGTAGTTGTCACTCTGAACTGTCTCCAGGTCTATTCATTCAACTTTGATATTTATTTGTAGGTCTTGATAATTTTCTTTCCTTATGATCATAGTTTTAGTCATTTTGATATTCATATCTAATCCATATTTTTTGCTTGTCATGTTTATTTCATTAAGTAACTGTTGTAGATCTTTAGGATTTTCTGCTAGTAGTACAGTATCATCAGCATATCTTAGGTTATTGATTATCTTTCCATTAATGTTTAAGCCTGGAATCTCTGTGACGACCAAGATTAGAAAGACAAAATAATAATCTTATCTTCTTCTTTTATCTAGCTGCTGATGCCTTTAAGCATCACAGAAAAAGGAGGTTGTTATCAGTACACCATGGTGTCTCTAGATATTTGGTTGCTTGTTGTTTGATTTTCTCTTTTCATAAATGGGATGCCTTTCTTTGGCATATCTGGTTTCTGTTAAAAAGGAATTGTTTTGGTCTTTGCGTGTGTCTTTTATTCCATCTATTCATCTTTTCCTTGCTCTTCCTCTTACCCTCTGTTTTAATATTCTTTGATAGAATGTTCTTGGTGACATTTGGTCTGGTTTCATTCTAAGTGCCCATACTATCCCATTTATAGCTTGTATATATATTCCAGACATGGTTTAATTCTGATTTCTTCTCTGATTTTATAATCATGTTATAAGAAGGGGATGGTTTGGATATAATGTGACAAAAGGGAAAATTGAGAAGAAGAGAGAGAGAGAAACAAGAGAAATGATACTGTACCTGAGAAGAGAATCAAAGTAAGAGAGTCTAGAGCCAAACTGATAAACAGCTGCTGAGATAGAAAGTTGTGGAGAGATATGATCTCCTACTCTAGAGAATCAAAGTAAGAGAGTCTAGAGCCAAACTGATAAACAGCTGCTGAGATAGAAAGTTGTGGAGAGATATGATCTCCTACTCTAGAGAATCAAAGTAAGAGAGTCTAGAGCCAAACTGATAAACAGCTGCTGAGACAGAAAGTTGTGGAGAGATATGATCTCCTACTCTAGAGAATCAAAGTAAGAGAGTCTAGAGCCAAACTGATAAACAGCTGCTGAGACAGAAAGTTGTGGAGAGATATGATCTCCTACTCTAGAGAATCAAAGTAAGAGAGTCTAGAGCCAAACTGATAAACAGCTGCTGAGACAGAAAGTTGTGGAGAGATATGATCTCCTACTCTAGAGAATCAAAGTAAGAGAGTCTAGAGCCAAACTGATAAACAGCTGCTGAGATAGAAAGTTGTGGAGAGATATGATCTCCTACTCTAGAGAATCAAAGTAAGAGAGTCTAGAGCCAAACTGATAAACAGCTGCTGAGACAGAAAGTTGTGGAGAGATATGATCTCCTACTCTAGAGAATCAAAGTAAGAGAGTCTAGAGCCAAACTGATAAACAGCTGCTGAGATAGAAAGTTGTGGAGAGATATGATCTCCTACTCTAGAGAATCAAAGTAAGAGAGTCTAGAGCCAAACTGATAAACAGCTGCTGAGATAGAAAGTTGTGGAGAGATATGATCTCCTACTCTAGAGAATCAAAGTAAGAGAGTCTAGAGCCAAACTGATAAACAGCTGCTGAGACAGAAAGTTGTGGAGAGATATGATCTCCTACTCTAGAGAATCAAAGTAAGAGAGTCTAGAGCCAAACTGATAAACAGCTGCTGAGACAGAAAGTTGTGGAGAGATATGATCTCCTACTCTAGAGAATCAAAGTAAGTGAGTCTAGAGCCAAACTGATAAACAGCTGCTGAGACAGAAAGTTGTGGAGAGATATGATCTCCTACTCTAGAGAATCAAAGTAAGAGAGTCTAGAGCCAAACTGATAAACAGCTGCTGAGACAGAAAGTTGTGGAGAGATATGATCTCCTTCTCTAGAGAATCAAAGTAATAGAGTCTAGAGCCAAACTGATAAACAGCTGCTGAGACAGAAAGTTGTGGAGAGATATGATCTCCTACTCTAGAGAATCAAAGTAAGAGAGTCTAGAGCCAAACTGATAAACAGCTGCTGAGACAGAAAGTTGTGGAGAGATATGATCTCCTACTCTAGAGAATCAAAGTAAGAGAGTCTAGAGCCAAACTGATAAACAGCTGCTGAGATAGAAAGTTGTGGAGAGATATGATCTCCTACTCTAGAGAATCAAAGTAAGAGAGTCTAGAGCCAAACTGATAAACAGCTGCTGAGATAGAAAGTTGTGGAGAGATATGATCTCCTACTCTAGAGAATCAAAGTAAGAGAGTCTAGAGCCAAACTGATAAACAGCTGCTGAGATAGAAAGTTGTGGAGAGATATGATCTCCTACTCTAGAGAATCAAAGTAAGAGAGTCTAGAGCCAAACTGATAAACAGCTTCTGAGATAGAAAGTTGTGGAGAGATATGATCTCCTACTCTAGAGAATCAAAGTAAGAGAGTCTAGAGCCAAACTGATAAACAGCTGCTGAGATAGAAAGTTGTGGAGAGATATGATCTCCTACTCTAGAGAATCAAAGTAAGAGAGTCTAGAGCCAAACTGATAAACAGCTTCTGAGATAGAAAGTTGTGGAGAGATATGATCTCCTACTCTAGAGAATCAAAGTAAGAGAGTCTAGAGCCAAACTGATAAACAGCTGCTGAGATAGAAAGTTGTGGAGAGATATGATCTCCTACTCTAGAGAATCAAAGTAAGAGAGTCTAGAGCCAAACTGATAAACAGCTGCTGAGACAGAAAGTTGTGGAGAGATATGATCTCCTACTCTAGAGAATCAAAGTAAGAGAGTCTAGAGCCAAACTGATAAACAGCTGCTGAGATAGAAAGTTGTGGAGAGATATGATCTCCTACTCTAGAGAATCAAAGTAAGAGAGTCTAGAGCCAAACTGATAAACAGCTGCTGAGACAGAAAGTTGTGGAGAGATATGATCTCCTACTCTAGAGAATCAAAGTAAGAGAGTCTAGAGCCAAACTGATAAACAGCTGCTGAGACAGAAAGTTGTGGAGAGATATGATCTCCTACTCTAGCAAGAAAGGTACTTGATGATGATGATAGCTTGGTCAACATCATCAGGTCGTATGTCTTTTGCAGAACGTTGCATTCACCACTGCCCATCTGAAAGAATCTTGGTCTCTAGCCAGATCTCTCACTCCTTTTGTTGTCATGTGCAAGGTCTCCTTGATGTCTTGAAAACCCCTTCTTCTTGGTCTGCCCCTAATGCGTCACACAGAAACCATGCCTTCCATTATTGTTCTTTCCAGCCCGCTGTGTCTTTAGACATGGACATAGTATTTTAATTTCCTCTATAGAATGATGTTTATAAGCCAGTTCTTTTTAATGTTTAAATCTTTTAGTATGTCTTCATTGCTCTTTTTCATTATCCAAGGTACCTTAAGGATTTTTCTGTACATTTTATTTTGAATGAATCAATTTTAGGAATTTTCTTTCTTGCTATTTGCAAGATTGTCCATGATTTTCAACCATGTTGCTAGCGGGAGAATCTATGTCCTCAGTAATTTTGATTGTTCTCCCTTGCTGGTATTGTGCCACATGTTCTTCATGAAATTTAATGTTTGTGTTGCTTTTGCTAATCTTCTTTTGATCTCTTTCTGGCAGTCTCCATTGTTAGTTACTACAGATCCTAGATATTCATAGTTTGTTACAATTTCAAGATAGCTTAGTAATAAAAGGAATATGGCCTCTAGTCCAAACCCTCATATTTGATTTTATCCACAGAGAAAAAAAAGAAAGAAACCAATATGCTCAGTGATGTATAGGGAATACAGTATTAGTGTCTACATCTTGTTGGCTATCAAAAAATTTTTGGGTAATATTGTCAGCATTACGCCAGGACTGTCTTTTTTTCCATAAAAATCAGATACCATTTATGGCTGGGTGAACCAAGATGGGAATCGAACTTGACCTGTTGTCCTTAGTAGACTAGTCCACGAGCCACTGTTCTACCTCAATTTCCACATACCCATAGATGTATGAGTGCCCCAGGTATGAATATCACTGGTATAACTAAACCAATGTTTCCCAGACTTTTATAGAGTCACAACCCCTCATTTTAATAGGCAAGTAACTTGTGACTCCCCTGTTATAATAGGCAAATAATAACCTCTCACTCTCCTGTTTTAACAGCCAAGTAACTTGTGACCCCCTTGTATAACAACCAAGTAACTTGTGACTCCCCTGTTATATTAGCCAAGTAACCTCTCATTCTCCTGTTATAACAGCCAAGTAACTTGTGACTTCCTTGTTATAATAGTAAATTTAGACTCCCTTGTTACAACAGTAATTTGTGACTCCCTTGTTATAACAGTAATTTGTGACTCCCTTGTTATAATAGTAACTTGTGACTCCCTTGTTATAATAGTAACTTGTGACTCCCTTGTTATAATAGTAATTTGTGACTCCCTTGTTATAATAGTAAATTAAGACTCCCTTGTTATAACAGTAATTTGTGACTCCCTTGTTATAATAGTAATTTGTGACTCCCTTGTTATAATATGAAATTAAGACTCCCTTGTTATAATAGTAATTTGTGACTCCCTTGTTATAATAGTAAATAAAGACTCCCTTGTTATAATAGTAATTTGTGACTCCCTTGTTATAATAGTAATTTGTGACTCCCTTGTTATAATAGTAAATTAAGACTCCCTTGTTATAACAGTAATTTGTGACTCCCTTGTTATAATAGTAATTTGTGACTCCCTTGTTATAATAGTAAATTAAGACTCCCTTGTTATAATAGTAACTTGTGACTCCCTTGTTATAATAGTAATTTGTGACCCCCTTGTTATAATAGTAATTTGTGACTCCCTTGTTATAATAGTAACTTGTGACTCCCTTGTTATAACAGCCAAGTAGCCTGTGATAGTAATACCTTTTTTTTTAATAGCGAATTTAAATATTTCTTTTAGGTGTTTGAAAACATTTGTGATGAAATTTGTATGTAAAAAAAAATTTTAATTAAAATTAACCCCTGCCGTCACCCCAAAAAAAATCCACAACCCACATTCGGCTTACAACCGATAGGTTCAGAATCCTAAGACAAAATAATTTAAAATTTTAATTTATGTTCAGATATTGTTAATATAATGATAATAATTCTATGTGGCATATGTTATAATAAATCTGGTATTTGATCTCGTTTGCCACTCGCTTTACATTACATGTTGTGGTTGATCATTGTGACATTATTTGACTGTTGTGATATTTTAGCTCAAAGAAACTGTCATGTGACTGTCCGCCATATTTGTTGACGTAGATATTACAAGTTGCTGATGCTATGAAAATCAAAATAATTATTTTTAAAAACTATACATGCCCTCTTTTATCATTTATTTATGTGTTTGTTTTGCTTGTTATTGACTCAACAGCATGTGTTCTTTTGCCTATTTTCACCCATTGTAATGTGTTCCATTGCTAGGGAATAAATGGGTATTCTGCATACTAACAAGGTTTATTTTCTAACAGTGATGGTTCACAAGATAAAAATGTCACTGCGAAAGATTCATGATTTGTTTTTGACAGTTTCTCCCGACAGATGTCAGATGTTTTCAATTTTCAGAATCCTGAAGCTCTTTTAGAGCAGCAGTGTGGCCTAAACTTTTGTTGTTACCCTAGAACCAGAAAGACCTTACTACAGGAGAGTACAGGCCATCACTTATTATTTATATATATATATTGTGCGACATGTATTGCTTGGAAGATCTACATTTTGCAGATGATATAGTCTCCTAAATGACAATATCAGCAAATTGCAAAATACCACAGATACCTTATCATCCATGGCAGAAACAATAGGACTTGAAATCAACAGGCATAACAAAAATAATAAAAAATAACAGTACTCCAGAGAGCAATATATATCTCAATCATCAGGCATTGGAAAGAGTAGACACTATATATATATATATATATATACATTGGTAGTAACATAGATCAAGACTCCCGTGTGTTACCGGGGCCTCATTATAAGGGAAGTAAAGAATAGTGACACTGTAACCTTCCAGGCATGTCGTAAGAGGCGACTAAGGAAGTTAATCGATGGCTTGACAAGCTGTCATTGTAAAAAGTATTGTTATGGAAACAGATCCATAGATTTTAGAAGCAGTGTTCTCTGCAATATGTACCATTTTGGCACACAAGGTTTCTATTTTTGAGATTGTAGTTCTGCCCTATGTGCCGTCTTTGGCTCGAAAGGACAATAGATAGATAGATCACGAAGATGAAACAAAGATTGAGATCAAAAGCAGCAGCGAATTTTAAAAACCTGGACAAAATGATGAAATAAAAAATACTTAGGAAGTATACTAACTAAACTTAGAATATTTAACTCAAACAATTTATCAACCTTTATCTGCACATATAAAAGCTGGATAACAACAAAAGAGATTGAATTGAAAACTAAACACTTTTGAATTAACATGCATAAAAAGAATACTCTGTGCACAATGGAATGAATTCAAGACTTATATAGAGATAAGATAAATGGCCATGAAACCAAAGATCTCATCTACACTTAGGAAGAGAAGATGGACATATGTCGGACATGTGCAGAGAAGAGGCAACAAGAGCATTCCAAAACAGGCTTTTCTGTTGAAAACATCAGGATACAGAAAAAGAAGAAAACTTAGAGACACTGAAAAGAACACTTATAAGAGAAGCAAAGTTGGCAGGCATAGACTCATTAGATAAGAACGAACATCTCATTAAGAATAGAGATGGGTGACCAAAAAGGATGTAGATGCTTTTCTATTTTCAAATCTAGTTGAACGTGTTATCACTTGTTACACTTCGTGATAGTTCAGTGGTTAGTGAACTGGACTACAAAGAACAAGAAGTCGGGTTTCGATCCTGATCGACGGCTTCCGGGTTCACCCAGCCTTAAATGGGGACCGGATTTTTTTTATGGGAAAGTAAAGCGACACGGGCGAAATACCGACCACATTACCCCAAAAATCATGTTGCCGAAGGTCTATAAAAATGATGGTCTCTAACACCATATTTCCTATACGTCTCTTGGTGTGATGGGGTTCTTTACTTTTTTTTGTACTCTATAATAAAGTTGTCACAATACACTGTCAAATCGTTCCTTGCTCACCGGCTTTACCGCAGCTGTTTGCCAAAGAAACGTTCAGATTTTGTTGTGTAAAGTTGTCACCTTGGACATACTATAACCAGTGATGGAAAATGTACAACTGAAATAAACAAAAGAATAGAAATGGCAAAAAGTAATTTTAATGCCATGAAAGGTATATTAACATCAAAACAAATAACACCAGGGCTAAAACTAAGAATAGCAAAATGTTACATCTTCTCAATATTCCTATATGGTGCAGAAACATGGATATTAGACAAGAAAACAGAACAGAGAATTTAAGCCTTTGAATTGTGGATTTATAGAAGAATAGGTAGAATTGGATGGAAGGAAAAGAAAACAAACGATGAAGTCTTAAAACAACTAAAAATGAAAAGAGAACTACTAAGCACAATTCAAACAAGACAAATGCGATTTTGGGGGCATGTTAAAAGACACAACAGCCTACTAAAAGTAATCCTGGAGGAGAAAATACAAGGCAAAAGAGGCAGACCAAGACTAACCTGGACGAGTAACATCGAAAGATGGACAAATCAGCCTATGACAACCTGCACCATCAAAGCAAGAGACAGAGTAGAATGGCGCTCCATGGTAGCCAACCTTCGTTGCGGAGAAGGCACTCGATGATGATGATGATGATGATGATGAAAGTTGTCACAATACACCGTGTTCAAATCGTCTTTCGTTCATCGGCTTTTATCGCAGTTTTGGGCATCGGTGGCCTAGTTAGGAAAACCACCCGACTGCGCTACCGACGTTTGGACAACACGTGTTTCGATTCCCGCTGGAAGCAGTGTGAATTGTACTCGTGGTTGGAAAATAAATACCCTCGCAGTCGACCCAGCCACTGGCAGAAATGGGTACCAGGTTAGTACTCGGGAACGTGAGGAATGCCGCCTCACATCGAGAGTTTCGATGATTGATGCGACACTGTTTACAGGTCTCCACACACTTCTGGCCGAGCACATATGGGAGAAAACTCCGATTTTCCCGTCTCCGAGGACGCCGATTCAAGTCTCGTACTTTATCCTTATCCTTGAGTGCCGTCTCGGCATTGAAGGTTGGCTACCATGGATCGCCATTCCACTCTGTCTCTTGCTTTGATGGTCAGATTGTCATAGGCTGATTTGTCCATCTTTCGATGTTACTCGTCCATGTTAGTCTTAGTCTGCCTCTGCATCTATTACCTTGTATTTTCCCTTCCAATATTAATTTTAGTAGGCTGTTGTGTCTTTTAACATGCCCCAAAAATTTCATTCTTGTTCTAATTGTGTTTAGTAGTTCTCTTTTTGTTTTCAGTTGATTTAAAACTTCATCATTTGTTTTCTTCTCTTTCCATCCAATTCTACCTATTCTTCTATAAATCCACATTTCAAAGGCTTCAATTTTCTGTTCTGTTTGGAAAATAAATACTCCTACTTTACATCTACTTTACATTTACCTAACATTTACTTAACTTTACAGCACTTATTTGCCTATTCTTTTGAAATGATGTGAAAGGATTAACTGAATGACGCATACAAATCAGGAATACCGCGTGTTACGTGAAAAGAAAAGTAAATAATAAACATCGCAACAGTAAACCACTTAATCCACAAATCGATAGAGCAGTGCGCGAATAAAAAATCAGGGCAACAGATGGCCAGTCAGTAATGATTAGAAAATTACCATATATATTCGTTGCTTACTGTTGTGTTTTACTGGCAGTCTGGAGAAGTAAGCTGTTGGCGTGTATGTAAGTTGTCTGTAATATAATTACGTGTTAGACTATACTTTTGAAAAAAAAGGCCGTATTGTTTTAATTAATGAATATAAGCTTTAAAACAGCTGGTGTATCGTATTAAATCGTCTCGGCTAAAAACAAACAAAAAACGCAGAAATTCTCAAAGAGGACAATGCAAAAAAAAGCTCCAAAGAAACATCAGAAAAAAATGAATCAACGTTTTTCAGGCATATCATGAGAAGAGGAAAGTTGGAATACTTGGTTACACTGGCAAAATAAAGGAAAAGAGATATCTCGGGCGACAAAGAAAGAAGTTAATAGATATATAGCTTAGTGTCATAGCATGGAAAACAGTCAACAACAGAATTGATATGACGCACTGTGGATAGAGAATTGTAGAAGGACAGGATCGCTTACACTTTACAACAACCGGTAATGCACACGATGATCTACATACTCTATTTTACTGTTTTACACATTTTTTGTTGATAATCAAGAGCCATATGGGCTGGTTGGCTTTCTTTTCCCTTTTACTAGGCCAGGCATGATCCGCTCAATCGATTCACTTTTAAATCTCTCAAGTGTGTGTTACCGAGCGGCTTAGCGGCTAATTATGCAACTTTCGCATACGTAAAAGAAAATGAGATTATACATCGATTAATATTTTTAAAAATAACATTTATAACCCTTGCTGTGATTGACAACAAAAGATATTTTAAAGCACATTTAGTTTAAGGAGATGCTTATATCAGATGCAGGGATAGCTATATGTTGGACGTTGTAAGTACATCATCATTAAATACCATGCCTGCTGAAGTAGGTGATCATGTCTCTCCACAACTTTTAATCTTGACAGTTATTTATCATTTATGTTGTTGACCTCCTGCCAAGCCATTCTCTTATGCTGTCTGGTTTCTTTTCTCTTTGCTTCCCTCTATCTTTCGTCCCTCAACTTTCCTAGTTGTCACAATATGCTCCAACTGTTTCCTTCTCATTGCATGGCCAAAAAACTGATGATTGTTTCTTCCTAATATTGGAAATTAGCTCTCTTTTTGCTTTGGCCTCTTTCAGAACGTTTTTATTACTCTTCTTAGGTGTCCATGGTATTCTCAACATTCTTCTGTAAAACCACATTTGTACATCTTCCAATGATTTTCTTGTCTGTTGACCTATTGTCCATGATTCACATCTATATGTTAAGACTGGATTTATATAACATAAGAACACTTTTTCTTGTTTCTATGTAGTAAATACATGTGAATATTTTCAAATGGAGGGCATTCTATCCACATATGTATAATGATAGTATGTATTTTGATATAAATGGAAGGCAAATTAAAGTATCAAGAAATAATATCATAATTTCATGCATTGGTTTATCAATACGGTAGAAGATGAAACTATTGGAGACGCAGAAGAGAAACATACAATCAACGTAACGATAGACAATTAAAATATGTGGTGGCTTCAGCTGGTCGGCTAAACTACGGAAGACAAGTTGAGGAATAGTCTCACTTTTGTTGCACACACACAGCAGCTGGCAGGATCGAGTGGTCGACAACGACTATGAAGGCATAAGCTGGAACGACCTGATATCGGGCTCAGGGCACAACAGGGACCTAATGTGTTAAGTAGCCAGAACCAAGCAGAAAACAACGACAAATTACTGACTGCAGACTGTCAAGAAATCATGACAAACGGTTGTGAATCATGGACAATCTCACCAACAGCAAGGAATAAAACCGATTCATGCAAAACAAAATGCAACAGAAAAAAATATACTCTGGTTAATGAAAAAGAGCAATGAAGACATATTATGAGATTTAAAAATAAAAAACAACTGGCTTATAAACACCATTCTGCAGAGAAAATTAAATTAAAAATGTAATCCTGGGGGGGGGGGGGACTGTTGGTTTCGAGGCAAGACGCGGCCAACAGAGAGGTTGTGGGTTCAAATCCCGGTTGGTTGGGATTTTTATTTATGATTTCTCTCTGCGGCAACCACCTCTGTCCTCAGTATCGAGCCTGGCTTGAAACGTCAATTACTCATCGACGGAAAAAAATATGAGTACCTACGAAGTCGGAATTATCTGCCTGTGCGGTGATGGACCCTTGTGCACACGGCTGCCAGGGGAAAATGGATTAACACGTAAAAACGCAGTTCCTAAGTCTCTCGGGACTTCGTCAGAGGTAAAAGCTGGCGAACGAAGAAAAATAAAATTTAATGAAAAAGTAAAGAGACCCGTCACGCAAGTGGCCTATAGGGAATATGGTGTTAGTGACCATAATTTGTATAGACCTTCGGCAACATGATTTTTGGGGTAACGTGGTCGGTATTACGTCCGTGCCGCTTTACCTTACCAGAAAAAAATCCGGTACCCACTTAAGGCTGGGTGAACCTGGAAGCGGTCTGTCAGGATCGAGCCCGGCCTCTTGTCCTTTGTAGTCCAGTCCACTAACCACTGAGCTATCACGGTCCTGAAAATTAAAATACCAACGTATAAAGATTTTTTTTTAAGTCGAAAGATACGGTGGCTGGAAAGAACAATAATATATATTTCTTTTTTTCAGTTCTGTATTTGTAACACTAAAGTCTAAACTCTTAATATACCAAACGTGTGTGCTTAGCACACTCTGCACACTATTATATGGATCTGAAACCTGGACAACATACCCAAACCAGGAAAAAAAGACTAAATGTCTTCCACATGCGATGTCTCCGCAAAATAATGCACATCAAATGGCAGGACAAAATAACCAACTTAACTGTCCTGCAACGTGCTAAGACCCTAACAATCATGTCGATGCTCAGATGTCGAAGGCTAAGATGGCTGGGGCATGTCCAGCGAATGGAAGAAAAACGCATTCCTAGGCAAGTACTATATGGTGAACTAATCTCGTACACGGAAAAAAACAAATCGACAGACCTAAACTACGATATAGAGATATCTGTAAATCATCTCTGAATGACTTCTCCATCTGTGAAAATGACTGGGAACATCTGTCAACTAATCGCACATTATGGAGAACTTGTATACGGAAGGGTATAACGTCATTTGAGACTGTGCTAAGGCAAAACTTAGAAGAGAAAAGACTCATGAAAAAGGATGGAAAACCCTGTGGATCAGCCTGACTTGTTCATTATGTGACCGCGTGTGTTTGTCAAACATTGGTAGAATTAGCCACGAGAGAAGCTGTGTGACAAAAACAATACCTAAAAAAATACACAATAGCCTCCACTATACCGTCTGACAAGACGAAAAGGGCCATATATATATATATATATATATATATATATATATATATATATATATATATATATATATATTTGTAATCGGCTCTTTACTGCAAAACGTCTAACACATTTCATTAATGCGGTAGCTATTTTACTTATTATTCTTTAAATCAGAAATGAAGAACTGAGAAAAAAAGTTACAAGGCACAAGCAAATAATTGTAGTGCTGCGGTAAAGCTTGTAGTAGGAGCAAGTAGTGGGATGTAACGAACACCACATCTTCCCCTCCCCTCCTGCGTTCCATTTGGCTCACAGTCATC
Organism: Megaustenia siamemsis; assembly: GCA_032433765.1. Classification (NCBI taxonomy): domain Eukaryota; kingdom Metazoa; phylum Mollusca; class Gastropoda; order Stylommatophora; family Ariophantidae; genus Megaustenia; species Megaustenia siamemsis. The sequence continues at coordinate 7,478,055 of JAVIAB010000091.1, read as the reverse complement.
TATCTACTCGCTTGGAGCTTTTCGATCTACGAAACTACAGTGTAAGCTAGAAGACATTGACAAGAGAACTACAGTGTAAGCTAGAAGACATTGACAAGAGAACTACAGTGTAAGCTAGAAGACATTGACAAGAGAACTACAGTGTAAGCTAGAAGACAAATGGACAAGAGAGCTACAGTGTAAGCTAGAAGACATGTGCAAGAGAACTACAGTGTAACCTAAAAGACAAATGGACAAGAGAACTACAGTGTAAGCTATAAGACATGTGCAAGAGAACTACAGTGTAAGCTAAAAGACAAATGGACAAGAGAACTACAGTGTAAGATAGAAGACAAATGGACAAGAGAGCTACAGTGTAAGCTAAAAGACAAATGGACAAGAGAACTACAGTGTAAGCTAAAAGACAAATGGACAAGAGAACTACAGTGTAAGCTAGAAGACAAATGGACAAGAGAGCTACAGTGTAGCTAGAAGACATGTGCAAGAGAACTACAGTGTAAGCTAAAAGACAAATGGACAAGAGAACTACAGTGTAAGCTATAAGACATTGACAAGAGAACTACAGTGTAAGCTAAAAGACAAATGTACAAGAGAACTACAGTGTAAGCTATAAGACATTGACAAGAGAACTACAGTGTGAGCTAAAAGACAAATGAACAAGAGAACTACAGTGTAAGCTATAAGACATTGACAAGAGAACTACAGTGTAGCTAGAAGACAAATGGACAAGAGAACTACAGTGTAAGCTAAAAGACAAATTGACAAGAGAACTAGCTAGAAGACAAATGGACAAGAAAACTACAGTGTAAGCTAGAAGACAAATGGACAAGAGAACTACAGTGTAAGCTAAAAGACAAATGGACAAGAGAACTACAGTGTAAGCTAAAAGACAAATGGACAAGAGAACTACAGTGTAAGCTAGAAGACAAATGGACAATAGAGCTACAGTGTAAGCTAGAAGACATGTGCAAGAGAACTACAGTGTAAGCTAAAAGACAAATGGACAAGAGAACTACAGTGTAAGCTATAAGACATTGACAAGAGAACTACAGTGTAAGCTAAAAGACAAATGTACAAGAGAACTACAGTGTAAGCTATAAGACATTGACAAGAGAAACTACAGTGTGAGCTAAAAGACAAATGAACAAGAGAACTACAGTGTAAGCTATAAGACATTGACAAGAGAACTACAGTGTGAGCTAGAAGACAAATGGACAAGAGAACTACAGTGTAAGCTAAAAGACAAATTGACAAGAGAACTAGCTAGAAGACAAATGGACAAGAAAACTACAGTGTAAGCAAGGAGACATGAGCAAGAGAACTACAGTGTAAGCTAGAAGACAAATGGACAAGAGAACTACAGTGTAAGCTAGAAGACAAACAGAAGACAAATGGGCAAGAGAACTACAGTGTAAGTTAGAAGACAAATGGACAAGAGAACTACAGTGTAAGCTAGAAGACAAACAGAAGACAAATGGACAAGAGAACTACAGTGTAAGTTAGAAGACAAACAGAAGACAAATGGGCAAGAGAACTACAGTGTAAGTTAGAAGACAAACAGAAGACAAATGGGCAAGAGAACTACAGTGTAAGTTAGAAGACAAACAGAAGACAAATGGGCAAGAGAACTACAGTGTAAGTTAGAAGACAAACAGAAGACAAATGGGCAAGAGAACTACAGTGTAAGCTAGAAGACAAACAGAAGACAAATGGGCAAGAGAACTACAGTGTAAGCTAGAAGACAAATGGACAAGAGAACTACAGTGTAAGCTAGAAGACAAACAGAAGACAAATGGGCAAGAGAACTACAGTGTAAGTTAGAAGACAAACAGAAGACAAATGGGCAAGAGAACTACAGTGTAAGTTAGAAGACAAACAGAAGACAAATGGGCAAGAGAACTACAGTGTAAGTTAGAAGACAAACAGAAGACAAATGGGCAAGAGAACTACAGTGTAAGTTAGAAGACAAATGGACAAGAGAAACTACAGTGTAAGCTAGAAGACAAACAGAAGACAAATGGGCAAGAGAACTACAGTGTAAGTTAGAAGACATTGACAAGAGAACTACAGTGTAAGCTAGAAGACAAATGGACAAGAGAACTACAGTGTAAGCTAAAAGACAAATTGACAAGAGAACTAGCTAGAAGACAAATGGACAAGAAAACTACAGTGTAAGCAAGGAGACATGAGCAAGAGAACTACAGTGTAAGCTAGAAGACAAATGGACAAGAGAACTACAGTGTAAGCTAGAAGACAAACAGAAGACAAATGGGCAAGAGAACTACAGTGTAAGGAACAGGCAAATAATTGCAATGCTGCGGTAAAGCTGGTAGCAAGGAGCCAATGGTGGGGTGTGCTAAACACTCCAAGGTATGGTGACAGCTTTACAAATAAAGAACACAACACAATACTGACGTTTCGGCCTGTGGCCTTCTTCAGAATACAGGGACAACGACAACAAGCGGTGAAGCACAATTACTACATGTTAGATGATCAAGTGGAGGGCGAGGAAAGTAGGATGCAGAAATAAGAAAAGAGAGAAATGAATTTTACATGATGAGAGGTATGATGGGCGTCAAAATATATAAAATAGAAAAAGGGAGAGAAAAATGTATAATAAATGTACTTAGCTGAGCTCAGAGCAGGAAAACTGTAATCCGTGCTGAAACCAGTCGGAATGACTAAAAGCGCAGAGAACGTGTATAGAAAGCAACACGTGACAAAGACAGGTCAGTAAAGAGGGCAAAAAGGATCTAATATCGGGAAAACCAAAAAGGGGGGGGGGGAAGGGGGGATCGACGAGGACACTCCTGGGACACAACAAGCAATACATATAAATCACTCAACAATGGAAGTGAGAGATCACGCGAGAGGTTAAGAGAAAGAAATAGAATGACACGACAAAGTAGTAAACTAGGCAGTGGGTGAGAGAGATGGACTCTACAGAATGGATGGCCTCGAACTGAAAGAGTTGAGAGGTAGGTCAACGAAAGGAAGGATTGGATACTGGAGGAAGAGATACGGTGAGGAAGAATAATAAAGCCGGTATAATGAGAAGGGCGATAGAGGGGTGGTCCGGAGGAAGTTAGTCTATCGGGAGGTAGGGAAGTATTGGAGGAGGAGGTATGGAGAGGAGGGTTAAGAAGCAGGTATGTGAAAACTGGATAGGGGAGAGGCGGTAGGTCAGAAGTGAATGGAAAAAGAGAAAGTCTGGAAGAAGTGGAGCAATAGGGGATGGTGTAGAAGAGGTATGAACCATAGGAGGTAAAGAAGTAGGGAAATGATAGAACAAAGGGGGGAATGAAAGTGGGCATCAGGATAAGGGGGATACTGGAATAGTAGGTATAGATGAGTAGTGACTACAAGTTAATAGAGAGGAGAGGGGTGAGCTAGGAGTAGATCAGCAGAGGGGTGGTAGGAAGGACGAGGGACAATAGAGGTGGGCAGAGAGATCGTACGTACAGTCCAGGTGGAGAGGTGATATAGTGATAAAGAGGTAAAGGACATGAAGGTAGTCAGAAGAGAAAAAGGTGTAGGGAGGGGGGGTTTAGGAGGAAGAAGGCAAGATGGGGGTTACTCAAAGAGGATATGAAAAGCAGGGATGGACGAGGAGTAGAGGACCCAAGAAGAGAAATAGGAAGAGAGGTCCATAGGTGGGAGGGTGGAGTCGGAGGCCGGAGGGTCCTCAGAGGGACAGGGATACATGATGCCACGAGGGGTGAGGCAGCCCCAACGAGCGATCAGACGGTGCTCAAGAGTGAGCCGACTGTGGTGATCAGAGGAGCATGATACTAGGCCAGTTACAAGACATCAGTCTTACCTCGATGGCCCCTCGAGTTAAAGTGGGCTGCTACAGGAGTGTCCGCTTCTTGGGTGATGTCATTCAAGTGTTCACGGCACCTATCGCCGATTCTGCGACCAGACTGACCGATGTAGGTCAACTTACATCGCTTACAGATGATGGCATAAATGATGTTCCGCGATGTGCAAGTGAATCCCTCTCTGATCTCGAAAGGACCATTAGGGAAGAGGACAGTGTCGGTCTGGAGAACGTGGTCACAAGTTTACATACTCTCCGGTTGCAGCGGATAGTGCCTCGATGGCTGAAGTGGTCAGCAGGAAGACGGCCCCTGACAAGAAAGTCTCGGAGGTTCCGGTCACGTCTAAAGGCCACTAGTGGTGGGTCAGGGAAGAGCAGACGAGTAGTAGGGTCAGATCGAAGAATAGGGAGGTAGCGGGGATGGTCCTAATAGCGGCGTAGTGGTGAGGGTGATGGGTGAGAGCGAGCACTACTCTATCAGAGGGGGGATGAGTAGAGGGGGTAAGAGCAGACTGACGTGAAGTGTGGAGAACTCGACGCAGGGCAGGGAGGAGAGCTGATTCAGGATAGAGGCGTCGGCGGGAAGAAATCAAGCATAAGGTGGGCATTGTGAAGGAAATCTTCGTCGTCTGGCAAAGGCGACGAAGTCTGAGAAGCTGGGAATAGGGAAGAGAGTTCTTGCAGGATGTAGGATGAGAGGAGTCGTAGCGGAGGAAACTGTGGGAATCAGTGGCCTTGTAGAAGACCGAGGTGAGAAGATGAGAGGTGCCCAAGGAGACTAGGATGTCCAGGAAAGATACGGAGGAGGTGGAGATGTGGAAGGTGATGTGGATAGAGGGGTGGAAATGTCCGACATATTCGATGAAACGGGAGATCTCATCTTCTGGAAGGTCAGACAGACCAATGCAGTCATCAATGTACCTACGATACATAAGGGGAAGAGGGCCTGGTAGGTATGGATGATTTGGTGCTCAAGGTAACCCATGAAGAGACAAGCATAGCTAGGGCCCATTTTAGTGCCCATCGCCACACCGCTGATCGGGTGAAGAAATTGCCATTGAACTCGAAAGAGTTGAGGTTCAAGACTAATTCTGCTAGACGGAGGAGGACGCCAGTGGCGATGGAGGGTTGGATCCTACGGTCCAGGAAAAACTGAAGAGCTTGAAGGCCGTCGGAGTGGGGAATAGAAGTATACAGGGAGCAGACATCCATAACGAAGAGCGGTAGTGACGATCAGGAAGGAGGGTGATAGAGGAAAAGATGTTAAGGGCGTCGTTAGTGTCTTTGACATACGAAGGGAGGCCATAACTATGGGTTGAAAGACACTGTCGAGGAAGTCAGAAATGAGAACAGTAGGACATGAGATGGAAGAGACAATAGGACGTCCAGGAGAGTCAGGTTTATGTATTTTAGGCAGCATATAAAAAGAGGGTCTGCCCAAGCAGTGGTCAGGAAGGATCATGCGGGAGGAGCTAGAGGGAAGTAATCCATCCTGAATGAAACGGAGGATCGTACGACGCACCACGGCGTTATTAGAGACAGTAGTGTCGTCGGGGGTGGGGAGGTAGAAAGTCGAGTTGGATAATTGTTTATCACCTTCCCGGATATAAAGGTCTTTCCTCCATACCACCACAGAGCCGCCCTTGTCGGCCGGCTTGATGACAATATCATCACGTCGGCGAAGATCCCAGAGGGCTTGGTACTCTTCACTACTAAGATTAGAGCGTCGAAGTCTATGGGGACGAAGTGCCTTAATATCCCGGTAGGTACTGTTAATGAACTGGTCCAAAGCCTGTGATTCGCCCGAGCGGGGAGTCAGTCAGATTTACGGGGGGAAAAGCGGGCAAATTCGTCTGTAGGAGGAGGTTGAGAGGAAGAGTTCGGATGATTAAAGTAATAGAGTTTGAGTCGTAGTCGTCTGTGATACTACTGAATGTCCCGTAAGAGAGAGAATGAGTCACTCAAAGGGCGAAGGGGGACAAACTTAAGACCCTTGCTGAGAAGAGAGCGCTCATGGTCGGAAAGGGGCAAATCAGGGGAATACAAGTGACAAGGGAGCTAGAGTCAGAGGCATTGGGGAGAGGAGGAGGTGAGGGAGGAGGAGGAGGAGGACGGAGGTTCAAGAGTTTACGTTTGTGCTGAGAGGATAAAAAGTCATACACAGATCGGTTGTGGTGGTGGATGGTATGGCGGATGAAGCGAAGAGTCCCAGGAAAGTTAGAGGTGAGTAGATGGAGTTGGGATAGGAGGTGTTGTTGGCGGGTGTTGAGGTGGGATATAAGACGAGAGTGGCTAGAAGCGACAAGACGAACACGTTTCAGGCCATGCTGGAGTTCAAGGTTCTGCAGTTGGCGGCGAAGATAGTTAGAGAGGTGGGGTTGACCGACTTGAGGTGAGAAGTGAGATCGGAACCCACACGGGAGAAATTTACGATGGAGGCAGTTGTTCAAGAAATTCAGGTGACAGGTAAATCTAGTTTTCTTGAAAGTAGTGAAGGCAAAGTCCTTAGAGATGTTAGAGAGTTCGGGGGGTTAGAGTGGAGAAGGAGGCGATGATGGAGTGACGGATAGAATGAGATAGATGTTTGAGGGAGGGCATAGTGAGGAGATGAGAGAAGATCGAGAAGAGAAATGAGAGATAAACCAACTAGATGAAGATAGGTAGGATACGTGAAGGTATAGAGAAGCCAATAATAGAAAGAGGGAAGGTAGTGAATAGAAAGTATGAGGAGCAAAGTGCAAGAGGGGAGGGTAAGGAAGCACCCAGAAGTGAAGGCGAGGAGAGACTGGCGAAAGATAGAATAGGTAGGTGAAATAACGGAGTGGAAATGGTTCTAACTAAAGTACACAGAGATGAATGACGTTAAACAAACATAAAGTAGCAGCGATATCAATTGAGTAGGGAACAGGCAAATAATTGCAATGCTGCGGTAAAGCTGGTAGCAAGGAGCCAATGGTGGAGTGTGCTAAACACTCCAAGGTATGGTGACAGCTTTACAAATAAAGAACACAACACAATACTGACGTTTCGGCCTGTGGCCTTCTTCAGAATACAGGGACAACGACAACAAGCGGTGAAGCACAATTACTACATGTTAGATGATCAAGTGGAGGGCGAGGAAAGTAGGATGCAGAAATAAGAAAAGAGAGAAATGAATTTTACATGATGAGAGGTATGATGGGCGTCAAAATATATAAAATAGAAAAAGGGAGAGAAAAATGTATAATAAATGTACTTAGCTGAGCTCAGAGCAGGAAAACTGTAATCCGTGCTGAAACCAGTCGGAATGACTAAAAGCGCAGAGAACGTGTATAGAAAGCAACACGTGACAAAGACAGGTCAGTAAAGAGGGCAAAAAGGATCTAATATCGGGAAAACCAAAAAGGGGGGGGGGAAGGGGGGATCGACGAGGACACTCCTGGGACACAACAAGCAATACATATAAATCACTCAACAATGGAAGTGAGAGATCACGCGAGAGGGTAAGAGAAAGAAATAGAATGACACGACAAAGTAGTAAACTAGGCAGTGGGTGAGAGAGATGGACTCTACAGAATGGATGGCCTCGAACTGAAAGAGTTGAGAGGTAGGTCAACGAAAGGAAGGATTGGATACTGGAGGAAGAGATACGGTGAGGAAGAATAATAAAGCCGGTATAATGAGAAGGGCGATAGAGGGGTGGTCCGGAGGAAGTTAGTCTATCGGGAGGTAGGGAAGTATTGGAGGAGGAGGTATGGAGAGGAGGGTTAAGAAGCAGGTATGTGAAAACTGGATAGGGGGAGAGGCGGTAGGTCAGAAGTGAATGGAAAAAGAGAAAGTCTGGAAGAAGTGGAGCAATAGGGGATGGTGTAGAAGAGGTATGAACCATAGGAGGTAAAGAAGTAGGGAAATGATAGAACAAAGGGGGGAATGAAAGTGGGCATCAGGATAAGGGGGATACTGGAATAGTAGAGTATAGATGAGTAGTGACTACAAGTAATAGAGAGGAGAGGGGTGAGCTAGGAGTAGATCAGCAGAGGGGTGGTAGGAAGGACGAGGGACAATAGAGGTGGGCAGAGAGATCGTACGTACAGTCCAGGTGGAGAGGTGATATAGTGATAAAGAGGTAAAGGACATGAAGGTAGTCAGAAGAGAAAAAGGTGTAGGGAGGGGGGGTTTAGGAGGAGGAAGAAGGCAAGATGGGGGTTACTCAAAGAGGATATGAAAAGCAGGGATGGACGAGGAGTAGAGGACCCAAGAAGAGAAATAGGAAGAGAGGTCCATAGGTGGGAGGGTGGAGTCGGAGGCCGGAGGGTCCTCAGAGGGACAGGGATACATTGATGCCACGAGGGGTGAGGCAGCCCCAACGAGCGATCAGACAGTGCTCAAGAGTGAGCCGACTGTGGTGATCAGAGGAGCATGATACTAGGCCAGTTACCAAGACATCAGTCTTACCTCGATGGCCCCTCGAGTTACCAAGACATCAGTCTTACCTCGATGGCCCCAAGAGAACTACAGTGTAAGCTAGAAGACAAACAGAAGACAAATGGACAAGAGAACTACAGTGTAAGTTAGAAGACAAACAGAAGACAAATGGGCAAGAGAACTACAGTGTAAGTTAGAAGACAAAACAGAAGACAAATGGGCAGGAGAACTACAGTGTAAGTTAGAAGACAAACAGAAGACAAATGGGCAAGAGAACTACAGTGTAAGTTAGAAGACAAATGGACAAGAGAACTACAGTGTAAGCTAGAAGACAAACAGAAGACAAATGGGCAAGAGAACTACAGTGTAAGTTAGAAGACATTGACAAGAGAACTACAGTGTAAGTTAGAAGACAAACAGACTACAGTACTGTAGTTAGGAAACTACGTTGTAGATCTAGAAGATGATGAACAGCAGCTTATTTGCGCGAAACAAAAAGACGATGTTTTAAATTGGAGAGCAGCGTGTAACCTTGACATGATACAAAAAAAATCAAAATAAACTGTCAGAAAATGAGAGCAAGGCGCATGCACGTTGTGTTATTGAGTTATTGCGGGTCATCATCATTGCACTCGAACATGTCCATATGTGCTCAGGTCCCCTTCTCAACAAGTCCCACAGTGTCCACACATGGAGGTAACACGCAGATATGACAACGTTATATATTCTCCTTCTTCTTCTTCACCATTTACTTGTTGTATGGGCATGTATCGTGCGCTGTATCGTTAATTTACGGTAAAGCTTCGATATCTACACCTTTCGGCCCCGATACATCCGCTTTCTGAACGGGCAGGTTTCCTTAAAAGTCATGTTTAATTGTCAAGTGGTTCCTTAACGTACGCAGAATATCAATCAGAGGACCACAAGCCCCAAATCAGGATGCCTTTTATAATATGAATAGATATGAACAAGTTATCATTATACGTCTCAGAACAGGACACAATCGACTCCATAGTCACATGTATACAAAATTCAAGATCGGCACCTCAACTACTTGTACATGTGGACAGGCGCCCCAGACTGCTGAACACATACTTCAAGACTGCACTGAATATAGTAGACTGAGGAAAATCCATTGGCCCATAGATACAACACTACAGACAAAAACTATATGGGCCACTGCAAGAATTACAAAAGACAGTAACATTTATACAGGAAACGACATTGCAGATATAGACAATGCTTAGGCGAACGAAAGATAGATAGATAGTACGCAGAATACACGCGGGACCTTCTGTTTTTATCGTTGCTATCTGAGAACGCAGGAGCCGCGATAGTTCAGTGGTTAGGAACTGGACTACAAAGGACAAGGGGTAGGGTTCGATCCAACCGACGGCTTCCGGGTTCACCCAGCCTTAAATGAGTACCGGATTTTTTTCTGGGAAAGTAAAACAGCACGGGCGTAATACCGACCACATTACCCCAAAAATCATGTGCTGAAGGTCTGTAAAATATAGGGTCACTAACACCATATTTCCCTATACGTCACTTGGCGTGACGGGGGTACTTTACTTTTTTTTTTTTTTTCTGAGAAACGCTAGGCATTGGATCTCACTACACAGAGACCAGGGAAGAGTAAAACCACGAAGAAACCGGGAACCTTTCTGCCCAGAGGCCTATGTGCTACCTCTATACCGCCCAGTCATCCGTGAGAAGGGAACAGGCAAATAATTGCAATGCTGCGGTAAAGCTGGTAGCGAGGAGCCAGTGGTGGGTGTACTAAAACACTCCAAAGCATGGGGACAGCTTTACAAGGAAAGGAACACAACACAATACTGACGTTTCGGCCTGTGGCCTTCTTCAGAATACAAGAACAACGACACAAAACGGTGAAGCACAATGTTAGATGATCAAGTGGAGGGCGAGGAAGGTAGGATGTTGAAATAAGAAAGGAGAGAGAAGAAAAGACAAAATGCTCAACCGCCCGTGCCAGTGGAATCATCCGAATTAACATCTCATCTCATTGAAGGATCCAAACAAAATATATTCTTCTCTCTCTTTTCTTATTTCAACATCCTACTTTCTCGCCCTCCAGATCATCTAACATGTAGTTATAGATAATTGTGCTTCACCGTTTGTTGTTGTTGTCCATGTATTCTGAAGAGTCCACAGGCCGAAAAGTCAGTATTGTGTTGTGTTCCTTCCATGTAAAGCTGTCACCATACTTTGGTGTGTTTAGCACACCCCACCACTGGCTCCATCCGTGAGAAGGCTTACAAATCTTCATCTTTCCTTCCTCATTTGCCTTTCAGCGTCGAGGGGAGATATAATTGCGGTCTTTTGCTCTTCTGTTCACCTCTGTTGAGATTACAAATTATTAAAAATAAATGTCAAGGAAAGCCATAAACGTCACGATATCGACATTATCGACATCCTGTCCGTATCAACCCGAGTGTGTCAACTACTGTCAACTTGGGCCTACCAGATTACCAGGAAAACGTGTGCCCACCGACCGTGAGGGAGTTAAGAGACATGAATACCCTTTGTAAACTTTGTTACAGAGACTACATCATTATCGTAAACAATAATACATGATCATGCCTACGCAAAAAAATGGAACTGGTAATTAGAATTTTAATTGGAATGTCGTAGGCATATAATGAAATAAATAGAGACCGTTAAAATGAGAACTTTTGTTCTAGCAGGGGAGATCATCTAATGGTCTAGTGCCAGACGTGAGGACGGGCTTCATTTGTTTATTCCAGAGAGAAAAATATTGCAAGTTTCTTCTTGTAGCTGCACGATTGGATATTTGCGTGTTTAATGTGTTAGAAGTTAGTTGGTGTGTTGTAACTAATGTTTTATTTTGTTTAAAATGTGTGGCTTACTTAAAGATAATTCAAAATTATGAGCTACCGTGATTTTCAAAGTTTTTTTTAGTTTTTGTTGTTGAGGGGCCGGGGGGTAGGGTCGACAAATCAATTTAAATGTAGGATTGTAGGCGAAAACAGACTCAGTCTCAATCAGAATCAACAGTGGTTAAGTTGTCGAATGGGGGTAGGATCAACATAATGTAGAAGATAACAGACTCAGTGTGAATCAACAGTGGTTGTTGAGGGGGATAGGATCGACAAATTGTAGGAGCTCAATCTAAATCAACAAAAAATAATCAACAGTAGTTAAGTTAAGTTAAATGTTGAGAGGGTAGGCGACAAATGTAGGACATATAACAGTCTCAGTGTGAATCAACAGTGGGTGGTTGAGGGGGATAAGATCGATAAATTGTAGGAGATAATAGACTCAGTCTGAATAAACACTGTCAATAGTAGTTGTTCAAGTTTTTCCACTTTACTTGCAGTCAGTGAGTAGTTCAGTAGTTGGAACAAAAAACTGCTGTCTGTGTACACAATCTTGACAGTTGACCGTGACTTCTGTTTCATCATAATCTAATCTGTCCATATAACTGTAAACTCTCTGAAAAATAACATTAATGCAGTTCAATATGTGAATATGCAACATTTGATTGATTTTAATATTTGTTGTGATGGGAAGATATATATTGAATTTAATATTTAATTACTTAAAATTTTTTTCTGGGAAAGTACGGGCGAATATCATACCCCAGTCAGTACTGAAGGTCTGTAGGGCTAACACCATATTCTATACGCACTGGCGTGACACTTTACTTACATGCAATGGTAGCGCTACTCGATGAATGCTCAATGATCAATTTCAAAGTTTGTAACATACTAGTTACTCCTAGAAAATAAAAGTAAAGTTCCTGTCACGCCAAGTGACATATAGGGCATACGATGTTAGTGATCATAATTTTGACAAATCTTTAGTACAAGAGTTTTTGTCTTTCCACAACTTTTGATCTCGACAGTTATTTATAATTTCGGTTCTTGACCTTCTGCCAAGCCATTCTCTTAAGCTGTCTGGTATCTTTTCTCTTTGTTTCCTCTTATCTCTTCACCCCTCAATTCCCCAGTTGTACAATATATTCCAGCTGTTCTCTTGTGAATGGCCATAAAATGATGATTGTTTCTTCCTAATATTGGAAATTAGCTCTCTTTTGCTTTGACCTCTTTCAGAACGTTTTCATTACTCTTCTTAGCTGTCCATAGTATTCTCAACATTCTTCTGTGTAAAACCACATTTGTACAGACTCAAGTGAGTTTCTTGTCTCTATATATTGACAGATAAAACCATTCAGTGATATGTACAAACACCCATTGTGGAGGGAAAACAGCCACACCCTGACTGATAGAGAACTGTATGCCTGACATTTGTACAAAAACAGCCAGAATAAAGAACAGAGAAAAAAAAGTAACATGATACATAGGAAACACTATCCAAACTCCTCTGGACATATGTCTTCACAGATGGATCAGCAACCAATGCAACAGAAAATGGAGGAGAAAGAAATTTCATTTGCCTTAAAGTGAAACACAAAAAGACTCTTTGTTGCAACAGGAAAATATTTAAAGTAACTTAGGCAGAGTTAAAGAACTCTGAAAACTGCAGCAGAAAACTCTCTTGAAAGGAAGATTGAAGAAGAAATATTGTATTCTCAAAGATATTCTGTCAGTAGTTTACAAACACTAAGAAGTCATGGAACCAAAGACCTAACGATCTAAGAGAAACACTCTACAAGTTAACATTTTAGACTGAACAGGACACAATAGAATGAAGTACCATCTTTTCAGCACCCTAAGGACCTATCCTCTGATGAATGTGACTGTGACTTAGCCAAAATGACTGCTGAACAATTGCTACAGTCATGCCAATATATGATGAACAGAGAATATTGTGGCCATTACCTGTACCCTACCTGAACAAGTTATACAGATGTCATCAGCATTGAGCTGATGAATGCTTTCTTCAAAGTTATTAATATCGACTTTATATTAGACTTTGCTGATGACATAGCTCCTATCACACAGCCATAACAGATGCAGGATAAAATGAGCATACTTGATGAGAGATCACAACAGCTAGGACTGAAGATTAATAGAGATAAGACCAACATTATGAGAATTAATACAGTTGGCAATAACCAAATAAAACTAGGAGAAATACCTCTATCAGATGTACATATTTATATATATGTGGGCAGTAATATAGATAAAGAGGGAGGAACAGAAAATGATACAAAAATAAGGATATCAAAGCAAGAGGAGCTTTCGTTGCACTGGGAAAACGTATGGAAGTCCAAAGAAATTAGGTTAAATACAAAAATAAAATTTTCAACTCTAATATTAAGGCAGTCCTATTATATGGCTGTGAAACATGGAGAACAACAAAATTGACAATCACGAAGATACAGACTTTCATTTAATGGATGCTGATGCAGAATGAAAGGATGGAAATAGCAGGACAAAATCACTAACATAGAATTATGGAAATGTACCAGTCAAATACCAGTGGATAAAGAGATACAGCGAAGACGATGGCGCTGGATAGGACACACACTACGGAAGCCAACTGAGAGTATTACACAGCATGCCCTTTTTTGGAATCCCAGGGGAAAAGACAAAGAGGAAAATTTGGAAGGAATTCTTGGAGAAGACAGATCGAAGCAGAGATGAAGATGTTGGGGAAGACATGGAATGATCTTAAAAGAATGACAGAAAAAAACAGAACGACTTGGAAAGTGTTTGTTGAAGACCTATGCTCCACTGGGAGCTAAAAAGGTAGAAAGAAGAAGAGATGCCCAATATATGATGAACAGAGAATATTGTGGCCATTACCTGTACCTACCGGAACAAGTTATACAGATGTCATCAGCATTGAGCTATGAATGCTTTCTTCAAAGTTATAATATCAACATCTAGAGGTGTACACCTAAGAAATATTAACTTTGTTTAAACTATAGTACTGGTCAAAAGAAGTTATTTAATTTGAGGAAATTGTATATTAAATTAAACAAGCAGGATTATGTTGTAAGTAAGGTAAAGAGCCCGGTCATGCCAAGTGGTGTATAGGGAATATGGTGTTAGTGACCATAATTTTTTAAAGATGTCCGGCACATGATTTTTTTGGTTTACGTGGTCATATTATGCCCGTGTCGCTATACTTTCCCAGAAAAAAATCTGGTACCGATTTTAAGGCTGAGTGAACCCAGAAGCCGTCAATCAGGAGTGAACCTGACCTCTTGTCCTATGTAATCCAGTTCACTAACCACTGAGCTATCATAGCCCTCAATTATGCTTGTAGTTCATTATAATTATTATTATAAATTTTAATAAAACTTAACTCAACATAAAACTTTAAATGTCATACAGAAGCTTGAGTTTTAAATATTTTTGCTCGAAGCATTAAGCGTTTAACTACTCACTTGTTAGGAAAGATTTGAAGGAACTTTGATAAAGTTCTAACATTTTGTACATAAACAGTGAACTGTGAATGAGGGCTGAAAATGGCAGTTAAAAAATATAAACAATTGAAATAAAAATTGAAAACAAGTTTGAAATAGGCTGCACGCATGATGATGATTGCATCAGGAACAGTGAATCATGACTGATCAAGATCTTATCCCCCCTCCTCTCCTTTTCCAATTATTCTGGAAACAAAATAACCAGTCTGGCCAAGTAGTAGTGATCAAAGAGAAGGCAATCAGGTACCCAGTATTTTGCACTTAAGTCAGATGTATTGGGCCAAAGAGTGCATGTATTGCAGTTTGCTGCTAATCACAGCCGCAGCTACACCCATTTAAAGGTGGCCATTGAAGAGAAATAATCACCGGACAAATCAGAAAAAGAAGATCAAAGAAAAAAGCTGTCAGTATACAGCAATCTATGACATGGCAACAGGAAGGCTGAGAATTTGATAGATAGACTGTATTGCAGAAATCCTGCTGTAAATAAGTTGATTAGTATCAGTATGTAAAATAAACACAAAACGGAATAAAGCAGCTGAACTAATAAAATGACAAGACAAACTATGACATTTCAGCGAAAACCTTCAACTGGCACAGAACATAAAGTATTATAAAATAAACAAAGAAATCTAAACATGAAAACCAAACACTGATCTGAAAAATGATGAAAAAAACATAGTATTTGATATTTTTGCTTATCTCTAGTATCAATATGGTAGTCTTGGTTCAGAATGAAAATCTATGTTCTTCCCTGGTGTTTTACATTTAACATGGATAGGTTAACTTGTCACCCAAGTTCTATTCTGGTTTTGTAGATTTGATTTTAAGCACTTTTTAAAAAATCTTTGAGGGGAAAGTATCTTTGGAGATAATTAGTTGAGGAGTGAGGGTAATCTGCATCGTGGGCTGAAAATATTCAGTGACTCATAGCTGACTGCCAGAATTAACCCTATATTATGACACCTATCCGTGAGCCATGTGTTGTCATTACATCTTTGTAAAAATTATAAACACTAAATGTTACATTTGAAGTTCCCAAAACAGTATTTTCTTTTAACTTTTGCTAGACAGCTGTGTGTCTATACTAGGAGAGACATGGGAATCAGTTGTCGTAATCATTTCCTGGCTTACGTGTGATTTATGGCCTGAAATTCGACTGCATGGGGCTGTTGCTACTGGAGGTGTTATGTGTCTATTCACACGTTGGCCATCAGTCCGTCATTACAACTGTATGTTCAGCTTCCTTTTAGCATCGTTCGCTGCCTATCCCATGTTACAAAGGTTTGTTTGATGTCTCGTCAACCGCTGAAAAGATTTCCCCGTCACAAGGGAAAAAAAAATTCTTGAAAAATGGCAAGATTTATTTTTTTTTTAAAAAAACAACCGCGTTCTTAAGACGCCTTTGTAATTATTACAAAGTGCACGTTGTTCTTGGAGAAAAAAAAAACATCAACGGAAATATATTCAATACTCAGGGATCACCAGAGCAATGATTAGGAAGGTATTAGGAGGGGGGAAATGTTTGCCCATGGCAAACTGTTGAATTCCAAGAATTTGTATTTTTTTGAGTTAGTAAATTTTACTACCCTTATGTATGTATGTGAGAGTGGAAAACAACAAGAGACATAGAAACAAAGTTTAACACACTCGAAAATAAATGTCTAAGGAAAATACTTGGTTATAGCGTGGAACGAATTCAAAACAAACGAGGAAATTAGAGAAATCACCAATCAACCATTAATATCTTCAGTAATAAGAAAAGACGATGGTCATATGTTGGACATGTGATGAGAAGAGATATAACGAATAACAAAGCAAGCCCTCAGTGGGAAAACAACAGGTAAGAGGAAAAGAGGCCGACCCAGAGAGACACTGAGAAGAACATTGATCAGAGAGGCAAGAGCAGCAGGAATCAGCTCCTTCAGTGAGATAGAGTTACTTGCACAGAACAGAGATAAATGACAAGATTTGTTAAAAGATTTTTACAAGGATTGAAAACTGCTAGTGTAAAAATTTAGAAAAGAGAAAGAGTATCTGGGTCTATGCCTCATTTGGGCTATGACTCGAAAGGTCAATAGATAGATAGATAGAACTTTTATGAAGGTGTTGTAATCTTTGGTTAAAATCAATGCACCAATAAAGATCAGAGATCTCCTTGCAGTAGCCCTGAATAATTAGTCTGGCTATGCACATAGGAATTGAAAAGGGATGGTAAACCCAGGCCCAAAAATACTGTTCGAAAGTCAGATGTGTTGGGTTGAAAGGCAACATGTCACTGCTTGTTTTAAGGGACAAAACATAAATTATCCTCACTTCACATTGATTAAGGGTGGACTGTGGAGAGAAGCAGTCAGTGGGTGAGTGCATAGAAGAAAGAGGTTGAAGCATGGGTGGGGGGCTGGATGGTCTAGAGGTAATAAATTGGCCCTTGGACTAGAGGGACACGGGTTTGATTCCCACCACAGGTAACGGCTAAAAACAGGAAGTCCCATGTACATTTTTGCACGTTAAAGAACCCTCTACAGTTGGATATAAAAAAGAGGTGGTTAAAAGAAAAAAATGCCTTTTGCCGGGTAAAATTTCTAGGAAAAACTTTACCCAAGACATGAAAACTCTTGATGATAAAAATCTAGAGTACCTACGAAGGCTGAGAATATCTGCCTGTGTGGCGAGGGACACCTGAGCATATGGCTGCCAATGGGAAAAAGTGATATTTATGCAAAATCCAGTCCTTCGTGACTAGTTTAGATATAAAGCTGACATACACAAACAAAAATAAATGAAAAGTGTTAGTCCAAGTTTATAATCATTTGAAACAGTCATTCTTTCTTTTTGTTTGTTAAGGAACCAACAGTGCTGGAGCACATGCTCTCTTATGGTGGCATGATAAAGAAGAATACCATGGGGTCGTTGGTTTTGTGGAAGAAGAGTTTGTTCATGCTCTTAGGCATAACTCTAGGATCTCTTGTGCTGTATACCTTGTCTCACTTGGGCTTGACAGATAAGGTTCAGTTCATTAGCCAGAAATGTGACACACAAAGTAATACATACTCTGTATGGCCAGAGTTTCAAATTCATCCGCTTGTTGATAGTGTAAGTAATTTTATATATTTGTGTATGTCTTTAAGGATATGTAGTTAATTAAATATGGGGATATGGACAGGCTTGTGTATATCTAACGGTTATATAAAAATATGAGAGCATGAACAGGTCTGCTTGTGTCTATCTTATGGTTATGTAAACAAAATATGAGAACATGGACAGATATGCTTGTGTCTGTCTTATGTTATGGTTATGTAAACAAAATATGAGAACATGGACAGGTATGGTTGTGTCTATCTTATGGTTATGTAAACAAAATATGAGAAAATGGACAGATATGCTTGTGTCTATCTTATGGTTATGTAACAAAATATGAGAAAATAGACAGGTCTGCTTGTGTCTATCTTATGGTTATGTAAACAAAATATGAGAAAATGGACAGATATGCTTGTGTCTATCTTATGGTTATGTAAACAAAATATGAGAACATGGACAAGTATGCTTGTGTCTATCTTATGGTTATGTAAACAAAATATGAGAAAATGGACAGATATGCTTGTGTCTATCTTATGGTTATGTAAACAAAATATAAGAACATGGACAAGTATGGTTGTGTCTGTCTTATGGTTATGTAAACAAAATATGAGAACATGGACAGGTATGCTTGTGTCTATCTTCTGGTTATGTAAACAAAATATAAGAACATGGACAGATATGCTTGTGTCTGTCTTATGGTTATGTAAACAAAATATGAGAACATGGAC
The DNA here is from genome assembly GCA_032433765.1 of Megaustenia siamemsis. Taxonomy (NCBI): domain Eukaryota; kingdom Metazoa; phylum Mollusca; class Gastropoda; order Stylommatophora; family Ariophantidae; genus Megaustenia; species Megaustenia siamemsis. Next base: position 7,459,643 of record JAVIAB010000091.1, on the reverse strand, counting down.
AAGTATGCTTGTGTCTATCTTCTGGTTATGTAAACAAAATATGAAAACATGGACAAGTATGCTTGTGTCTGTCTTATGGTTATGTAAACAAAATATGAGAACATGGACAAGTATGCTTGTGTCTGTCATATGGTTATGTAAACAAAATATAAGAACATGGACAGGTATGCTTGTGTCTGTCTTATGGTTATGTAAACAAAATATGAGAACATGGACAAGTATGCTTGTGTCTGTCTTATGGTTATGTAAACAAAATATGAGAACATGGACAGGTATGCTTGTGCCTGTCTTATGGTTATGTAAACAAAATATGAGAACATGGACAAGTATGCTTGTGTCTGTCTTATGGTTATGTAAACAAATATAAAAACATGGACAGGTATGCTTGTGTCTGTCTTATGGTTATGTAAACAAAATATGAGAACATGGACAAGTATGCTTGTGTCTGTCTTATGGTTATGTAAACAAAATATGAGAACATGGACAAGTATGCTTGTGTCTGTCTTATGGTTATGTAAACAAAATATAAAAACATGGACAGGTGTGCTTGTGTCTGTCTTATGGTTATGTAAACAAAATATGAGAACATGGACAAGTATGCTTGTGTCTGTCTTATGGTTATGTAAACAAAATATAAGAACATGGACAGGTATGCTTGTGTCTGTCTTATGGTTATGTAAACAAAATATGAGAACATGGACAAGTATGTTTGTGTCTGTCTTATGGTTATGTAAACAAAATATAAGAACATGGACAGGTATGCTTCTGTCTGTCTTATGGTTATGTAAACAAAATATGAGAACATGGACAGGTATGCTTGTGTTCAATTACAAGAGCATATAGAGACTTGTTTATGCAATATTTAGAAATTGAAATACTTTCTAGGGGCTGCAGCCAGAGAAACAAAAATCCACCATATACATGATGTCATGTACACAGTCATGTTGGACTGTGGTCCAACAGTTGTAAAGCCAGATAATTAATACCAATTTAAAAATAATTTAATTTTCAAGTTTGCCTACCTTTAAGATTGATTGTCTTTGTTTGTTAATAAGCACTCTCATATGGGTGGATAATACATTTGATTTGAAAATCCTGACCTTTGTTTTTGTGCTTAGCAATTTTGATTTCCATATTTTGTCAAGGTTTCTGAAAGTCATTGCTGTCTTTGCTATTCTAATTTCTTTCTTTGTGTATCCTTGATCTATGCAACTTCCAAGGTATGCAAAGTCATCAACTTCTTCCACTGTTTTTTTTCCTTCCGGGTATATTTTTCTTGTGGGAATTTTTATTTTTGTTGCTTATGTCTTTTCTTTGTTGATTTCAAGTCCCCTATTTTACTAGGGAAAGACTAAAGTCATGAAAAGCTTAATTCCAACAGATGACAGAATATACATGGAAAACAAAACCAGTGGAAGAGATCGATCACTTTATCTATCTTGGAAGTCACATTGATCGGGAAGGGGATACAAGTAAAGAAATTAGAATCAGAATAGCTAAAGCAGCAATGTCTTTCAGAAGCCTTGAAAAGTTGTGGAAATCAAAACTCATCAGCACAAACACAAAACTTAGGCTATTCAAATCAAATGTACTATCAACCCTTACATGTGCATGTGAAAGCTGGAAAAACAAGAGATATAGAAACAAAGTTGAACACATTCGAAAATAAATGTCTAAGGGAAAATACTTGGTATAGCGTGGAATGAATTCAAAACAAACGAGGAAATTAGAGAAATCGCCAATCAACCATTAATATCTTCAGTAATAAAGAAAAGACGATGGTCATATGTTGGACATGTGATGAGAAGAGATAAACCGAATAACAAAGCAAGCCCTCATGTGGGAAACAACAGGTAAGAGGAAAAGAGGCCGACCCAGAGAGACACTGAGAAGAACATTGATCAGAGAGGCAAGAGCAGCAGGAATCGGATCCCTCAATGAGATAGAGTTGCTTGCACAGAACAGAGACAAATGGCGAGATTTGATAAAAGATCATTCTTCATCATCATTGAGTGCCATCTCTGCATCGAAGGTTGGCTACCCAGCACCATTCCACTCTGTCTCTTGCTTTGATGGTGCAGATTGTTATAGGTTGACTTGTCCATCTTTGATGTTACTCGTCCTGTTAGTCTTGGTCTGCCTCTTTTACCTTGTATTTTCCATTCCAATATTACTCTTAGTAGGCTGTTGTGTCTTCTAACATGCCCCAAAAATTTCATTTGTCTTGTTCTAATTGTGTTTAGTAATTCTCTTTTCATTTTAGTTGTTTTAAAACTTCATCGTTTGTTTTCTTTTCTTTCCATCCAATTCTATCTATTCTTCTATAAATCCACATTTCAAAGGCTTGAATTTTCTGTTCTGCTTTCTTGTCTAATGTCCATGTTTCTGCACCATACAGGAATATTGAGAAGATGTAACATTTTGCTATTTTTAGTTTTAGCCCTGGTGTTATTGTGTTGATGTTAGTATATTTTTCATGGCATTAAAATTACTTTTGCCAAACCTATTCTTTTGTTTATTTCAGTTATACATTTTCCATCACTGCTTATAGTATGTCCCAGGTAGTTGTAGCTCTGAACTGTCTCCTGATGTATTCCTTCAACTTTGATATTTATTTGTAGGTCTTGAGAATTTTCTTTGTTTGTGATCATAGTTTTAGTCTTTTTGATATTCACATCTAGTCCATATATTTGCTTGTCATGTTTATTACATTAAGTAATTGTTGTAGATCTTTAGGATTTTCTGCTAGTACATGTAGTAGAGTATATATATATACAGTACAGTGGATATCAAAATTGAAGGAATAGACCTTGAGACAGTTCAGAACTATAACTACCTTGAACATACTATAACCAGTGATGGAAAATGTACAAATGAAATAAACAAAAGAATAGGAATGGCAAAAGTAATTTTAATGTCATGAAGGACATACTAACATCAAAACAAATAACACCAGAGCTAAAACTAAGAATAGCAAAATGTTACATCTTCTCAATATTCCTATATGGTGCTGAAACATGGACATTAGACAAGAAAACAGAACAGAGAATTGAAGCCTTTGAAATGTGGATATATAGAAGAATAGGTAGAATTGGATGGAAGGAAAATAAAACAAACGATGAAGTCTTAAAACAACTAAAAATGAAAAGAGAACTTCTGAACTCAATTAGAACAAGACAAATGCGATTCTTGGGCCATGTTAAAAGACACAACAGCCTACTGAAAGTAATCCTGGAGGGGAAAATACAAGGTAAAAGAGGCAGAGGCAGACCAAGATTAACATGGACGAGTAACATCAAAGATGGACAAATCAACCGATGACAACCTGCACCATCAAAGCAAGAGATAGAGCAGAATTGCGCTCCATGGTAGCCAACCTTTGTTGCGGAGACGGCACTCAATGATGATGATGAGTACAGTATCATCAGCAAATCTTAGGTTATTGATTATTTTTCCATTAATATTTAGGCCTGGCATCTCTGTGATGTTTTAAAGATTTGCTCAGTGTATAGATTGAACAAGCTTGGTGATAGGATGCATCCTTGTCTTACTCCTCTTTTTATATCAATGGGTGTAGAGTTCTCCTTGTTATATTTTATTATTGCTGTTTGCTCCCAGTACAAATTACATATTAGTCACATGTCTGTGTTATCCAGATTTATATCTTTTAGGCAGTATATGAGTTGATTATGGTGTATTCTATAAAAAGCTTTGGTGTAGTCTATGAAGCAGGCATATATTGATTTGTTTACTTCTATGTAATTTTCAATAAATGTCCTCATGCTGAATATGGCTTCTTTTGTGTCCCACTGTTTTTCCTGATTCCAATTGCTGCTAAAAGATCTTTAGAAGGATTGAAAACTGCTAGAATAAAATTGTAGATAAGAGATAGAGTATCTGGGTCTATGTCCTGTGGGCTGGCTACAGCTCAAAAGGTCAATAAATAGATAGATAGATTTTACTAGCCTTTGATGACAGGGCATTTGTTTTTGTGTGTGTGTGTGTGTGTCATGTTCACATTACTTCTTATGAGAACCATTAGTCTGCTGCAAAATTAACATTTTCTACTTAAGATCCAAATGTCCATTCAATGCCTTATCACCTGCACTACAAAGGCAATTCCATATAACAAGGGGGATAAAAAAAACATCCTTATTTCACTTCGGATTCGATCTGGAATCATTCACTCAGTCCTGCCTCTGTGCAAATTGCACAAACTAAGCCATCATACACGTTTGATTCATGTTTTTGGTGGTATTCCATATTATCTTCCTATGTTCCACAATGAGTCTGTGGTCAGAAGCCTTTTGAAGTCTAAATTTAAAATAAATTGTTTCTACTTTTTTTATTTCTTCCTCAAATATAATCCTTCATCATCAGCATGTGCCATACCAGTTGGCATAGGCGATAATGTCCTTCCACTATATTCTATCTACAGTGCTTCATATCAGTTGTGTTGTTGACTGTTTTCTATGCCATGACACTAAGCTATCTAGTATTTTCTCTTTGTCAATTGCGATCTCTTTTTCCTTTTATTTTGCCAGTTGTAACCAAGTATTCCAACTTTCCTCTTTTCATGATGTGCTCGAAAAATGTTGATTGTTTCTTTCTGATGGTTTTTAGGAGCTCCCTTTTTGTGATGGTCTCTTTGAGATTGACCTCGTTGGTCTTTTTAGCTGTCCGGGGAACTTTCAACATTTCCTGAGAAATCCCATTTCTTTGGCCTCTAATCATCTTTTCATTTGTTTGTCTACTATTGACATAGATTTGTTGTATAAGATATTTTTAATTTTCTGAAACGCTAATTTGGCCTGAGCTGTTTTGCTTTTTATTTCTGTGGTGCATCTTCCATCTGATGTTATTGTGCCCAAGTATTTGAAACGTTGCACTTGTTTCAGCAGATTTGTATTATGTCTATCATTTCTTGTAGTTCATTTTCTGTCTCTGTTATTAAGACTGTGTCATCTGCATATCACAAATTATTTATGTTGTAACGTTTTACTTCAATTCCTTTATAATCTCTATCTTTTATAATCCTTAGGGTGAAAATATGTTCAAAGCAGCTTCTTCCTTTTCGAAATCCCCATTGTTCTTCAGACATAACAGTGTCTATGGCATCTTTGATTCTGTTCATGATGATCATATAGAATACTTTATAGGCAACTGATAAAAGAGTCACACCTAGTGATTTGTTGCCCTTTTTTTGAATTTGACAATGATACTCTCTTTTCCACCTTTTCTGCTTCCCATCTTGTATTGAATAAACATTTTCTGAAGCTGTTTTAAGTTATGACTATTCATTGCTTTTAACATTATGAATGTTACATATCTTCACCTGCAACCTTGTTGTTAGTCAGTAACCTTACACCTGTCTTTACTTAATTCAAGGTGAAGTTATCTAAATCAATATCTAACCCAGATGATGGTGTGCAGGCTGTAAAATCTATTAAATACCTTAAAGTGCTCCACAAATCTTGACCTTATTCTTCACCTGGTATTAAAATTGTTTTATATTTGTTCATAACAGGTGCCCTACTATATCAAAAAGTATTAATTAGCATCTGTTGTACATTATTAAGAGTTTTACTGTCTCCTATTGTTAAAAGCAATAATACAAGGCTATATGTAATAGTACAAGAAGACAGTTTAAATGCACTTATAACTATCTAATGAGGGGAAGACTACACAACTTAGCAAAGGGACAACTAAAAACAAAGCACATAAGCAAACTAAATTGTGGCTTTCCCTAGCTTACTCTATCATTAACATCAGATCATCATCAAGTACCATGCCTGCTGGGAAGAGGTGATCATGACTCTCAACAACTTTCAATCTCGACAGTTATTTATCATTTCTGTTGTTTACCTTCTGGCTAGCATTCTCTTAAGCTGTCTGGTATCTTTTCTCTTTGCTTCCCTCTATCTCTTTGTTCCTTGATTTTTCCAGTTGTTACAATATATTCCAGCTGCTATCTTTTCATTACATGGCAAAAAATAATGATTGTTTCTTCCTAATATTGGAATTTAGCTCTCACTTTGCTTTGGCCCCTTTCAGAATGTTTTCATTATTCTTCTAAGCTGTCAATGGTATTCTCAACATTCTTCTGTAAAACCACATTTCTACAACCTTCAGTGATTTTCCTCTCTGTTGTCCTATTGTCCATGATTCAAATCCATATGTTAAGACTGGCTCTACATAACATTTAAGAACTATTTTTCTTGTTTCTATTGTCAAAAATGGATTACACAGTATATTTCTCATTTGTTGAAAAGCTGCTTTTGCTTGAACCATTCTGCATCTCTATCTCTATTGTACATCTACCATCTGTGGTTAACAATGTTCCCAGATATTTAAATTCATTTACCTGTTTTAATATTGTTCCACCTGTGCTTTATTGTGCATTGCGGTGAAGTATTTTTCTTTGTTGCTACATTACTTCTGTCTTTTTGCTATTGAGGCGGAGTCCTTTATTTTAACACCAGATACATACTTGAAATAAAAGAATGGAAATGGCAGAACAAAATCACTAATGTAGAATTATGGGAAAATACCAGCCAAATTCCAGTGAACAAAAAGATAAACGAAGATGATGGTGCTGGATAGGACACACACTGCAGTGGGCAACTGAGAGTATTACATGATTGACCTTTTTTTTTTGGAAGAAAGATTAAGACCAAAATATTCTTGGAGAAGGCAGGGCAGGTGGAAGCAGAGATGAAGAGGATGGGGAAGACATGGAATGATCTTAAGAGAATTGGAAGAAACAGAATGGAAAATGTTTGTTGACGACCTTCCACAGGGAGTTTAAAAGAAGGAGAGGAATGTACCACTTGGACAAAGATGCAAGACCAAACGTGAAGTCTGAAGTAAAAGTTGTATACATTGAATGGACAGTAGCCACCTTCAGTGTGTTGGAAGAGAAATAGCCAAGTGACACATTGATCTGTATGTGTATAGATGATGTAAGAAAAATGGGAGGAGATATCTATAAAATATGGTGACAACACCAGGGTCTCTATCATTATTCCAATTAGGAGAATTATCCAGGAGATTACTGCACAAACCTCATCTAAACTCAAGCTGTCATCTTCAATCTACAACCTTTCAAGCCAAAGATAGTACATATGGCAGATACTCTGCACTCTCTGTCTGATGATCGTTGTTATCAAGTGTCAGACCTTGCACAGCCCCACATTGTATCTCGCTACTTGCATCCTTGTTGTGGGTGAGCCTCTCAATCTTGGCAAGGGAGCTGATGCCTGCTGTTGTTACCTATAACCTCAATGTCATTTTAGTATTTCTCTTGGTCAGTCTCTTTTTCTTTTACCCTCTGGTTCCCATTTGAGGGCATGCTTTGAGATTCTATTGTCTTTTCTCCTCATATGGCCACCTACTTCTCATGATTATATTTTCATTTAAGAGTCAAGATCTGTTTAAATGACATTACATGTTTAACGATGACGGTTTAGTGAACCAATCATCATCATAGTGAGAAAATCTACAACTAAAAAATTGAACCAAATGGAGCTATGCTTTTAACAGATTCAAAAGTAGTAAAATAGAACAATCAAGTGTACCAACAAGGAGGCAGTATGACAAAAAGACCACAAGTGCTAAACCTCAGCTGGTCAATTACCACCTAAATGATTGGAAGAAAGGGACACAATCTACTTTGAAATACGTGCACACAAGTTCAAAAAGGGAAACACAAACATAGGGACAAGCACCACAGATTGGTTATTGGTTATTGGTTATGGAAGGCCTCGGCATCACAGCAAACGAATTAAAATCCATAATTGCTCAACCGCCCGTGCCAGTGGAATCATTCGAATTACCAACTCATCTCCCAAACAAAGAAAGGTAACTGTAGATCACATCACCAATACCACAAGTCTGTCTCAGTACGATGCTTTGAAAGATACACATAAATTGTTATGTGCTCATACAGGAGCTGGTAAAGTCAACCAAATTAATTGGGAAAAAAAACAACCTATAGACCTGTGACTGCATGGTTTAGAGTTAAGATAGGGAACAGGCAAATAATTGCAATGCTGCGGTAAAGCTGGTAGCAAGGAGCCAGTGGTGGGTGTGTTAGACACTCCATGACCGACTTGAGGTGAGAAGTGAGATCGGAACCCACACGGTGAGAAGTGAGATCGGAACCCACACGGCAACATCGGAATCCATACCTTCAGTATTGTGTTGTGTTCCTTCCTTGTAAAGCTGTCATCATACCTTCAGTATTGTGTTGTGTTCCTTCCTTGTAAAGCTGTCATCATACCTTGGAGTGTCTAACACACCCCACCACTGGCTCCTTAGAGTTAAGATACCAGCCTCTGAACTGGAAAGCCCTGGGTTCTAATCTTGCTAATCACATTTTTCACTTCAAATTCTTGGTTACTTCATGACTTTACCCTTCTCTGGTCTCTGGGTAGTGAGGTCTGATGTCTAGCTATCTCGGACAACTGTAAAAACAGGGGTATGCACTCGTGCATGCTAAAGAACCCTTGGCAGTTAAAAGTAGAAAAGAATAAGCCAAAAATGGCTGCCTCTTGATCAGAATTATTAAGCAAATCTGCCCAAGTAATGACGGATATGTTGGGTGAAAAAGACACAGATATCACAGCCTTGCTGTAAACTAGTGATACAATGCACCCACTCCCACTGAATTGGTGAAAACTAAGACAAACAAGATATAGACCTCATCAAAATGAAGGAAGAAGAAATTAAGTTCCGCTGTCAGCAGAAAAGATTAGAAAGGTTTGCTGTAGGTCATATGTTTGCAGTCCTATTTGAAATTGATGTGTGACAAACCTTATGGCTGGAGCTCTGGTTTCGTGATCTGTGGTGTAGCGTTTATTGTCAATAATGAACATTGCATATGTCAACACAGCTGTGAATGTTTACCTGAGTTGTAGAGTTAGGCTTGGCTTAACTGATTTCATCATCAAATACTGAAGATTGGCACTTTGTGGTTTGAAATACTATCCAACCATCTATCCAACTACCCAACCATTCATCCAATACCATCCATCCACCCAACCATGCATTCATCCCTCCACCAACCTAACCATTCATCTATCCACCCTCCAACACATCCATCTATACACCCAATCATCCATCCATCCAATCATTCATCAATTCACCCACCCAACCATTCATCCACCTACCCATCCAACCAATCATTCAGCCATCCAACCATTCATCCATCCATTCATCCATCCATCCAACCATTCATCCATCCACCCAACCAGTCATCAACCATCCAACTATTCATCCATCCATACAAACATTCATCCATCCATCCAACCTTTCATCCATCCACCCAACCATTAATCCACCTACCCATCCATCCAACCATTCATCCATCCAACCATTAATCCAGCCATTCATCCATCCACCCACCCTACCATTCATCCACCCACCCTACCATTCATCCACCCACCCACCAGGTTCAAATCCTGCCATAGACAGTTGGAATTTTTCACTTCAAACCTGTAATCTTTTATTGGGCTTACATTCACTGGGCCTTGGGTTTATGAGATTCAGCATCTAGGCATCTTGCATAACAACATAACACAAGAGGTTCCATTCACACATTAAACAATACTTGGCATTCAAAATTAGAAAAGTGCTGGCAAAAAATGGCCACTTGATTCTTCATCCTTCCAGTGCTGCTAGGCTTCACATAGGGATCGTAATGTTTTTGGTCACCCATCTCTATTCTTGGTGAGATGTCTGATCTTATCTGATGAATCTAGACTGCTAACTTTGCTTTTCTTTTAAGTATTCTTTTTAGTGTATCTCTAGGTTTTCCTCTTTTTTTTGTATCCTGATGTTTCACATAGAAGAGCCTGTTTTGGACAAAATAAAGGATCTTTCTTTCTTTCTTTTCTCTTTTCACTGATACCTAAATGGTGTCATTGTTATATCATTTGTCATTCTTGATCTGCTTGTGCTGTCTGAATTAGTGATTTCCTTTGTTGTTACATGTCTCTGTCACTGCATCTATCCATCTTCTTCTAGGTCTTCCTCTTGATCTTTTTCCATGCATTCTTGAGAAGAAAATAATGGATACAAACACCATATTTCCCTGTACAACACAAAGCAGGATTGGTACCCTTCACTCCTTACTGGTTTACTCTGTGTGGTGGAGAATGGGTGGCCGAACATATAACTTGTCATGCTCCAAACCAGAAGAACACGGGTTCAAATCCCAGTAGAATCAAAAGTTTATTAATTTGGGGGTTGAAATAAAAACTCTGATCCGATCGCCTCATGGTGGCTGCTCTGGACAAGTGGCACTTATCATAGTGTCCCCTCGGCAGAGCACAGGAATGGGATGGTGCTGTAAAGATGGCTTTATTTTTTTTTAACTCTGTATATTAAGACTGTATTTTTTCCAACATAGGACACCATTATTTATGACATCATATCTGGCTTGTTCAGTTAAAGAAGATGAAAACTGCTGTTTAGAGCACTGGCCACCTCATTTTCAAATAATTTTGAATATTTAGAAGATTGACTTCACAAACACATAAAAAAACATCACTAATAATATGACCATACTTTATATTTGTAATGAATAATATCTATCTATCTATCTATTGACCTTTCGAGCCGTGACCGGCCCATAAGGCGTAGACTAAGATACACCTTCTCCTACATGAATTTTTTGTTCTAGCAGTTTTCTTTTAAAGATATTTATCAAATCTCGCCATCTGTCTCTGTTCTGTGCAAGCAGTTCTATCTCATTAAGGGAGCCGATTCCTGCTGCTCTTGCCTCTCTCATCAATGTTCTTCTCAGTGTCTCCCTGGTCTTCCTCTTTTTCTTTTACCTGTTGTTTCCCATATGAGGGCTTGCTTTGTTATTCGATTATTATCTCTTCTCATCACATGTCCAACGTATGACCATCGTCTTTCTTTATTACTGAAGATATTAGTGGTTGATTGGCGATTTCTCTAATTTCCTCGTTTGTTTTGAATTCGTTCCATGCTATACCAAGTATTTTCCTTAGACATTTATTTTCAAATGCGTTCAACTTTGTTTCTATATCTCTTGTTGTTTTCCAGCTTTCACACGCATACGTAAGGGTTGATAGTACATTTGATTTGAATAGCCTAAGTTTTGTGTTTGTGCTGATGAGTTTTGATTTCCACAACTTTTCAAGGCTTCTGAAAGACATTGCTGCTTTAGCCATTCTGATTCTAATTTCTTTGCTCGTATCCCCTTCTCGATCAATGTGACTTCCAAGATAGATAAAGTGATCGATCTCTTCTACTGGTTTGTTTTCCATGTATATTTTGTCACTTGTTGGAATTAAACTTTCATGACTTTAGTCTTTTCATGATTGATCTCAAGCCCAATTTTGCTGGCTATTGATGATAGTTCATTTGTGTTTTCCTGCATCGTTTTTATCTGACTGCTGATGAGAACTATGTCATCAGCAAAGTCAAGGTCCTCCAAATGGTCTCCTTGTATCCATTCGATGCCTTATTACCAGTGCAGCATTTCTCATTATGAAGTCCATAACAATTCCAAATAACAAGGGCGATAAAATACATCCTTGTTTAACCCCAGTTTCTATTGGGAAACATTCGCTCAGTCCTTCCTCTGTTCGAACTGCACATGTGTAACCATCATACATGTCTTTGATAATATTTATGATTTTGATGGTAAACCATATTGCTTCAGAATTTTCCACAAAGAATCTCTATGAATACTATCAAATGCTTTTTTGAAGTCGATGAAGTTAAGTACAAAAGGTTTTTGCTTTTCAATGTGTTCCTCCAATAAATGAATAATATACTTGGGGTTAAACAAATATAGAAAGAGCATTAAGTCGATAGATCCACTGTAAACAGGAGTTGATAAATATCCCATTAATAATGTATACCAAAAAATGTGTGCACGTGCGCATTATAAAAATTGATTGTCAATGAACAATCTTTCTACATATGCTGGCTATATTTGCTATATCATATATCTCATACTGTGTGCATTTCATGACAACATCACTTTCAAAAATGTTCTTTAAAATAAATTATTACTCTCTCACTCTCTCTCTCTCTCTCTCTCTGTGTCTCTGTGTTTCTGTTTGTACATTTTCATCATCATCATCTAACTATCCTTCTGAAACTTGGCTTCCATAACATCTCATCTGAAGTTTTCATTATTTGTGTGAGGTTCCCAAGCCTTTGCTGCTGCCATAACCTGTTTGTCTGTGACATCTTGCACCCACCTTCTTCTTGATCTTCCTCCCTCTTGTCCGAGATTTCCATAATGGTACTATTTGTGCCTTCATGTCATTTTACATGTAGAATATTTCTCCACGTGTTAAAGTTTAGCTGTATTTATTATGTTATATGTGTAGTATCATCACATATAATCTGTTCATCTCTTATCTATTGTCCTTTTGAGCTGAAGATGGGACGTAGGGCAGAAATTCTAGATTCTATGTCCGATGATCTTTGTTATTAAGTGTCAGACCTTGTACAGAATTCGCATTGTTTCTCATCATATGTCCCTGTCCTAGCGAGCCTCTTAGCCTCGGCAAGGGAGCTGATGCCTGCTGTTGTTGCTTCTCACCTCAGTGTTCTTTTTAGTATTTCTCCAAGTTGGTCTCTTTCTTTTACCATGTGGTTTCCTTTTGAGAGCTTGCTTTAACTTCTTTTCTTGTCTCATCGCATCACATGACCAGCCTATGATCACCTTCTTCTCATGATTATTGATGATATTTTTGGATGCTTGTCATTTCTCTTATATCTCCTCTAGTCTTGAGATCATTTCATGGTATATGAAGTAATTTCTGGAAGCATTCATTTTCAAATGCTTCTAATTTATTTATAGTTCTTTAGTTGTTTCCAGTACTTGCATGCATAAGTAAGGACAGATGATACATTGATTTAAAAATCCTGAGCTTGTAAATTATTTCCATTATATGTCCATAAAATAATATGTTTTGTATTGTAGATTCATTCTTTCTCTTCATTCTTTCTCTTATAGTCTTTCAGGTGTCAAAGGAGAGGCAAAGTTCTAGATCTCAGTCTTTTTCAGCCTCAACAATGTTATGTGATACTGTGGAAGAGTGCCTTGATAATATTGCTCCATCTTACTTTCAGTCTACCTTGGATTGCTTCTTCTTTTCTGATATAGTTGCTCCATCTTACTTTGGGTCTACTTTGGACCACTTCTTCTCTTCTGATATTGTCACTCCATCTTATTTTCGATCTACTTTGGACCACTTCTTCTCTTCTGATATTGTCACTCCATCTTACTTTCGATCTACCTTGGACCACTTCTTCTCTTCTGATATTGTCACTCCATCTTACTTTCGATCTACCTGGACCACTTCTTCTCTTCTGATATTGTCACTCCATCTTACTTTGAGTCTACCTTGTACTGGTTCCATCTTCTTTTCTGATAATGTATAATTGGTATGGAACCACCAGGCATTTTCTCATAGTAGATAAACCACTTTATTTGTTGTATCTGTATATAAATCAATATTGATTCTATTCTGGTTCTTTATTTTTTTAGTCCCATTTCTAATTTTGCTTCTCTGGTTCCCCAGCCACTTTCACCAAATACCTGCTTCTGAGTCTTCTTGTTGTGAGTGACCATATTTAGCAGGTAACACAAGGGGATGATAATGTCATATATGAGATTCCTCAGTTTGTCTACTGTACACTTTGGTTAAACACAAATCTGGGAAAACCCTAATCTTAAAATAAGCGCTGATGGAGCTTGACAGTATTAGCAGTCAAGTCCACCTATCATTCTTTCTTCACTACCTCTTGTACCCATTCTGATGTCGAGAGAGAGATACAAAGTTCTGGTTCTACTACCATTTTGGCAGCTTCAATGATTGTCAATAAATGTTGTAGTGTTTCTTTGATGTTGTCTGTCCGTCTTACTCTTGGTCTTCCACTTGCTCTTCTCATTTCTCCTCTTTTAATATATGCTTTGTGTGGTAAAGAATTGCATGATTTCCTTCTAGATTGGCAAACCATTGTTTCTGTATGTAGCTCAGTATTTGCTCAATGCTTACTCTTTCTCTTATTTCTGTCTTTCTGCCACTCCAAGTGACACCTATGCTTGTTTAACAGTTGATATTCTGATACAGAGATTAATTGTTGTGTTCTACCACAGGCATTCTTCAGGTCAAATTGTGCTAGGACTGGCAATTATAGTATAACAGGACTGACGGACATGAAGAAAGAGTGGGCTAAGACACGCAATTCATTATGCCAGTACGATAAGTTCATTCATTTTTTATCTTTTATCATTCTTATTCTTATGTCTTCAGCAAAGTGTGGTCCTGGGTTACCATCAAAATGTTCATGCTGGCTGGTATAGATGTCTATATATGGCTTTTAATGTTCATGATGGCTGGTATAGATATGTAAATGTGGCTTTGAATATTCATGCTGGCTGGTATAGATGTCTATATGTGGCTTTGAATGTTCTTGCTGGCTGGTATAGATGTCTATATGTGGCTTTGAATGTTCATGCTGGCTGGTATATGGCTTTGAATGTTCATGATGGCTGGTATAGATATCTATATATGGCTTTGAATATTCATGCTGGCTGGTATAGATGTCTATATGTGGCTTTGAATATTCATGCTGGCTGGTATAGATGTCTACATGTGGCTTTGAATGTTCTTGCTGGCTGGTATAGATGTCTAATGTGGCTTTGAATGTTCATGCTGGCTGGTATAAATGTCTGTATATGGCTTTGAATGTTCTTGTTGGCTGGTATAGATGTCTATATGCGGCTTTGAATGTTCTTGCTGGCTGGTATAGGTGTCTATATATGGCTTTGAATGTTCTTGCTGGCTGGTATAGATGTCTATATGTGGCTTTGAATGTTCATAATGGCTGGTATAAATGTCTATATGTGGCTTTGAATGTTCATAATGGCTGGTATAGATGTATATATATGGCTTTGAATGTTCTTGCTGGCTGGTATAGATGTCTAATGTGGCTTTGAATGTTCATGATGGCTGGTATAGATGTCTATATGTGGCTTTGAATGTTTATGATGGCTGGTATAGATGTATATATATGGCTTTGAATGTTCTTGCTGGCTGGTATAGATGTCTATATATGGCTTTGAATGTTCTTGCTGGCTGGTATAGATGTCTATATGTGGCTTTGAATATTCATGATGGCTGGCATAGATGTCTATATATGGCTTTGAATATTCATGCTGGCTGGTATAGATGTCTATATGTGGCTTTGAATGTTCTTGCTGGCTGGTATAGATGTCTATATATGGCTTTGGATGTTCTTGCTGGCTGGTAGAGATGTCTATATATGGCTTTGAATGTTCATAATGGCTGGTATAGATGTCTATATGTGGCTTTGAATGTTCATGATGGCTGGTACAGATGTCTATATGTGGCTTTGAATGTTCATGATGGCTGGTATAGATGTCAATATGTGGCTTTGAATGTTCTTGATGGCTGGTATAGATGTCTATATGTGGCTTTGAATGTTCATGATGGCTGGTATAGATGTCTATATGTGGCTTTGAATGTTCATGATGGCTGGTATAGATGTCTATATGTGGCTTTGAATGTTCATGATGGCTGGTATAGATGTCAATATGTGGCTTTGAATGTTCATGATGGCTGGTATAGATGTCTATATGTGGCTTTGAATGTTCATGATGGCTGGTATAGGTATGTAAATGTGGCTTTGAATGTTCATGCTGGCTGGTATAGATATATATATATATGGCTTTGAATATTCATGCTGGCTGGTATAGATGTTCATAGCTGACTGTTTGCATTCCTGTCAGTGAACCAAAGCTGATTAAAACCCTCCTGTGGTGACTGGTAACAGATTACCCAGCCTGGCTAAGTAAATACAGATTGAAGAGGGGAAGCAACATTGTACCTAAAAATGTGGTGCTGTGGTTTGATGTGTTGGTCCGAAATGCACAGATATCACATCTTGTTGTAAACCACAGTTTAACACTCACTTAATGTCATTTTTATGGGTGGACTGTGGAGCAGTCACTGGTGAAATGCAGCAGAAGAAGATGATGATGCTCATATTTGCCACAGTCTCTTGTAATTCTATATTGTGTGGTAGTTGTATTTATCTTGTATGGTAGTTGTTGTATTTCTGTTGTATGGTAGTTGTATTTCTATTGTATAGTTATATTTCTGATGTGTGCTTGTTGTTGTGATGGTTTCTACATCTTCTCATAACCTATTCAGCACATCTACTGCCTGCTGTCACTGTACACATTTTCTCTTTTTGCATTAATAAAGCAACTCTGGTTGCTAATTTCTATCTATTGTCCTTTTGAGCCAAAGATAGCACATATGCACAAATTTGAGACATATCTGTGTTATCATCAAGTATCAGACCTTGCAAAAGACCTGCACTGTATCTCATCACATGTCCCTGTTTTGGTTACGCATCTCAATATTGACAAGAGAGTTGATACTGTTGTTGTTGTTGTTGTTGTTTACCTCAGTGTTTTTGGTTGCTGATTTTCTTGGTCTAGAATATTCAGATAATTTTTGTGGTGTCTGAAATTATGACAGTCTGGATGGACATTCAGATGGTTTCAACATCCAACTCACTTTTGAAAGTGGGGAGTCAACTTTTACATTGAGGTTTTCTATTTGCCTCTTATTCACAAGTATCTGGTTTGAATCTTGTGTGAAACAATATCGTTTTTTTTAACTCACTGATCCATAATGTGAAAGTGTCTGAAAATGGGTACCTAGTCTTGTTAGAGATGAATGGTCAAATGTTAAAATTGAGGAAGGGAAAAATAAAAACAGCAGACAGAATATTGTTAGTCAACACACAGGGAAAGAGAAAGCCAAGGAAAACATGGAGAAGAGAAGTCATGCAAACCCTCAAGAATGTGATCTAGACTGGAGAAAAGTAGAGAAAAAGTCCAAGAATAGGGATGGATGGAGAGGTCATTGTCCATGGCATATGCTCCAATAAGGGGTCCAAATACACTTTGACTGATTAATTGCTATTGTTGGTCATAATATATACAACATGAGGTTGAACTACAAGAAATGATAGACATAATAGTAAAAGAAAGTAACAAAAAAGGTCTCAGTCTGAATAGTAAGAAAACAGAAGTAATGGTAATATCAAAGAAACAATCATCACCATCATGTAGCAAAAAAATTAACTGAACAAATCTGAAACAAGTGCAACTCGTCAAATACTTGGGCACAATAATGACATCAGATGGAAGATTCACCACAGAAATAAAAAGCAGAATAGCTCAGGCCAAAATAGCGTTTCAGAAAATGAAAAATATTTTATGCAACAAATCTTTGTCAATAGAAGTGAGAAAGAGAGTTCATTGGTGCTATATAGAACCAATTCTGACCTATGGAAGCAAATCATTGACAGTAGACAAACAAATGAAAAGGCGATTAGAGGCCACAGAAATGGGATTCTCAGAAGAATGTTTTAAGTTCCCTGGACAGCTAAAAAAACCAATGAAGAATTCTCAAAGAGGCCAACACAAAACGGGAACTCCTAAAAAAACATCAGAAAGAAACAATCAACATTTTTGGGAACATCATGAGAAGAGGAAAGTTGGAATACTTGGTTACAACTGGCAAAATAAAAGGAAAGAGAGATCGCGAACGACAAAGAGAGAAAATACTGGATCGCTTGGTGTCATGGCATAGAAAACAGTACAAACAGAACTGATACGATGCACTGTAGATAGAAGATTGTGGAAGATCATGATCGCCTACACCAACTGGTATGGCACATGATGATGATGAGGTATGTTGACAACACTGTCTTATTTGCTAAAATGAAAATGAGTTAAAGTAATGAAGATAGTGATTTTAGTGATGGAAAGTAAAAATAAAAGCCTTATCCTCAACAGCAAAAAGACAGAAGTTATGATTGCAATAAAGAAAAAGTCATCTCCTAAATACACAATTAAAGTAAATGGGACAGTACTAAAACAGGTCAAGGAGTTTAAATAAAATTAGAGAAATCGCTAGTATAGTAGTAGTAATTAGTATTATCAGTAATCAAGAAAAGACGATGGGCATATGTTGGACATGGGATTTGAAGAGATAACAACCGAATAGCAAAGCAAGCCCTCATGTGGAAACAATAGGTAGGAGGAAAAGAGACCCAGAGAAACACAGAAGAACATTGATGAGAGAGGCAAAGACAGCAGGAATCGGCTTCCTCAATGAGATTAGATGCTTGCACAGAACAAAGACAAATGGTGAGATTTGATAAAAGATCTTTGCAAGGATTAAGACTGCTAAAAAAAAAATTAGAGAAAGAGTATCTGAATCTATGCCCTATGGGCGGCCATGGCTTAAAAGATCAATAGATAGATAGAATGAGTTTAAATATCTAGGAATGATTTTAATTTCAAATGTTGGATGTACATCAGGATTGAGGTGTAGAATAGTTCAGGCAAAAGTGGCATTCGAAAGAATGTGAAAGATATTATGGAACCCATTTTTGTAAATGGAAATAAGAAAAAAGGTTTCTTCATTGTTATGTTGTTTTCATTGTCTTGATCTATGGTCATTAATCCTGACAATAGGACATCAGACAAGAACATTATTGGAGGCCACAGAAATGTGGTTTGGCAAGAATGTTAAGAATACCATGGGCAGCTAGAAGAGTAATGTGGACATTCTGTAATAGGCCTAAGCAAAAAGAAATCGAATTTTCACATTCAGTAGGAAACAATCATCATTATTTTTAGCCATATTGAGAAGGGAACAACTAGAATGTATTGTGACAGCTGGAGAAATTGAGGGAGGAAGAGACAGGTAGAAACAGAGAAAAGATACCAAGACAATTAAGAGAATGGTAAGATCTCAACAACAAGGCTGATAAACAGCAGTATAGATAAAAAGTTGGGGAGAGACATGATCACTTATGCCAGCAGGCATGGCACTTGCTGATCATGATGATATTGTATCGGAACTTTAAAAATGAATCATTTATAAAATGATATTAAAAACTGTCAGAAGTTGCCAATGTCATGGTGTTTGCACATTTCACTGAGATCTCCTATGTGATCCAGAAAGATATCTAGAAAGGACAATACTTATTTACTGTGATGATAGCTCCATACCATCATCATCATCATCAGGTGCTATGAATGGAGACAAAAACAATCTTGACCTTTCACACATTCCTGAACCTGGTATGATAAGTTTACATCTATTATTACTGTTTATTGGGACACTATATGAGTTTACATGTTATTTTTTTATTGGAACACAATATGTGTACATTTATTATTGTTTATTGGGACACTTATGTGTACATTTATTACTGTTTATTGGGATACTATATGTGTACATTTATTATTGTTTTATTGGGACACTATATGATAAGTTGACATCTGTTATTATTATTTATTGGGACACTATATGTGTACATTTATTACTGTTTTATTGGGGCACAATATGTGTACATTTATTATTGTTTTATTGGGACACTATATGATAATTTAACATCTGTTATTATTACTTATTGGGACACTATATGTGTACATTTATTATTGTTTTATTGGGACACTATATGTGTACATTATTACTGTTTATTGGGACACTATATGCATACATTTATATTGTTTTATTGGGACACTATATGTGTACATTTATTACTGTTTATTGGGACACTATATGCATACATTTATTAGTTTTATTGGGACACTATATGTGTACATTTATTACTGTTTATTGGGACACTATATGTGTACATTTATTACTGTTTATTGGGACACTATATGTGTACATTTATTATTGTTTTATTGGGACACTAAATGTGTACATTTATATTATTTATTGGGACACTATATGTGTACATTTATTATTGTTTATTGGGACACTATATGTGTACATTTATTACTGTTTATTGGGACACTATATGTGTACAATTGTTACTGTTTATTGGGACACTATGTGTGTACATTTATTATTGTTTTATGGGACACTATATGATAAGTTGACATCTGTTATTATTATTTATTAGGACACTATATGTGTACATTAATTATTATTTATTGGGGACACTATATGTGTACCGGATAGTTTCCGGTTGTTTCCAAAATGGAGGAATTATTTTCTCCGGCTTGGTATAGAACCGTTGATCAGAGGTTTAACAAGCCGCTATCGTAAAAACGATGTTGTTATGAAACGTAGACCTGATACAGAATGTGTAAATTAGCAGTAGATAGTAGTGATAGTTTTTTCGGCCCTAAAACAACAACAAAAAATAGGATCTGGAATGTGCGAAACAATGGCCGCCGACGAAACATGCACAGGTCGCGAGCGAGATGGACAGATACGATCTAGATATTTTAGGATTAAGCGAAATGCGCTGGCCTGGAACAGGTAGGAGATCTATTGATAATAAAATAGTAGTTTTTCTGGAAGGGAAGATGGAAAACACCGTGAAGGAGTAGGCATAATGATGACAGACAAAGCTGCAAGAAGTTTATTAGAATGGGAACGGTAAATAGCCGTCTGATACGAACACGATACAAAACAAAACATGGAAGACTTTCAATTATTCAATGTTATGCGCCTACTAACGAAGCTGATGATGAAGTTAAGGATGATTTTTATAACCAACTGCAAAACTTATAAACAAAATACCAAAACACGATCTTTTTAATTGTAATGGGAGACTTCAACGCCAAAGTAGGACAAGATAACGCAGGAGTGG
Organism: Megaustenia siamemsis; assembly: GCA_032433765.1. Lineage (NCBI taxonomy): Eukaryota > Metazoa > Mollusca > Gastropoda > Stylommatophora > Ariophantidae > Megaustenia > Megaustenia siamemsis. Next base: position 7,438,925 of record JAVIAB010000091.1, on the reverse strand, counting down.
AACATGTGATGGGGAGAGAAGGCTGTAATACAACAAGTCAGAATGGAGAAAGATTAATAGAATTATGTTTAATAGAAAATTTAGTTATAGGTGGGACATTATTTCCACATAAAAATATCCACAAAACAACATGGATATCTCCTGATGATAGAACATCAAATCAAATGACCACCTATGTATTAAACAACAATTCAGATCATCATTAATAGATGTAAGAGCATACAGAGGTGCTGATGTTAATAGTGACCACACCTGTGCATTGGGAAAATAAGATTAAAATTTAGAAACCAACAGAAGAGGTCAATTACACATAAAATGATAGTCATAAAACTGAAAGATGAAGCAATAAAGGAAAAGTTTAACATAGAGCTAAGTAATTGTTATTCAGCACTGGTGAAATAGACTTAGATATCAATGAAATGTGGGACTCACAGAGCAAAATACTAATGACAGCAGCAGAAGCAAGTGCTGGACTGAAGAAAATGGAAAAAACGAGCTTGGATCTCAGACACCACATGGAAATACATCAAAGAAAGAAGAGAAGCGAAGAGAGCCATGACTAATGTAAAGACAAATCTTGGAAAGGTTCTGGCAAAAGCAACATACAAAGAATTAGACAACAAAGTGAAAAGTTCGGCAAGAAGAGATACAAGAGCTTATATAGACAACTTGGCAGAGAAAGCAGAGACAGCTGCAATTACAGGAGACAGCAGAACTCTTTATACTGTACAAAAGATGCTGACAAACACCTATACATCCAGTGGAACACCAATTCTAGACAAATCTGGATTAATGCTAACAACAAGCGCAGACATAAAAGCCCGTTGGGCGGAACACTTCAAAGAAATTCTTAACCGTCCACTACCTCACAGTTTAATAGATTTTGAAGCTGAAACACCAGCAGCAGAATAGATGTGTAAATTTAGATGACTTCACCTTGAGTGAAATAGAAACCACCTTAAAGCTAATGACCAATAACAAGGCTGCTGGAGAGGATAAGTTAACAGCTGAGATCCTCAAGGCAATTGATAGCCATAATTTAATACATCTCCAAAAAATGTTCAAAATCATTTGGAAAACAGAGAAGACGCCTCATAAATGGAAAAAAGGAATCATTGTTAAGATCCCAAAAAAGGGCAATCTTAGAGATTGTAACAATGGAGAGGCGTGACACTTTTGTCAGTTGCCTCAAAATTATTCTGTAAAATCATCCTAAATAGAATAAAGGATTCAATAGATACAGTAATGCGTGAAGAACAGGCTGGGTTTAGAAAAGGAGAAGCTGTCTTGACCACATTTTCACTCTACGACTTATATTGGAGGAACACATTGAAAAGCAAAAAACCCTTTGTACTTAACTTCATCGACTTCAAAAAAGCATTTGATAGTATTCATAGAGATTCTTTGTGGAAAATTCTGAAGCAATATGGCTTACCATCAAAAATCATAAATATTATCAAAGACATGTATGATGGTTACACATGTGCAGTTCGAACAGAGGAAGGACTGAGCGAATGTTTCCCAATAGAAACTGGGGTTAAACAAGGATGTATTTTATCGCCCTTGTTATTTGGAATTGTTATGGACTTCATAATGAAGAAATGCTGCACTGGTAATAAAGGCATCGAATGGATACAAGGAGACCATTTGGAGGACCTGGACTTTGCTGATGACATAGTTCTCATCAGCAATCAGATAAAAACGATGCAGGAAAACACAAATGAACTATCATCAATAGCCAGCAAAATTGGGCTTGAGGTCAATCATGAAAAGACTAAAGTCATGAAAAGTTTAATTCCAACAAGTGACAAAATATACATGGAAAACAAACCAGTAGAAGAGATCGATCACTTCATCTATCTTGGAAGTCAACATTGATCGAGAAGGGGATACAAGCAAAGAAATTAGAATCAGAATGGCTAAAGCAGCAATGTCTTCAGAGAGCCTTGAAAAGTTGTGGAAATCAAAACTCATTAGCACAAAACACAAAACTTAGGCTATTCAAATCAAATGTACTATCAACCCTTACGTATGCGTGTGAAAGCTGGAAAACAACAAGAGATATAGAAACAAAGTTGAACGCATTCGAAAATAAATGTCTAAGGAAAATACTTGGTATAGAATGGAACGAATTCAAAACAAACGAGGAAATTAGAGAAATCGCCAATCAACCACTAATATCTTCAGTAATAAAGAAAAGACGATGGTCATACGTTGGACATGTGATGAGAAGAGATAATAATCGAATAGCAAAGCAAGCCTCATAGGGAAACAACAGGTAAAAGAAAAAGAGGAAGACCCAGGGAGACACTGAGAAGAACATTGATGAGAGAGGCAAGAGCAGCAGGAATCGGCTCCCTCAATGAGATAGAACTGCTTGCACAGAACAGAGGACAGATGGCGAGATTTGATAAAATATCTTTAAAAGAAAACTGCTAGAACAAAAATTCATATAGGAGAAGGTGTATCTTGGTCTACGCCCTATGGGCCGGTTACGGCTCGAAAGGTCAATAGATAGATAGATATGTGTACATTTATTACTGTTTATTGGGACACTATATGTGTACATTTATTATTGTTTATTGGGACACTATATGATAAGTTGTGAAACACAAAACTTAGGCTATTCAAATCAATGTACTATCAACCCTTACGTATGCGTGTGAAAGCTGGAAAACAACAAGAGATATAGAAACAAAGTTGAAAGCATTCGAAAATAAATGTCTAAGGAAAATACTTGGTATATAGAATGGAACGAATTCAAAACAAACGAGGAAATTAGAGAAATCGCCAATCAACCACTAATATCTTCAGTAATAAAGAAAAGACGATGGTCATACGTTGGACATGTGATGAGAAGAGATAATAATCGAATAGCAAAGCAAGCCCTCATATGGGAAACAACAGGTAAAAGAAAAAGAGGAAGACCAGGGAGACACTGAGAAGAACATTGATGAGAGAGGCAAGAGCAGCAGGAATCGGCTCCCTCAATGAGATAGAACTGCTTGCACAGAACAGAGACAGATGGCGAGATTTGATAAAATATCTTTAAAAGAAAACTGCTAGAACAAAAATTCATATAGGAGAAGGTGTATCTTGGTCTACGCCTATGGGCCGGTTACGGCTCGAAAGGTCAATAGATAGATAGATATGATAAGTTGACATCTGTTATTATTATTTATTGGGACACTATATGATTCATTTACATCCATTATTATTTATTGGGACACTATATGATAAGTTGACATCTGTTATTATTATTTATTGGGACACTATATGATTCATTTACATCCATTATTATTTTTTATTGGGACACTTTGTAGATGTGGTGGTTGAAGATACCATGAGAAAGGAGAGGAAGGGAGAATGCGGGATTATCCGAGGTGAAGGACAAGCAACAGGAAACAATAATGGTCCGCGCTATTTGTGGGGGTGTATTAGCGTGAGTTCAGAAATAGATGACAAGCAACTAGAAAATAAAAAAGATAGGAAACAATCTTGAGATTTGCAAGGGTGTATTAGTCGAGAGACTAAACCCGTGGATCGATTGATTGGAGGAGCCGACAAATATTTAAAGAGGATTTTCTAGACACATATGTGGTCCGCCACAGGGTTAACCATAGCCAACTTAGTAAGCAGTGATTAATTAAGTGTAGACTAAGTACCGTTAGATGTAAAGAGTTCTGAACAGTCAATGATGAAACCTCGAGGATTAGGTTAGGAGTTTTTAGAGAATTAAAATCCTTGAGACGAATAGAATAAGTATACTAGACTTAGACCTGAGGGGGCGTTCAATGGGAACGGTTTTCCACTTACATATAAGTAGAGAAGTGTGTAGAAGCCTAGGGCCCAGTGGTGAGTAATATGCTACTGGGCAGCGTATGAATGACCTTATTACCAACATTGGTCATGTAAACATGTTAAACATGTCGCCCATGGATTGGGCTGTGAAATAAAGACTGTTTGCATAAACGTGTTCTAATTTGGTGTATCCAATAGTTAGCAGATCACGCCTGGCGAAGAAAGATTTGGGAACGTTAAAGGAAAGAAACAAAATGTTGCGGACACAACACAAGTTGAAGTACAAAACACTATACCCTAACATGGACACGTTATAATGTGTTGGGGTTTCCCAAGCGAGAAAATCTCGTGCTTGATTGAGATCCAGGAGGCCAATAAGGTCAGGGCCAACGAGCAAGTGTGTCACCGGTCATATTGCATGGCCAGAAACCAGGGCAGCGAGCAGCTGAGTATAACAGCTGATTCACGAGTGATTAACCATCTGTCCAGAGATCGCCGCCAGCTGTCAGTGTCCAGTGATCAAAAGAACATCAACAAATATCTCTCCTCCTGATACATTTAACATCAAATAAATCCTCCTGATACAACTTTATGATAAGTTTACATCTGGTATTATTATCTACCAGGGCTATCTATATATGATAAATTTACATCTATTATTATTGTTGTTTATCATGACACTATATGATAAAAACACTACCCAATACAGCAAAATAGATAATAAAATATGTAAAAAGGCTAAAGAAGACTGGCTCAGCCAAAGATATCTATAAATCAAAACTGTGGAAAATAAACTAGATTTAAGAGGGATGCACACAGAAATAAAGGAGAATGACTAGTAAAATAAAAAAGCCACAGAAAGTGTATGTACTGCAAACAAAGAAAAAAGAAAAACTGCTAGTAGAAAACAGAGATATAATAAATAGATGGCAGGAATGTATAACAGAATTATTTTATGATGAAAGGGAAAAGAAACCAAATACAAAATGTGTGACAGGCTAAAAATTCTTAAAATCTGAAGTGGAAAAGGCTATAAAAACAATGAAAAATGGAAAAACTGTAGGATCTGACTACATTCCGATAGAGATGATAAAGGCTCTAGAAGATTTGGTTTTGAAGTAATCACAGGCATAAGCAATAATGTATACCATACAGGATATATACCAAATAAACTAAAAAACATAACCTTTCATTGCATTGCCTAAAATTAATCTATCTATTGACCTTTCGAGCCGTAACCGGCCCATAGGGCGTAGACCAAGATACACCTTCTCCTATATGAAATTTTTGTTCTAGCAGTTTTCTTTTAAAGATATTTTATCAAATCTCGCCATCTGTCTCTGTTCTGTGCAAGCAGTTCTATCTCATTGAGGGAGCCGATTCCTGCTGCTCTTGCCTCTCTCATCAATGTTCTTCTCAGTGTCTCCCTGGGTCTTCCTCTTTTTCTTTTACCTGTTGTTTCCCATATGAGGGCTTGCTTTGCTATTCGATTATTATCTCTTCTCATCACATGTCCAACGTATGACCATCGTCTTTTCTTTATTACTGAAGATATTAGTGGTTGATTGGCGATTTCTCTAATTTCCTCATTTGTTTTGAATTCGTTCCATTCTATACCAAGTATTTTCCTTAGACATTTATTTTCGAATGCGTTCAACTTTGTTTCTATATCTCTTGTTGTTTTCCAGCTTTCACACGCATACGTAAGGGTTGATAGTACATTTGATTTGAATAGCCTAAGTTTTGTGTTTGTGCTAATGAGTTTTGATTTCCACAACTTTTCAAGGCTTCTGAAAGACATTGCTGCTTTAGCCAGTCTGATTCTAATTTCTTTGCTCGTATCCCTTCTCGATCATGTGACTTCCAAGATAGATAAAGTGATCGATCTCTTCTACTGGTTGTTTTCCATGTATATTTTGTCACTTGTTGGAATTAAACTTTTCATGACTTTAGTCTTTTCATGATTGACCTCAAGCCCAATTTTGCTGGCTATTGATGATAGTTCATTTGTGTTTTTCCTGCATCGTTTTTATCTGACTGCTGATGAGAACTATGTCATCAGCAAAGTCGAGGTCCTCCAAATGGTCTCCTTGTATCCATTCGATGCCTTTATTACCAGTGCAGCATTTCTTCATTATGAAGTCCATAACAATTCCAAATAACAAGGGCGATAAAATACATCCTTGTTTAACCCCAGTTGTAGTCCAGTTCACTAACTACTAAATTAATGGTGCAGTTGAATACAGTGATTTTAGAACAATAAGCCTAATGAGCCATGTTACAAAAATCTTGCTGAAGGTTATACAGGGAAGGATTCAGAATAAAATCAATTTGGAAATAGAAGAACAATAATTTTGATTTAGGAAAAACAGTGGGACAAAGAAGCCATATTCTGCATGAGGTCATTTATCAAAAAGTACACAGAAGTAAACAAACCAATATATGCCTGCTTCATAGACTATACCAAAGCTTTTTATAGAATACACCATAAACAACTTACAGATTGCCTAAAAGATATACATCTAGATGACACAGACATATGTCTAATATGTAATTTATACTGCGAACAAACATCAGTAATAAAATAAACAAGAGAACTCTACACCCATTGATATAAAAAGAGGAGTAAGACAAGGATGCATCCTATCACCAAGCTTGTTCACTCCATACACTGAGCAAATCTGTCAAAACATCATAGAGATGCCAGGCCTAAACATTAATGGAAAGATAACCAATAACCTAAGATATGCCAATGACACTGTATTGCTAGCAGAAAATCTTATTGATTTAATTACTTGATGTAATAAACATGACAAGCAAAAATATGGATTAGATATAAATATCAAAAAGACTAAAACTATGATCATAAACAAGAAAATACTCAAAGCCTACAAGTGGATATCAAATTGAAGGAATAGACCTGGAGGCAGTTCAGAGCTACAACTACCTTGGACATACTATAACCAGTGATGGAAAATGTACAACTGAAATAAACAAAAGAATAGGAATGGCAGAAAGTAATTTTAATTCCATGAAAAATATACTAACATAAAAAAAAAGTAACACCAGGGCTGAAACTAAGAAAAGCAAAATGTTATATCTTTTCAACATTCCTGTATAGTGCAGAAACATGGACATTAGACAAGAAAACAGAACAGAATATGAAGCCTTTGAAATGTGGATTTATAGAAGAATAGGATGGAAAGAAAAGAAAACAAATGATGAAGTGTTAAAAAAACTAAAAATGAAAAGAGAACTACTAAACACAATTGGAACAAGACAAATGAGATTTTTGGGACATGTTAAAAGACACAACAGCCTACTAAAAGCAATTTTGGAAGGGAAAATACAAAGTAAAAGAGGCAGACCAAGATTAACATGGATGAGTAACATCAAAAGATGGACAGGTCAGCCTATGACAATCTGCACCATCAAAGCAAGAGACAGAGCAAAATGTTGCCATGCTAGCCAACCTTTGATGCGGAGATGGCACTCAATGAATGAATATGATAAGTTTACATCCATTGGGTCCCGCGATAGCTCAGTGGTTAGTGAACTGGACTACAAAGGACAAGAGGTAGGGTTTGATCCAACCGACGGCTTCCGGTTCAACCCAGCCTTTAATGGGTACCGGATTTTTTTCTGGGAAAGTAAAGTGGCACGGGCGTAATACTGACCACATTACCCCAAAAATCATGTGCCGAAGGTCTGTAAAATTTATGGTCACTAACACCATATTTGGCAGAGAAAGCAGAAACAGCTGCAATTACAGGAGACAGCAGAACTCTTTATACTGTGCAAAAGATGCTGACAAACACCTATACATCCAGTGGAACACCAATTCTAGACAAATCTGGATCAATGCTAACAACAAGCGCAGACATAAAAGCCCGTTGGGCGGAACACTTCAAAGAAATTCTTAACCGTCCACTACCCCACAGTTTAATAGATTTTTGAAACTGAAACACCAGCAGCAGAATTAAATGTAAATTTAGATGACTTCACCTTGAGTGAAATAGAAACCACCTTAAAGCTTATGACCAATAACAAGGCTGCTGGAGAGGATAAGTTAACAGCTGAGATCCTCAAGGCAATTGATAGCCATAATCTAATACATCTCCAAAAAATGTTCAACATCATTTGGAAAACAGAGAAGACGCCTCATAAATGGAAAAAAGGAATCATTGTTAAGATCCCAAAAAAGGGCAATCTTAGAGATTGTAACAACTGGAGAGGCGTGACACTTTTGTCAGTTGCCTCAAAGTTATTCTGCAAAATCATCCTAAATAGAATACAGGATTCAATAGATACAGTAATGCGTGAAGAACAGGCTGGGTTTAGAAAAGGGAGAAGCTGTATTGACCACATTTTCACTCTACGACTTATATTGGAGGAACACATTGAAAAGCAAAAACCTTTTGTACTTAACTTCATCGACTTCAAAAAAGCATTTGATAGTATTCATAGAGATTCTTTGTGGAAAATTCTGAAGCAATATGGTTTACCATCAAAAATCATAAATATTATCAAAGACATGTATGATGGTTACACATGTGCAGTTCGAACAGAGGAAGGACTGAGCGAATGTTTCCCAATAGAAACTGGGGTTAAACAAGGATGTATTTTATCGCCCTTGTTATTTGGAATTGTTATGGACTTCATAATGAAGAAATGCTGCACTGGTAATAAAGGCATCGAATGGATACAAGGAGACCATTTGGAGGACCTCGACTTTGCTGATGACATAGTTCTCATCAGCAGTCAGATAAAAACGATGCAGGAAAACACAAATGAACTATCATCAATAGCCAGCAAAATTGGGCTTGAGATCAATCATGAAAAGACTAAAGTCATGACTAGTTTAATTCCAACAGGTGACAAAATATACATGGAAAACAAACCAGTAGAAGAGATCGATCACTTTATCTATCTTGGAAGTCACATTGATCGAGAAGGGATACGAGCAAAGAAATTAAAATCAGAATAGCTAAAGCAGCAATGTCTTTCAGAAGCCTTGAAAAGTTGGGAATCAAAACTTATCAGCACAAACACAAAACTTAGGCTATTCAAATCAAATGTACTATCAACCCTTACGTATGCGTGTGAAAGCTGGAAAACAACAAGAGATATAGAAACAAAGTTGAACGCATTCGAAAATAAATGTCTAAGGAAAATACTTGGTATAGAATGGAACGAATTCAAAACAAATGAGGAATTAGAGAAATCGCCAATCAACCACTAATATCTTCAGTAATAAAGAAAAGACGATGGTCATACGTTGGACATGTGATGAGAAGAGATAATAACCGAATAGCAAAGCAAGCCCTCATATGGGAAACAACAGGTAAAAGAAAAAGAGGAAGACCCAGGGAGACACTGAGAAGAACATTGATGAGAGAGGCAAGAGCAGCAGGAGTCGGCTCCCTCAATGAGATAGAACTGCTTGCACAGAACAGAGACAGATGGCGAGATTTGATAAAATATCTTTAAAAGAAAAACTGCTAGAACAAAAAAATCCATATAGGAGAAGGTGTATCTTGGTCTACGCCCTATGGGCCGGTTACGGCTCGAAAGGTCAATAGATAGAACACCATATTCCCTATACGCCACTTTGCGTGAGGGGGTACTTTACTTTTTTTTTTTACTTTACATCTATTGTTATTGTTGTTTATCATGACACTAAATAATAAGTTTATATCTATTATTTTGTATCTATCAGGACACTATATGATTTGTTTAAATTTATTCTTTGTATCTATCAGGACACTATATGATTTGTTTAAATTTATTCTTTTTATCTATCAGAACACTATATGATTTGATTAAATCCATTCTTTGTATCTATCAGGACACTATATGATTTGTTTAAATCTATTCTTTTTATCTATCAGAACACTATATGATTTGATTAAATCCATTCTTTGTATCTATCAGGACACTATATGATTTGTTTAAATCTATTCTTTGTATCTATCAGGACACTATATGATTTGATTAAATCCATTCTTTTTATCTATCAGGACACTATATGATTTGATTAAATCTATTCTTTTTATCTATCAGGACACTATATGATTTGATTAAATCCATTCTTTGTATCTATCAGGACACTATATGATTTGATTAAATCTATTCTTTTTATCTATCAGGACACTATATGATTTGATTAAATCCATTCTTTTTATCTATCAGGACACTATATGATTTGATTAAATCTATTCTTTTTATCTATCAGGACACCATATGATTTTATTAAATCCATTCTTTGTATCTTTCAGGACACTATATGATTTGATTAAATCTATTCTTTTTATCTATCAGGACACTATATGATTTGTTTAAATCCATTCTTTGTATCTATCAGGACACTATATGATTTGATTAAATCTATTCTTTTTATCTATCAGGACACTATTTGATTTGATTAAATCTATTCTTTTTATCTATCAGGACACCATATGATTTGATTAAATCTATTCTTTTTATCTATCAGGACACTATATGATTTGATTAAATCTATTCTTTTTATCTATCAGGACACTATATGATTTGATTAAATCTATTCTTTGTATCTATCAGGACACTATATGATTTGATTAAATCTATTCTTTTTATCTATCAGGACACTATTTGATTTGATTAAATCTATTCTTTTTATCTATCAGGACACTATATGATTTGATTAAATCAATTCTTTTTATCTATCAGGACACTATATGATTTGATTAAATCTATTCTTTTATCTATCAGGACACTATATGATTTGATTAAATCTATTCTTTGTATCTATCAGGACACTATATGATTTGATTAAATCCATTCTTTGTATCTATCAGGACACTGTATGATTTGATTAAATCTATTCTTTTTATCTATCAGGACACTATATGATTTGATTAAATCCATTCTTTGTATCTATCAGGACACTATATGATTTGATTAAATCTATTCTTTTTATCTATCAGGACACTTTATGATTTGTTTAAATCCATTCTTTGTATCTATCAGGACACTATATGATTTGATTAAATCTATTCTTTGTATCTATCAGGACACTATTTGATTTGTTTAAATCCATTCTTTGTATCTATCAGGACACTATATGATAAGTTTACATCTATTCTTTGTATCTATCAGGACACTATATGATAAGTTTACATCTATCTTCACTTTGGAGGCAAGAAAGGCAACTGTTAAAATGCCAGAACCATTGCAAAAAAAGGTGCTCACATGGTTAGCCAATAGTGAGGACTTGTACAATGAAGTTTACAACCAGGTAGGCCTTTGTTGTTGCTTCTGGTTTTTGTGGTTGGGGGAGGAGGGGGGGGATAGTGCTATGTGGAGGCTGTAGTGTTAGGTGCTGGCATTATTATGATAAGGATTGTAAGTTGACATGTGAATGGTGAAGGTTGTACAGCTAATTTATGAATGGTGAGGATTGTAAAGCTGACATGTGAATGGTGAAGATTGTACAGCTAATATATGAATGGTGAGGATTGTAAAGCTGACATTGTTATGGTGAAGATTGCACAGCTAATATATGAATGGTGAGGATTGTAAAGCTGACATGTGAATGGTGAAGATTGTACAGCTAATATATGAATGGTCAGGATTGTAAAGCTGACATTGCTATGGTGAAGATTTTAGTAATACTGACATGTGAATGTTAAGGATTGTAAAGCTGGAATTATGATGATGATTGTAAAACTGAAATTGTTATGATGGTGATTGTAAAGCTTGCATTGCTTTGATGAGGATTGTACAGCTTATTTGTGAGTGGTGACGGTTATAACGCTGACATGTATTTTGAGAATTGTGGTACTGTTGTTGCTATAGTTAGGATTGTAGTGCATAAATTGATGTGGTGAGGATTGTAGGGCTAATATGTGTGTTGGGAGTATTTAAGTGCTAACTTATGTGATAAATACTGGAAGGCAGTGTAAAGCTATGAATTACGTTACTTTCAGTGATAAGTGTCTTAAATCTGATGAGATCTAATGACCAGGGGGCTCTTCTACGACTGATCGTAGCCTAATGACTTGGTAATTCTTTTACTAGTTAACCTTAGCTTAATAACTAGGTGGCTTTTCTACTAGTTGATCCTAGCCTAATGACTTGGTAATTCTTTTACTAGTTAACCTTAGCTTAATAACTAGGTGGCTTTTCTACCAGTTAATCCTAGCCTAATGACTGGGTAACTCTTCTACTAGTTCATCCTAGCCTAATGACTGGGTAACTCTTCTACTAGTTAATCCTAGCCTAATGACTGGGTAACTCTTCTACTAGTTAATCCTAGCCTAATGACTGGGTAACTCTTCTACTAGTTAATCCTAGCCTAATAACTGGGTAACTCTTCTACTAGTTAATCCTAACCTAATGACTGGGTAACTCTTCTACTAGTTAATCCTAGCCTAATGACTGGGTAACTCTTCTACTAGTTAATCCTAGCCTAATGACTGGGTAACTCTTCTACTAGTTAATCCTAGCCTAATGACTGGGTAACTCTTCTACTAGTTAATCCTAGCCTAATGACTGGGTAACTCTTCTACTAGTTAATCCTAGCCTAATGACTGGGTAACTCTTCTACTAGTTAATCCTAGCCTAATAACTGGGTAACTCTTCTACTAGTTAATCCTAGCCTAATGACTGGGTAACTCTTCTACTAGTTAATCCTAGCCTAATAACTGGGTAACTCTTCTACTAGTTAATCCTAGCCTAATGACTAGGTGGCTCTTCTACTAGTTGATCTTAACGTAATGACTAGGTGGCTCTTCTTCTGGTTGATCTTAGCCTAATGACTAGGTGGCTTTTCTACTAGTTGATCTTAGCCTAATGACTAGGTGGCTCTTCTACTAGTTGATCTTAACCTAATGACTAGGTGGCTCTTCTTCTGGTTGATCTTAGCCTAATGACTAGGTGGCTCTTCTACTAGTTGATCTTAACCTAATGACTAGGTGGCTCTTCTTCTGGTTGATCTTAGCCTAATGACTAGGTGGCTTTTCTACTAGTTGATCTTAACCTAATGACTAGGTGGCTTTTCTACTAGTTGATCTTAACCTAATGACTAGGTGGCTCTTCTACTAGTTGATCTTAACCTAATGACTAGGTGGCTCTTCTACTAGTTGATCTTAGCCTAATGACTAGGTGGCTCTTCTACTAGTTGATCTTAACCTAATGACTAGGTGGCTCTTCTACTAGTTGATCTTAGCCTAATGACTAGGTGGCTCTTCTACTAGTTGATCTTAACCTAATGACTAGGTGGCTCTTCTACTAGTTGATCTTAACCTAATGACTAGGTGGCTCTTCTACTAGTTGATCTTAACCTAATGACTAGGTGGCTCTTCTACTAGTTGATCTAACCTAATGACTAGGTGGCTCTTCTTCTGGTTGATCTTAACCTAATGACTAGGTGGCTCTTCTACTAGTTGATCTTAACCTAATGACTAGGTGGCTCTTCTACTAGTTGATCTTAACCTAATGACTAGGTGGCTCTTCTACTAGTTGATCTTAACCTAATGACTAGGTGGCTTTTCTACTAGTTGATCTTAACCTAATGACTAGGTGGCTCTTCTACTAGTTGATCTTAACCTAATGACTAGGTGGCTCTTCTACTAGTTGATCTTAACCTAATGACTAGGTGGCTTTTCTACTAGTTGATCTTAACCTAATGACTAGGTGGCTCTTCTACTAGTTGATCTTAACCTAATGACTAGGTGGCTCTTCTTCTGGTTGATCTTTGCCTAATGACTGGGTGGTTCTTCTATTAGTTGGTCACCATCTATGTCGCACTCTAATGCTTGGTAAGTCAAGTAAGAACCTCATTGATTGGATAGGTGTATCTATGGTGCATCCGAGAACTTCCTGTAGGCCCTGAAACCTTTCCAACCTTGCGATCTGAGTAGATGAAAGAGTGAGCATACCAAAACCATATTCCATTACTGAGAGCACCACAGCCTGCATGAGTGAGAATAGTAACAATTGCTGGAGGTTTGTCCTGACCATGATCTTGATCATCCTGACACCTCACCTTGCCTTTTGACTGACATTGCCTCAAGTTTTGATTGAAAGAAAGGGACCTATCAAATGCTATTCTCAAATACTTAATAGTCAAACTCCTCATGATGGTTGGACCATTGAAGTTTATGACTGGGGAGGGTGTCCTTAACTATTCTGTTGTTTAGCGAACACAACATTACAGAAGTCTTGTTTGGGTTAATGAGTGCTTTGTAGTTATTGCACCACATGGTTGTCTGATCCACACTTTCCTGTTCCTGTAATTTCCTAGCCATTTATGCTCTTTCACAACGGTGTACATACATCATAATGTCATCTGCAAAGCGAGGGTACTACCAGTCTGACACTATTTAGTTGTGCCACCCTGGCAGTGTGTACATATATATATGTATATATTGAACAAAGCAGCAGAAAAAGACAAAAGAGGATGACCAAAATATTCTTGGAGAAGACTGACGGAATCAGAAATGATGGGGAAGACATGGAATGTTCTTAAAAGAATGGCAAGAAACAGAACAGCTTGGAAAGTGTCTGTTGAAAACCTATGTTCCACAGGGATCTGAAAGTGTTTGTTGAAGACCTATGTTCCTTAGGGAGCTGAAAGTGTTTGTTGAAGACCTATGCTGCACAGGGAGCTGAAAGTGTTTGTTGAAGACCTATGCTCCTTAGGGAGCTGAAAGTGTTTGTTGAAGACCTATGCTCCACAGGGAACTGAAAGTGTTTGTTGAAGACCGATGCTCCACAGGGAGCTGAAAGTGTTTGTTGAAGACCTATGCTCCACAGGTAGCTGAAAGTGTTTGTTGAAGACCTATGCTCCACAGGGAACTGAAAATGTTTGTTGAAGACCTATGCTCCACAGGTAGCTGAAAGTGTTTGTTGAAGACCTATGCTCCACATGGAGTTGAAAGGTAGAAGAAGAAGAAAAATAGCAGCAGGTGATAACGATGATCTTGAGGCAACCCAATGATATATATCTTGGCTCAGATGTACAGGTACCGAAACGTATTGGATGTTAAATAATTCAACATAATATAAATGACAAACAATTGTAAACAGTTGTGTGAGGAAAATTCTGAACACCAGATGTCATAACAGGATCAGAAATGAAGATATCTGGGAAATAACAAAACAAGGACCAGTCAGATGACATGACAGGATCAGAAATGAAGATATCTGGGAAATAAGAAAACAAGGACCAATCAGATGGCATGACAGGATCAGAAATGAAGATATCTGGGAAATAAGAAAACAAGGACCAATCAGATGGCATGACAGGATCAGAAATGAAGATATCTGGGAAATAACAAAACAAGGACCAATCAGATGGCATGACAGGATCAGAAATGAAGATATCTGGGAAATAACAAAACAAGGACCAATCAGATGGCATGACAGGATCAGAAATGAAGATATCTGGGAAATAACAAAACAAGGACCAATCGAGTAACACATTATGAATACACAATGAATTTGGATTGGACACACACTAAGAAAATTTACACCATAGCAAGACAGAGAGAGTCGGAGAAATTCGAACTTATGTCGGAGGAAAGATCTTAAAATAAGTACTTGGAATGTTAGGACTCTATATCAACAAGGGAAATTGGAAAATCTAATTCAAGAAGCAGAACGAATAAATATAGATATTTTAGGCATATCAGAGACTAGATGGAAGGAATGTGGGTACATTGAAGACGAAAAATATACATTTATATACTCAGGAAACACAACAGAAACATCAAAGGGGGGTAGGAATACTGATAAAAAAGAGCTACAAAAATATATAAGTACCCACTGGACATACAGTGATAGGATTATACTACTCAAGTTGAAAGCAAAACCATTCGACATAGCAATAATACAGACATATGCACCTACTCAAGACTACACAGATGAACAAATAGAGGCATACTATGAAGACCTAAATAAAGTTATGAAGCAAGTGAAATCTTCAGACATCTTGATTGTAATGGGTGACATGAACGCTAAAGTAGGAAAAGGTAGATATAAGACAATTATAGGAAATCATGGTTTAGGAAAAAGAAATGACAGAGGAGAAAGATTAATACAATTCTGTGAAGAAAACAGGCTGATAATATGTAACACCTACTTTGAGCAAGAGAAAAGGAAACTATACACATGGAAAAGCCCTGGAGATAGGAAGAGGAATCAAATAGATTACATAATGATAAAAGAAAGGTTCCGTAACAGCGTAAAGAAAGCCAAAACCTACCCAGGAGCAGATATTAATTCTGATCACAATCCTGTAATGATTAAAATGAAAATCAAACTAAAGAGAAACAAGCAAAAATCTGATTCATCAACAAACCCACTCGACATAACAGCTTTAAATCAAAAAGATATTAAAGATACCTATACAATACAAGTAAAGAACACATACCAGAAGCTGCTAGAGGAAGGAATTGAACAATACAGAAGAGAAAATCCTGATGAAAAGTAACAACCAATGGCAATGCATAAAGAAAAGCATACAAAAAGCCTGCGACACCTTAACCAAAAGAGAAAAGAACAAAAAACAAAAATGGATAACTAACACCATCTTAGAAAAAATGGAAGAAAGGAGACAAGCGAAGAACACTGCCCAATACAATAAAATAGATAATGAGATACGCAAAATGTGCAAAAAAGCAAAAGAAGACTGGCTCAGCCAAAAATATAGAGAAATAGAAACTATGGAAAGCAAACAAGACCTAAGAGGAATGCACACAGAAATAAAGAGAATGACTAATAAAAATAAAAAAGCCACAGAAGGTGGATGCATTGCAGACAAAAAAGGAAAAATGCTAACAGACAATAAGGATATCATAGATAGATGGCAGGAATATATAACAGAACTATTTCATGATCAAAGGGACAAGAAACCAGTTATAAAATGTACATCAGGCTATAAAATCTTAAAATCTGAGGTGGAAAAAGCTATAAAAACAATGAAAAGGGGAAAAGCAGCAGGACCTGAAAGCATACAGATAGAGATGATACAGGCACTTGAAGATTTTGGCATTGAAGTGATTACAGACATATGCAACGACATATACCACACAGGATACATACCAAATGAACTAAAAACATCAACTTTCATTGCATTGCCTAAAAAGAATGGTGCAGTTGAATGCAGTGACTTTAGAACAATAAGCCTAATGAGCCATGTTACAAAAATCTTGCTAAAAGTTATACAAGGAAGGATTCAGAATAAAATCAATACTGAATTAGATGAGCAGCAATTTGGATTTAGGAAAAATAGCGGGACAAAAGAAGCCATATTCTGCATGAGAACATTAATCGAAAAATACACAGAAGTAAACAAACCAATATATGCCTGCTTCATAGACTACACCAAAGCTTTTGATAGAGAACACCACAAACAACTTATAGAATGCCTAAAAGAGATACATCTAGATGACATGGATATACGACTAATATGCAATCTGTACTGGGAGCAAACAGCAATAATAAAATATAACAAAGAGTTCTCTACACCCATTGATATAAAAAGAGGAGTAAGACAAGGATGCATCCTATCACCAAGCTTGTTCAATCTATACACTGAGCAAATCTTTAAAAACATCATAGAGATGCCAGGCCTACAAATTAATGGAAAGATAATCAATAACCTAAGATATGCTGACGATACTGTACTACTAGCAGAAAATCCTAAAGACCTACAACAATTACTTAATGAAATAAACACGACAAGCAAAAAATATGGACTAGATATGAATATCAAAAAGACTAAAACTATGATCATAAACAAAGAAAATACCCAAAACCCACAAGTGGATATCAAAATTGAAGGAATAGACCTTGAGACAGTTCAGAACTATAACTACCTTGGACATACTATAACCAGTGATGGAAAATGTACAACTGAAATAAACAAAAGAATAGGAATGGCAAAAAGTAATTTTAATGTCATGAAGGACATACTAACATCAAAACAAATAACACCAGAGCTAAAACTAAGAATAGCAAAATGTTACATCTTCTCAATATTCCTATATGGTGCTGAAACATGGACATTAGACAAGAAAACAGAACAGAGAATTGAAGCCTTTGAAATGTGGATATATAGAAGAATAGGTAGAATTGGATGGAAGGAAAAGAAAACAAATGACAAAGTCTTAAAACAACTAAAAATGAAAAGAGAACTTCTGAACACAATTAGAACAAGACAAATGCGATTCTTAGGCCATGTTAAAAGACACAACAGCCTACTGAAAGTGATCCTGGAGGGGAAAATACAAGGTAAAAGAGGCAGAGGCAGACCAAGATTAACATGGACGAGTAACATCAAAAGATGGACAAATCAACCGATGACAACCTGCACCATCAAAGCAAGAGATAGAGCAAAATGGCGCTCCATGGTAGCCAACCTTCGTTGCGGAGACAGCACTCAATGATGATGATGAGCAAGACAGGCATTGTCTTGGAACCCACAGGGGAAGATAAAGCCTGGAAGGCCTAGGAATACATGAAGAAGAGAAGTCATGGAAATCCTTAAGAACATTGGCCCAGATTGGAGAGAAGTAGGAAAAAATGTCAAAGAATTGAGATGGATGGAGAGACCTTGTGTGTGGCATATGCTCCACTATGATGTCTAAAGGGTGGCATTGACTGATTGAATGTTCTTTTAAGGGCAGATGATTAAGATGAGTGATCATCAGGGGAACAGAAAAAGATGTTCAAATTCCAAGTTTCTAAGCTCTGTATCCTACATAACTCATATTTCTTGTTCTACATTTCCTTCAAATCCCAAGTTTCTAAGCTCTGTATCATCTATCTATCTATTGACCTTTCGAGCCGTAGCCGGCCCATAGAGCATAGACCCAGATACTCTTTCTCTTATCTAAATTTGTATTATAGCAGTTTTCAATCCTTCTAAAGATATTTTATCAAATCTCGCCACTTGTCTCTGCTCTGTGCAAGCAACTCTATCTCATTGAGGGAGCTGATTCCTGCTGCTCTTGCCTCTCTGATCAATGTTCTTCTCAGTGTCTCTCTGGCTTGGCCTCTATTCCTCTTACATGTTGTTTCCCACATGAGGGCTTACTTTGTTATTTGGTTATTATCGATTCTCATCACATGTCCAACGTATGACCGTCTTTTCTTGATTACTGAAGATATTAGTGGTTGATTGGCGATTTCTCTAATTTCCTCGTTTGTTTTGAATTCGTTCCACGCTATACCAAGTATTTTTTTTTTAACATTTATGTCTAATATATCATTATTACGTATATCTATATCATACATGACTGACATTCCTTGCTCTACATTCTCTACAAATGCAGTATTTTCTTATGTACATTCTACCTGCCACAGGATGTTATCCATGTTATCAGTGAATACACAAGGGAGCACACTGTGTTTAATCCACTCAGAGATAAGAGACCAGTACTGCCCCCTGATGTACCTGAGGCCCAATAGTAAGTACATGTTGCACTAGCTAACATGTCATATGAAAGGTCATTGTGTGTATTTAATTTTAGTAGATTCAATTATAGTCCTTAAAATGTTGATAAAGATGAAGATTACCATATAATGACAGTGATGGGATCTGCTGACATAGAACACCTATTGTTGTGCCCTCTGCTAGGATAGACAGTCTCCAACATCTCCAGCAAGATTCATGAAATCAGGAAGCCATACCAACCCAACTACATCAACCAGGTCCAAGAGCTGACGGCTTATGTCATCCCCATAGTATTAACAATTTCACATAAATGTTTCTCTTCTTGTTCATTATTTTTTCCATGTTTTTCTCAGTTCAACTGCTTAATTTTTAAAAGTGAAGGTTACCTCCCCTGCCTTGCTAGTCGTATGGGGAATATGGTGTTAGGACCATATTTTTCTATGACTGATGCACATTTTTGGGTAATGTGGTCTGTATCATGCCAGGCCGCCTTTACTTCCCAGAAAAATATCTGATATCCATTTTTAGAGGCTGGGTGAACCCCGTAGCCTTGTCAGTCCGAAAAAAAATCTGCAACTGCTGGGGGTCGAAACCGGACCCTTCTTCATTTTTGCCTGTGGGTTAAAGAAAAAAAAATCTTCAAAGTTTTGAGCTGGTTTTCCTGATGTATTTAATATCCAAATACCATTGTTGTCTCTTCTTATGTCACTTCTTGAATTGGCCTGTACTTATCAGAGGAAGTTCTCACCACTTTCCACACAATAACATCTCAGGCTTTCTAATCTTCTTCTTAGGTACCAGTTTCTTTTGGGCAACAAGGCAGTAGAATTAAAACTGAGGGCATGTACCTTCTCAATAGCAACATATGGTTGTGAATGGTGGATAATCTTTCTAACAACAATGAAGAAAATTGGTTAAATTGAAACAAAATGTTACAGGATAATCCTTAGGATACTTTGGATAATGAAAAAGAGTCAAAAAAACATAAAAAGACCTGAATATTGAAAAGAAAATAGCTTATAAACAACTTATATAAGAAATCAAAATATCATGGCAACATGAAAACACAGTGGGCTGAAATGACAATAATGGAAGGCTTGTTTCCAGGAGGATGAGACAGAGGTACACCAAAAAGAATGTGGTTTCAGGAAAGCAAAGAGACCTTGAACATGACAACAGATGAAGTGGGAGATCTAGCTAGAGTCAGAAATTCTTTCAGACAGGCTGTGATGAGTGCAATGTTCTGCAAAGGACATGTAACCTGACATTGATGACAATATTGCGAAACTCTTTATACAGAGCTTCGCAACAGGGGAGGCAATCTGATCATCAGAAGAGAACAACCCCCTTCTCCCCTCCAATTGAGAAAGTATTTCGGCCTTTTAGCTTCTTGACACTCCAGGGGAAGTGGGCCCACTTAGGACATGACTCTCGGGTGTTGACCTCCAGCTGCATTGACCCCCGAAGGCTTACAATATATTCGGCTTGAAATAAAATAATGACACTTATGCTGCATAACACTTCTGATTGAATCTGCTGTCCTTACACGATCACACACAATTGCCTTAGTTTTAACCTAGCACATGGATATACTCTCTGTGATGGCAGCAACAGTCTAAAATGGTTAGTATTTTTGTGACATCCTTTATATACCATCACGAGCACACTGTTTTTGTCATGGAGAGTAACTAGGCGTAGTGTGGACAGGTTCTTCTTCTTCTTCTACCATTTCTTAGCTCCCTGTGGAGCATAGGTCTTCAACAAACACTTTCAGCTCTCTGTGGAGCATAGGTCTTCAACAAACACTTTCAGCTCTCTGTGGAGCATAGGTCTTCAACAAACACGTTCAGCTCTCTGTGGAGCATAGGTCTTCAACAAACACTTTCAGCTCTCTGTGGAGCATAGGTCTTCAACAAACACTTTCAGCTCTCTGTGGAGCATAGGTCTTCAACAAACACTTTCAGCTCTCTGTGGAGCATAGGTCTTCAACAAACACTTTCAGCTCTCTGTGGAGTATAGGTCTTCAACAAACACTTTCAGCTCTCTGTGGAGCATAGGTCTTCAACAAACACTTTCAGCTCCCAGTGGAGCATAGGTCTTCAACAATCACTTTCAGCTCTCTGTGGAGCATAGGTCTTCAACAAACACTTTCAGCTCTCTGTGGAGCATAGGTCTTCAACAAACACTTTCAGCTCTCTGTGGAGTATAGGTCTTCAACAAACACTTTCAGCTCTCTGTGGAGCATAGGTCTTCAACAAACACTTTCAGCTCTCTGTGGAGTATAGGTCTTCAACAAACACTTTCAGCTCTCTGTGGAGCATAGGTCTTCAACAAATACTTTCAGCTCTCTGTGGAGCATAGGTCTTCAACAAACACTTTCAGCTCTCTGTGGAGCATAGGTCTTCAACAAACACTTTCAGCTCTCTGTGGAGCATAGGTCTTCAACAAACACTTTCAGCTCTCTGTGGAGCATAGGTCTTCAACAAACACTTTCAGCTCTCTGTGGAGCATAGGTCTTCAACAAACACTTTCAGCTCCCTGTGGAGCATAGGTCTTCAACAAACACTTTCAGCTCTCTGTGGAGCATAGGTCTTCAACAAACACTTTCAGCTCTCTGTGGAGCATAGGTCTTCAACAAACACTTTCAGCTCTCTGTGGAGCATAGGTCTTCAACAAACACTTTCAGCTCCCAGTGGAGCATAGGTCTTCAACAAACACTTTCAGCTCTCTGTGGAGCATAGGTCTTCAACAAACACTTTCAGCTCTCTGTGGAGCATAGGTCTTCAACAATCACTTTCAGCTCCCAGTGGAGCATAGGTCTTCAACAAACACTTTCAGCTCTCTGTGGAGCATAGGTCTTCAACAAACACTTTCAGCTCTCTGTGGAGCATAGGTCTTCAACAAACACTTTCAGCTCTCTGTGGAGCATAGGTCTTCAACAAACACTTTCAGCTCTCTGTGGAGCATAGGTCTTCAACAAACACTTTCAGCTCCCTGTGGAGCATAGGTCTTCAACAAACACTTTCAGCTCTCTGTGGAGCATAGGTCTTCAACAAACACTTTCAGCTCTCTGTGGAGCATAGGTCTTCAACAAACACTTTCAGCTCTCTGTGGAGCATAGGTCTTAACAAGCACCTTCCAAGTCGTTCTATTTTTTGCCATTCTTTTAAGATCATTCCATGTCTTCCCCATCATCTTCATCTCTGCTTCTATCTGTCTTCTCCAAGAGGTCCTTGGCTTTGTCTTTTCCCCTGGGGATTCCAAAAAAAGGCCTGTTGTATAATACTTTAAAGAATAGTGGCGCTGTACCCTACCAGGCATGTTCGTAAGAGGCGAGAAAGGAGGGTTGGTCATGGGACAGGCTATCCCATACTGTAAAAAAAAATTGGCTGAAAAAACTTCACAAACATGGACAAGTCAACGAAAGAAAAAGTTAATCCGCCATCCAGGAAAGAGAAGGGCTCTCTGTCTAAGAGACATATGACGCAAGCCTGAGAAAGCCGCAAGGAGTCTGGGTTGCTGACTCACCCTTTGTCTACACCTTATATCTATCTCTGTCTCTTGGTTATTGTCTTGTGTTAACGTGCTACCCAGATATTTAAAATTGTTTACCTGCTTCAGAGTTGTATTATCTATTATGATGTTTAGTTTTTTCTTTCTGTCTCGCTATTGCCATTACTTCGGTTCTGTTTATGTTGATCTTCATGTTGTATTGTTTACAAGTGTTGTTTAGTCTGTTGATATGTTCTTGCAGGTCCTCAGTTGTTTCATTTATCAGAACCTGGTTGTCTGCAAATAGTATTTCATTTATCTCTTCCTCTCTTCTGCAGTTTTCTGGTACGTATATTTCGTTCTCTTTTGTGTTATCGCTTGTTATCATCCTTGTTGGTATACTTCCTTTGATTGGGCATGCTAATTTGCAAATATTGTCCATATATGTAATGAAAAGTAAAGGAGAAAGCACGCAGCCTTGTCTTACTCTGGAGTTAATGGAGAAAAAACAGATTAACGTACAAAATCCAGTTCCTAGTCTCTAGGGACTTTGCCAGAGGTGAAAGCTGGTAAACACAAAAAATATATATCTAGTGAATATAATTAGCTATTCTTTGGGGGCATCAACATTTTACAGAACTGGTTAGTAATTAATTCCCAACTTTGTTTTATTTCAGTTTTCAGGAAATGATGAACAGCACTTCTAAAAACTGTGATTTCTGCAAGTTCAAATCGTAAGTCTTTGATTTAATATTTTATCTTCATATACTGGAAAACACAGGTGCGATGCAGAATGACTCAGGCAAAAGCAGTTTTCCTTAAACTATAAGGAAGAAACTGTGCAGTCCATTTTTGACAAAAACAAGAAAAATAGGCACTTCCGTTCTTAAGATGGCGGAACGAGTTCACGTTCTCTCGATTGCTGCAGAAAGTGCATTTGGTGTATGATTAATTTTGATTCTCCATTGCACTTTTCTGCGTTAAAGTCACAATGATGTTCTACTTAATACATCTGCGCTGATAAAGCGGAGTCGTACACCGGCAATATTCCTTTTTGACAAATCAAGGTTTTCTACCAACTCTGTGTTATCAGTGCAGAATTGGACACTGGACTCTACTAGAACAATAAGAAAGATAACAACCGCCGAAATGAAATGTGTCAGAAGAATGACAGGAAACAGCTTAAGGGACAGAGTAAGAAATACTGACCTGAGGAGGAAACTCGAAATTGAACCAGCCATCGAATACATAAAGAAACAACAGATAAATTGGTTCGGCCACATAACAAAACAAAAAGAACTAACAATGACTCAAAGAGCCATAAACAAACGCTACGAAAACGCCAGATTAAGAGGAAGACCTTGAAAAGATGGATAAAGGGAATACTAGAGTCACTAGGAGGAATAACATCAGAAGAGGCCAACAGAAGAACAAAGAATCGCAGATTGTTTCTCCCCTCGACGCCAACGGCAGCAGAGGAAGGATAGAAGAAGAAAAAAAAGAAGAAGAAGACAAATCAAGTGTTGTGAATGTGACCTTCAACCATCTAGACTTGATCTGCGCTTTACGTCACATTGGTGCTGTTCATGACCGTTGTTGGATTTGTTTCACGCAAGTTATTTACATGTTACTCATTAATGTGAACTGCTTTGTCAAGTCAGCCACAGTTTTATCTCTTTAGGACATTTGCACCATGTTTTGTTCGTCGTAGGCTGCATTCACTAGAGTAATCAGGAATCTGAAGGGTGCAGACGTTGTGTGTGCTACGTCATCGTAATGGCTCATCGTATATCCCTAGATCGGCCATATGCTAATCTTACGGTCTGTTGTTTGATGTGCGACGGGGATAATCTGACGACTAACTGTGTGTTTATATTTTCGGAATTGGAGTAAAAAACGCTAGCCTAACATCATCATGTGCTATACATTTTTTAAAAAATATGACGATCATCATTTTCTGGAGGACGTAAAGTTCCGGTATATGGTGGTTAGGCGGCAGGAATCATTGAAGGCTATGTATGAGAAGTATTCCTTGTTGCAGTTTCCTCATATTTCAAGTCCGTATTGTTGCAGGAGCTACTGAGTTAAGTGCTCTGTGCACACCGTGAGCTGTGTGTCTTATCCGTTTTGATCATGTTTTGATATTCCAATTGTTTACGATGAATGATGATATAGTATGACAGGGAACAGTGGCTGTGTTCACTTTCTGCGTAGTTTCGCCTCATGTCTTTTGGCGTGTGCTGAGACTGCTACGATGGGGACTACAGTTACCTTTCTTTATTTGGGAGATGAGACATTAATTCGGATGATTACGCTGACATTGGCAGTTGAGCAATTATGGATTTTAATTCGTTTGCAGGGTGATACCGGGGCCTTCCATAACCAAAGAAAAATAGTTCTTAAATGTTATGTAGAGCCAGTCTTAACATATGGATGTGAATCATGGACAATAGGACAACAGATAAGAAAATCACTGGAGGCTGTAGAAATGTGGTTTTACAGAAGAATGTTGAGAAAACCATGGATAGCTAAGAAGAGTAATGAAGATGTTCAGAAAGAGGTCATAGCAAAAAGAGAGCTAATTTCCAATATTAGGAAGAAACAGTCATCATTTTTTGGCCATGTAATGAGAAGAGAACAGCTGGAATATATTGTGACAACTGGAAAAATCGAGGGACGAAGAGATAAAGGGAAGTGAAGAGAAAAGATACCAGACAGCTTAAGAGAATAGCTTGGCAGAAGGTCAACGACAGAAATTATAAATAACTGTCGAGATCGAAAGTTGTGGAGAGACATAATCACCTACGCCAGCATGCACAGTACTTAATGATGATGATGATATTGAAAAAAAAGTTTTGTTTAATTTATCACAATTAATTTGTTATTTTCATGTTCGACAATTCTTTTTTGTAATCTACCCTAATGATTTTTATTATCTTTGCACACTGGGCAATATTTTTTTTTCATCTGTCATAAAGATTTTTAAAAATCTTTATTTACTGCACAAACTATCAAAAAAATATCATGATTAATCTTATTTACATTTGTCCGTATTCTATCCAGCTGTGATAGTGGACAACAAATATCAGTATCTTTAGCAGGGTATATAATTTTTTTGCAATTTTGTTTTTCCAAGCAATTATAATAATGTATATACTTTCATATTACAAAACAACCTCAGCAGATATCTTGAAATAATATTTCTTGCTGCCTCCACATCAAAATTGTTGTAGTTTTTAGACCCTCTGCTGAATCATATTTTATACATTGACATTTTTCTTGAAAATGCATAGACAAATACGAGAAAATGTACATGGACATCACCAGACTACCAAGAGTAGTTAAACTTCACCATATTACCAAAATAATCTACAAAAATGTCACAGGACAACCAAAAGAGACTATAAATCTTTACCAGATTACCAACAATATGTACTCTTCACCAGACTACTAAAACAGGCTATAAACTTCACCAGACTACCAAAAGAAACTATAAACTACACCAGACTACTAAAACAGGCTATAAACTTCACCAGACCACCAAAAGAGACTATAAACTTCACCAGACTACCAAAAGAGACTATAAACTTCACCAGACCACCAAAAGAAACTATAAACTTCACCAGACTACCAAAATAGACTATAAACTTCACCAGACCACCAAAAGAAACTATAAACTACACCAGACTACTAAAACAGGCTATAAACTTCACCAGACCACCAAAAGAGACTATAAACTTCACCAGACTACCAAAAGAAACTATAAACTTCACCAGACTACCAAAAGAAACTATAAACTTCACCAGACCACCAAAAGAAACTATAAACTACACCAGACTACCAAAAGAGACTATAAACTTCACCAGACTACTAAAACAGGCTATAAACTTCACCAGACTACTAAAACAGGCTATAAACCTCACCAGACTACCAAAAGAAACTATAAACTTCACCAGACTACCAAAAGAGACTATAAACTTCACCAGACTACTAAAACAGGTTATAAACTTCACCAGACTACTAAAACAGACTATAAACTTCACCAGACTACTAAAACATGCTATAAACTTCACCAGACTACTAAAACAGGCTATAAACTTCACCAGACTACTAAAACAGGCTATAAACTTCACCAGACTACTAAAACAGGCTATAAACTTCACCAGACTACTAAAAACTGCTAGAACAAAAATTCATATAGGAGAAGGTGTATCTTGGTCTACGCCCTATGGGCCGGTTACGGCTCGAAAGGTCAATAGATAGATAGATAGATAGACTACTAAAACAGGCTATAAACTTCACCAGACTACTAAAAGAAACTATAAACTTCACCAGACTACTAAAACAGGCTATAAACTTCACCAGACTACCAAAAGAAACTATAAACTTCACCAGACTACTAAAACACGCTATAAACTTCACCAAACCACCAAAAGAGACTATAAACTACACCAGACCGCCAAAAGAGACTATAAACCTCTACCAGAATATCAACATTATGTAAACTTCACCAGACTACTAAAACAGACTATAAACTACACCAGAATACTAAAACAGGCTATAAACTACACCAGACCACCAAAGGAGCCTATAAACCTACCAGAATAACAGAAGAGACTATAAACTTAAACTGCCAAAGGAGACTACATAAACTTCACCAAACTACCCAAAATCTATAAACTTTACCAGACTACCAAAAATATGTAAACTTTACCAAAATCTATAACCTCCATCAAACTATCAAAGTGTATACAAACTTCACAAGATAGATCCAAGTCTTTAAACTTCTTTAGGCTGCCAAAACATCATTGACGTCATCAGAGTACTAACATCGTGTATTTGAGATAAACAACATTAAAAGAAATTATATGCTTCACTGGAATTTTGAAAGAGGTGCACTAAAAATGCATCAAATCCTCATAGCTGTGTCGTATGACTATAATTGTAAACATAGTAATATAGCATAATCTAAAAAGTATGTTTAAATGAAATATATTGCAGGTTCACAGCTGAACACATATTTGGACGAGTTGAGTCTACACATTCTTTCTCTGCCTCCAACATCTTCAAGATTGATACACTGCATGCTCTGTTGGCGTTGAAGAAGCATGACCCTCTGAACTGGAACCTGGAGGAGTTTCTTGACCTCTTTCACCTCACCGAAAC
Organism: Megaustenia siamemsis; assembly: GCA_032433765.1. Lineage (NCBI taxonomy): Eukaryota > Metazoa > Mollusca > Gastropoda > Stylommatophora > Ariophantidae > Megaustenia > Megaustenia siamemsis. Next base: position 7,411,024 of record JAVIAB010000091.1, on the reverse strand, counting down.
ATGGTAAAATTATGAAAGTCTGTGTGTCACTACTTAAACTTCTCAAGGGTCGACTAAATTAAACTATTTGTTGACTAAACTAAACTATCTGTCATCTAAGCTAAACTATCTGTCAACTAAACTAAACTATTTATCAACTAAGCTAAACTATCTGTCAACTAAACTAAACTATTTATCAACTAAGGTAAACTATCTGTCAACTAAACTAAACTATCTGTCATCTAAGCTAAACTATCTGTCAACTAAACTAAACTATTTATCAACTAAGCTAAACTATCTGTCAACTAAACTAAACTATCCATGACTAAATTAAACTAAAAACAACATGGGGATTGCAGGTTTCCTCACGGCTATGCCACTACTTAAACTTCCCACGAGTTGACTAAACTAAACTATCTGTCAACTAAGCTATCTGTCAACTAAGCTAAACTGTCTGTCAACTAAACTAAACTATCCATGACTAAATTAAACTAAAAACAACATGGGGATTGCAGGTTTCCTCACGGCTATGCCACTACTTAAACTTCCCACGAGTTGACTAAACTAAACTATCTGTCAACTAAACTAAACTGTCTGTCAACTAAACTAAACTATCCATGACTAAATTAAACTAAAAACAACATGGGGATTGCAGGTTTCCTCACGGCTATGCCGCTACTTAAACTTCCCACGAGTTGACTAAACTAAACTATCTGTCAACTAAACTAAACTGTCTGTCAACTAAACTAAACTATCCATGACTAAATTAAACTAAAAACAACATGGGGATTGCAGGTTTCCTCACGGCTATGCCGCTACTTAAACTTCTCACGAGTCGACTAAACTAAACTATCTGTCAACTAAGCTAAACTAACTGTCAACTAAGCTAAACTATCTGTCAACTAAACTAAACTATCCATGACCAAATTAAACTAAAAACAACATGGGGATTGCAGGTATCCTCACAGCTATGTCACTACTTAGGGAGCCGCGATAGCTTAGTGGTTAGTGAACTGGACTACAAAAGACAAGAGGTAGGGTTCGATCCCAACCGACGGCTTCCAGGTTCACCCAGCCTTTAATGGGTACCTGATTTTATTCTGGGAAAGTAAAGTGGCACGGGCGTAATTTTGGGCCACATTGCCCCAAAAATCATGCGTCGAAGATCTGTAAAATGTATGGTCACTAACACCATATTCCCTATATGCCACTTGGCGTGACGGTGGCACTTTACTTTTTTTTTATGTCACTACTTAAACTTCTCACGATTCGACTAAACTAACTTATCTGTCAACTAAACTATCTGTCGACTAAGTTAAACTATCTATCGACTAAACTAACTATCCATTGACTAAATTAAACTAAAAACAACATGGGGAAAGCAGGTTTCCTCACAACTGTGTCACTACTTAAACTTCTCATGAGTCGACTAAACTAAACTATCTGTCAACTAAACTAAACTAACTGTCAACTAAGCTAAACTATTCATTGACTAAATTAAACCAAAAACAACATGGGGAAAGCAGGTGTCCTCACAGCTATTTGCCACTGATATATGGCCTTGTCACCTTGTCTACTAGTTCAACTAGTGTTAACTACCAGTTGGTAGCAAGCAATCATGATTTGTCAATAGTTTGGTAAAATATTAGTGTCTTTTGTTGAATGTTGTTTCACTGAGCAACCTCTTTCATGATTCTTCTTCTTCTTTCCTTCCTCATTTGCCTTTCAGCATCGAGGGGAGATATAATTTGCGGTCTTTTGCTTTTCTGTTTGCCTCTACTCGGGTCTGATGTTCTCACAGCATTTACTGAGGGCTCGTTGTGTTGTGTTTTGATTACTCTGCCCTGTCACGTGGCAAAACCATTTTATCTGTTGTTTCTTTATATATACTATGGCAGGGACTATTCCTAGCTTTTTTTCCTCAGTTCTTCATTTCTGATATCTCTCAGACTGTTTCCTGCCATTTCTAACACATTTAATCTCAGTAGAGGTTATTTTTCTTATTGTTCTTGCACCTAGGGTCCAGGAGTGGCATTGGTAGCACAACGTTGGGATGAAGATCGTATTTTTTATGACTAAATGTGCCAATATTGGCACCTGGAATGTACATACCCTAAACGAACAGGGAAAAGCTGCACAGGTAGCAGCAGAAATGAGAAATTACAAAATAGATATTCTGAGAATGTGTGAAACAAGATGGCTAGGAACGGAAAGAATAAAATACAGGAGAGATTATTTTATCATCAGGACACCAGGAACCTGGAGCACAATATAGTTAAGGGGTAGCTATAATGCTATCAAGGAATGCACAGAAGACACTAATAGAATGGGAAGCAGTAGGGCCAAGACTAATGAGATCAACATTTAAAACAACCAAAAACAAAATAAAATTACACATTATCCAATGCTATGCACCAACCAACGATAAGGATGATTTAGTTAAAGATAAATTCTATAAACAGCTACAATGTCAGATGGATGCAAGACGAGCCAAGGATATTATAATCTTGATGGAAAACCTAACTGCTAAAGTAGGATCAGACAACAGAGGCTTCGAAGAGATTATGGGAAAACATGGACTTGGAGATATAAACGAGAATGGAGAGATATTCGTGAATTTCTGCACCCTTAATGAAGTGAGCCTAGGAGGAACAATATTCCAACATAAAAGAATACATAAAGCTACATGGGTGTCACCAGATCATAGAACGGAAAATCAAATTGATCACATATGTATTAATAATAAGTTTAAGTCATCCTTACAGGATGTAAAAGTATATAGAGGGGCAGATGTAGCTTCAGATCATCATCTTCTGATAGCCAAACTTAAACTTAAACTAAAAGATATACTACAACGAATACGGGTAGAAAGTATTTCAATGTAGGATTTCTTAAAGAACAAGGAATTAAAGATAAATTCGCAGTCACAATATCAAACAAATACCAAGTCCTCCAACAACTAGAAAATACAATAAATATAGAAGATCATTGGAAACAGGTAAAAGATATATGGAAAGAGACATGCGAAGAAACACAGGAGAAAAGAGAATGCCATAATAAGGCATGGATGACAGCAGAGACACTGGATACAATTAAAGAAAGAAAGAACAAGAAAGCAAACATAAATAAATGCAAAACGAGAAGTAATAAAGCCAAGACACAGGAAGCTTACACAGAAGTGAGCAAAGAAGTGAGAAGATGCATTAAAAGGGATAAGAGGAAATATATAGATGAACTAACTAAAGAGGCAGAGGAAGCAGCAAATAAAGGGAATATGAAAGAACTGTACAACAGCACAAAGAAATTAAGTGGAAAATACAAACATATCAATGCCTTTATTAAAGATAAGAAAGGAAATCTGCTTAGTAATATAAGGGAACAAATGGAGAAATGGAAAGAGCACTTTGAAGAACTTTTGAACAGACCCGGCTCAAATAATCCTCCAGATATACTACCAGCAGAAGAAGAGTTACGAGTTAACTGTGGAAAACCAAGCAAAGAAGAAATAATGAAAGCCATCAAGCTATTAAAAAATGGTAAAGCCACAGGACCAGATGAAATTCCTTCGGAAGCCATCAAAGCAGATATTAACACCTCTATAAAGATGTTACATAATCTATTAGATAAAATTTTGGAGAGGGAAGAAATACCTAAAGACTGGAAAGAAGGTTATATGATCAAACTACCAAAGAAAGGTAGTTTACAGGAGTGCACAAATTATAGGGGAATTATGCTACTATCAGTGCCTGGAAAAATATTAAACAGAATCATTCTGGAGAGACTAAAAGAGGCCATAGAGAAACATTTGAGATATGAACAAGCAGGTTTTAGGAAGAACAGATCATGTGCGGATCAAATAACTACTCTACGTTTAATAGTTGAACAAAGTTTAGAACTAAAATCCCCACTTTATATTGGATTCAAAGATTACGAAAAAGCATTTGATAGTTTAGACAGAGGATTGGTTATTGGTTATGGAAGGCCTCGGTATCACAGCAAACGAATTAAAATCCATAATTGCTCAACCGCCCGTGCCAGTGGAATCATCCGAATTACTAATTCATCTCCCAAACAAAGAAAGGTAACTGTAGTCCCCATCGTAGCAGTCTCAGCACACGCCAAAAGACATAAGGCGAAACCGCGCAGAAAGTGAACACAGCCAACTGTTCCCTGTCATACGATATCATCATTCATCGTAAACAAGCGGGATATCGAAGCAGGATCAAAACGGATGAGACACACAGCTCACGGTGTGCACAGAGCACTTAACTCAGTAGCTCCTGCAACAAGCCGGACTTGGAATATGAGGAAACTGCAAGAAGGAACACTTTTCAGTCATAGCCTTCAATGGTTCCTGCCGCATATCCACCATATACCATGGGAGTTCACGTCCTCCCGAAAATGATGATCGTCATAGCACTTGATCTATCTATCTATCTTTCGTTCGCCTGAAGCATTGTCTATATCTGCAATGTCGTTTCCTGTATAAATGTTACTGTCTTTTGTAATTCTTGCAGTGGCCCATATAGTTTTGTCTGTAGTGTTGTATCTATGGGCCAATGGATTTTCCTCAGTCTACTATATTCAGTGCAGTCTTGAAGTATGTGTTCAGCAGTCTGGGGCGCCTGTCCACATGTACAAGTAGTTGAGGTGCCGATCTTGAATTTTGTATACATGTGACTATGGAGTCGATTGTGTCCTGTTCTGAGACGTATAATGATAACTTGTTCATATCTATTCATATTATAAAAGGCATCCTGATTTGGGGCTTGTAGTCCTCTGATTGATTTGATTATCTGTTTCTTATGATGGTATGTAACAGGTGTATCTAGTTGTGTGCCTGTTGAACCTTCCTTTGCCAACTGATCTGCTTTCTCATTTCCTGGTATTCCACAGTGAGATGGGATCCACTGCAGGGCAACCCTGTGGTGCTTGCAGAGTTCAGTCAATAAGGTCTGCAGATGTGGTAATTTTCTGGATTGTAGTGCCTGGAGTACTGATCTTGCATCTGTCAAAAACACTACAGGCTGCGGGCTAAGATTAATGTTCAGCAGTTATTTTATTGCTAACTTTATTGCTTGTATTTCTGCATCATAATTGTGACAATATTTCTCTGTTGCTATTTTATTCATATCCCTAGTGTTATTTGGGTATTCTATATATGCACCTGCTCCCCCATTTTTTACTGCATTCTGTGCTGATCCATCTGTATACACACGAATCCATAGGTCTTGTGGGTATTCTTCATCCAGGAAACTGAGAGTTATTGTTTTTCGCTGTAGACTATTCTGTTCCTCTTTATCAACTATTCCTTTCACTTCTGTCCGTATTTGAACTGATAATCCAGATTCCTCTGTCCAGGGAGTCTGTTCTGGTATGGGCAGTAGGGGGTTAACAGCTCTTGGCATGTCTGGTGTTTGTCTACTAATACGCTTGGCTTGGTGGATAAAACTGCTTCTCTTAAGTCGTCCCAATGCAAGATTTTGGAATCGGTCCTTCATTGGATGTCTCGGCATGCAAGCAAATTTTCTGCCTGTATCAGCACCTTTGTGTCCCTCCGTTCTCTCAGTGCTGGTATCCTCCACAATTTCTCCATCTCTAATATTGGTGTTGATTTCATTGCTCCTGTGATGACCCTAAGTGCCTGGTTTTGTACTTTATCCAGTTCTTGAAGTGTGGTGTTTGATGCTGAACACCATGCAGATGATCCATATTCTAAATGTGGGCGTATACTCTGTTGGTAAACTTTACTGAGTATTTTCCCACTCGCACCCCACGTAGTTCCACACAGCTTTCTTAGAATAGCCAATTTTCTCCTTGCTTTTTGGGTTGCCTTATTTATCTGCTGTTTCCAAGATAGTTTGTTATCAAATGTAACTCCGAGATACGTAGCCTGTATGTCTTCTTTCACAGGCTCATTGTTTATATAGATGGCTCCTGCTTTTTGTTTTGGGGAAAGAGTGAAAAGTGTAGTACTGCATTTGTCTGTATTGATGCTGATACACCATCTATTTGTCCATGAATTCAGTGCATTCATAGCTCTTTGTAACAATTTGGAGGCCACTGTTGCATACTCCTCTGTGCACCACATTACCAAGTCATCTGCATACATTGCCACTTTGATACCATGTGGTAGTTCAGTAACTAGGTCATTGATGTAGATCAGAAAAAGTGTTGGAGATAGTACCCCTCCCTGTGGAACGCCCTGGCGCAGTAAGACCTTCTTACTCTTAAGACCATCCAGTTGCACTCTGGCTCTCCTGTTATGCAGGTATGCTTTGACCCATTTGTACATCCTGCCATTTACTCCATAATTTCTCAGTTTCTTCAAAAGCCCTTCCTTCCATACCTTATCAAATGCTTTCTTTAGGTCTATCCATGCTGCTAGTACCAGTTTCTTTTCTTGAAACGCATCCTCAATTTCCTGGGAAAGATAGGTTGCCTGATCTTCGGTAGAGTAACACTGTCTAAAGCCTGCTTGTTGTGGGACAAGGAGATTTTCACTTTCCAGGTACCACTGCAGTCTGAGATTGATTATACGTTCCATTGTTTTACACAAACAGCTTGTAAGGCTGATTGGTCTATAGCTGGATGTCATTGAACCATCTTTTCCTGGCTTTAGTAATGGTATCATAATTGCTTCTCTCCATGCCTGTGGCACTTTACCTGTGATCCAGCAAATGTTGTAGATCTGCAGTAGTTTTGCTTTAGCTGCAGTTCCCAAGTTCTTAATCATTTCATTAGACACTCCATCACTACCTGGTGACTTTTTCATTTTTAATTTGGATATTGCCAGCTCTAGCTCTCTTTGTGTAATGGGTATTTCCATGACTTCATGTGCAGTCTCTTCTTGTCTTGCATTTTGTTGTTTTAGACGGGTCTCTTGACGTTTCTCTAGGCTAATTTCAATATTGTTGTCATTTGCAAAGGAGTCTGCAAAGTGATTTGCTGCATGTTTACCTGTTAGAATGTTTCCATCCTTCTTCAGTGTAATTTTTGTGTTCCTTCTGTACCCTCATCATTCAGCTGTTTTACAAGCTTCCACACTTTTCTTGTGTCTCGTTCTAGATTCATGTACTCTGTTTTCTCTTTCCAACTTCTCCGTCTGGCTTGTAGTTTAGCCCATTGAAATTTGGCTTTAGCATGCTGATAGTTATTGTGGTATTCCTGGCAGGGTTATTTTCTGCTTGTTTTCGAGATGTTTCCATGTCATTGTGCAGTTGCTCTAGTTCACTATTCCAGTATGGTTTGTAGTGTTTCCGTGCCCCTCTGGGTATTGTTTCACTTATAGCACTCGATGATGTTAGGCCGTCGTTGATGACTCCAATTCCAAACATATAGACACACAGTGGTGGTAAGTTATCATTTCCAATCCAACAGAAGCCACATGACCTGTAGTTAGTAAAACCACAGAGAGAATATGATTTTGTGACCTTCACTGATTCACTCTTAGATGTGAATGTGTAGTTTACACAAGAGGAGAAGTTTTCAACTACAGTGATCCCATTTAAGGTAATTCTGGGATAGCAAGGCAAGTCTCCTTTATAGCAGCAGAACTTGATGTTCTCCGCTCCCTTCTTGTAGCTGCCGCCACACGATTCTGATGTCTCATTAACTTGGACATCATTCAAGAACAATGTCAGATTAACATTACATAGATATGGCTCTGCTGATGAAATGCTTGGTGCAACAGTTGTATCAATCATACTGGAGGCTCCTGGTCTGTGGTCATTATATCACAGACGGCACATGTTGTTATATTCAGTATTTCTTTCTGGGGTGTAAATATGTGGCACACACATGGAGAGTGGTTTGTGGTCACAGTAATCCCATTAAAGGCAATTCTAGGATAGCATGGCATAGCTGTTTCAGAACAGCACAATCCTGTGATTTTTTTCTGTGTTCGCTATAAATCTGCTGCTGCTACACAATCCTGACCAATTATAGGTGTGGACATTATTCACTTGCAATGACAAAACTGCTTTGTTTACATCATAAACCTCTGGAAGCGAATCATTTATGGGACTAATAGTACAATTTATTCTTCCATCAGGGATATCTTCATTGAGTCCCCAAAAAAAGGTCTTTGGTTAAAAAGCACATATGCTTTTGAGTTAAACACACAATGAGCCCACTTCATAGATTCAAAATGATCCCTGCCAATGCCATCCGTTTGCACAAGTTAGGGCCTTAGCTACCAACGTCACAAATGTCTGAAACGAAGCCATCCAATTAACGACTTTATCTACAGCGAAGGTTAACGAACTGTGAACAAACATTTATGTTCAAACCCTTGAAAACATTTTCAAAAATCTGCCAACTCGCAGCAATAAAATATCTCGTGTTGTTCAATGTAAACATTGCTTAGTCCATAGCTCGAATATAAATAAGCTGCCATTTTTTCCTAGTTGGCTAGGACTGAAGATTACTAGCGATAAGACCAACATTATGATAATTAATACAGTTGGCAATAACCAAATAAAATGACAGAGGAATGGTTTGGAAGTTGCTGAGTCATTATGGAACCCCATAAAGTTTATTAACCTGATAAAAACAATGTATGAAGGAACGAAATGTAGTGTGGTGCATGAAGGACAGCTTACAGAAGCATTTGAAATAAGAACAGGAGTAACGCAGGATGCCTTCTGTCTCCATTTCTCTTTCTACTTGCCATAGATTGGATTATGAAAATAACTCAAAAGAATAGAAATGGAATCCAGTGGTCACTGACCAATCAACTGATGATTTAGACTTTGCTGATGACATAGCTCTCCTTTCACACAGCCATCAACAGATGCAGGATAAAATGAGCATACTTGATGAGAGATCACAACAGCTAGGACTGAAGATTACTAGAGATAAGACCAACATTATGATAATTAATACAGTTGGCAATAACCAAATAAAATTAGGAGAAATACCTCTACTAGACATACAATCTTACATATATCTGGGCAGTAATATAGATAAAGAGGGAGGAACAGAAAATGATACCAAAATAAGGATATCAAAAGCAAGAGGAGATTTCATTGCACTGGGAAACATATGGAAATCCAAAGAAATTAGGTTAAATACAAAAATAAAAATTTTCAACTCAAATGTTAAGGCGGTCCTATTATATGGCTGTGAAACATAGAGAACAACAAAATTGACAATCATGAATATAAAGACTTTCATTAATGGATACTTACGCAGAATAAAAGTATGGAAATGGCAGGACAAAATCACTAACATAGAATTATGGAAATGTACCAGTCAAATACCAGTAGATAAAGAGATACAGCGAAGATGATGGCGCTGGATAGGACACACACTGCTGAAGCCAACTGAGAGTATTACACAACAGGCCCTTTTTGGAATCCCTAGGGGAAAAGACAAAGATGAATACCAAGGAATTCTTGGAGAAGACAGATAGAAGCAGAGATGAAGATGATGGGGAAGACATGGAATGATCTTAAAAGAATCCCAAAAAGCAGAACAACTTGGAAAGTGTTTGTTGAAGACCTATGCTCCACTGGGAGCTAAAAAAGTAGAAGAAGAATATTTCAAATGTCCCCTGTTATGTTTCAAATATCCACAGTTTTGTTTTAAATTTCCAGTTATATTTCAAATGTTCCCCGTTTTGTTCTAATATCCTGTTGTTTCAATTATCCCCTGATATACTTCAATTGCCCCCTGTTATGTTTCAAATGGTCCCTGTTATCTTTCAAATGTTCCATATTATGTTTCAAAAATCCCCTGCTGTTTCAAATGTCCCCTGTTATGTTTCAAATGTCCCCTGGCCTCAAGACAGAGAGGTTATAGGTTCAAATCCCGGCTATACCGGTTGGGATTTTTATTTATGGCTTATCTATGCGCAACCACCCTGGTCTCAGCAGCAAGGTCTGGTTTGAAACATCAATTACTCATCAACAGAAAAAATATGAGTACCTCCGAAGTCGGAGTTATCTGCCTGTGCAGCGAGAGACCCCTGTGCACATGGCTGCCAGGGAAAAATGGATTAACACGCAAAATTCAATTCCTAGTCTCTAGGGACTTCGTCAGAGGTAAAAGCTGGCGAATGAAGAAAAAAAAATGTGTCCCCTGTTATCTTTCAAATGTTCCATGTTATGTTTAAAAAAATCCTTGCTGTTTCAAATGTCCCCTGTTATCATTCGAATGTTCTATGTTATGTAAAAACCCCTGTTGTTTCAAATGTCCCCTGTTATGTTTCAAATGTTCCTCGTTTTGTTTCTAATATCCCCTGTTAATTTTCTAATATCCCCTGATATAACTCTAGGCTGACCAAGGCCCATAAACATAACGAGAAGGCTCGTTTCCCTTCAGTGGTCTGGGACATCCTGCCTAAATGTGGAGCAAGTCAGGTCCACCCGCATATGCATGTGGTGTTTGACTTTGAAAGATACCACGGTAAGTGTTGCTGATGAGCTCAGGTATTTTAACCCTTATACTACGCCCACAGCTCTTTGTTCTCATCTCAAAGTGACAATTTAGTTATGATCTTGGAAGTTGCTGCTATTAGCATTTGCCTGTAGAGTGTAGTTGGTAACATAAGTTATTTAACATGTATTGAATTTTGCTACTAGCATTTGTCTGTAGAGTGTAGTTGGTAACATAAGTTATTTAACATGTATTGAATTTTGCTACTAGCATTTGTCTGTAGAGTGTAGTTGGTAACATAAGTTATTTAACATGTATTGAATTTTGCTACTAGCATTTGTCTGTAGAGTGTAGTTGGTAACATAAGTTATTTAACATGTATTGAATTTTGCTACTAGCATTTGTCTGTAGAGTGTAGTTGGTAACATAAGTTATTTAACATGTATTGAATTTTGCTACTAGCATTTGTCTGTAGAGTGTAGTTGGTAACATAAGTTATTTAACATGTATTGAATTTTGCTACTAGCATTTGTCTGTAGAGTGTAGTTGGTAACATAAGTTATTTAACATGTATTGAATTTTGCTACTAGCATTTGTCTGTAGAGTGTAGTTGGTAACATAAGTTATTTAACATGTATTGAATTTTGCTACTAGCATTTGCCTGTAACCTGTGTACCTGTGAGTTGAATGTAATTGTTGAATGTTATTAATAATGCCTTACCAATAGTTATTGTTATTAAGTTAACTCAGGTTACTCAAATACATACATGTCACAGTTGTTTGTCACTGATACTTTAGTTGATTTGCTTATTTGTGTCTTTTCAGGAATATAAGACTTTTTATTTTTAATTTTCCTTTTATTTCTTCTTCTAATTCGAAATTATTATATTGTTATTTTAAATACATATTTGTATGTGTGTCGCATGTTTGTTCCTGCTGAAGACCCATTGAGTCGATACGTCGTACTGGTATGTGTTGTCAACTTCTTACGTGAAGCTTTAACCATACCATTTTTTTCTTCTATTTTTGTGTGTGCATTTCTCCTGAGAACAGATCACATGCTAGCATTCTGTCATCATTTGGTGGACACCTGAAAATAGGTCACATACAGTAATGTGATGTTGAGGTCGGAAATATAAAGCATAGTTAAGAAATTTTTCAATAATTCCTCACTTGGGGAGAGTTTTCAAACATATTTCATTACAAAGGGGTTAGTTATCAAATGGTAGGAGATCATCCCAGGAAATTGAGGATGCGTTTCAAGAAAAGAAAACTGGTACTAGCAGCATGGATAGACCTAAAGAAAGCATTTGATAAGGTATGGAAGGAAGGGCTTTTGAAGAAACTGAGAAATTATGGAGTAAATGGCAGGATGTACAAATGGGTCAAAGCATACCTGCATAACAGGAGAGCCAGAGTGCAACTGGATGGTCTTAAGAGTAAGAAGGTCTTACTGCGCCAGGGCGTTCCACAGGGAGGGGTACTATCTCCAACACTTTTTCTGATCTACATCAATGACCTAGTTACTGAACTACCACATGGTATCAAGTGGCAATGTATGCAGATGACTTGGTAATGTGGTGCACAGAGGAGTATGCAACAGTGGCCTCCAAATTGTTACAAAGAGCTATGAATGCACTGAATTCATGGACAAATAGATGGTGTATCAGCATCAATACAGACAAATGCAGTACTACACTTTTCACTCTTTCCCCAAAACAAAAAGCAGGAGCCATCTATATAAACAATGAGCCTGTGAAAGAAGACATACAGGCTACGTATCTCGGAGTTACATTTGATAACAAACTATCTTGGAAACAGCAGATAAATAAGGCAACCCAAAAAGCAAGGAGAAAATTGGCTATTCTAAGAAAGCTGTGTGGAACTACGTGGGGTGCGAGTGGGAAAATACTCAGTAAAGTTTACCAACAGAGTATACGCCCACATTTAGAATATGGATCATCTGCATGGTGTTCAGCATCAAACACCACACTTCAAGAACTGGATAAAGTACAAAACCAGGCACTTAGGGTCATCACAGGAGCAATGAAATCAACACCAATATTAGAGATGGAGAAATTGTGGAGGATACCAGCACTGAGAGAACGGAGGGACACAAAGGTGCTGATACAGGCAGAAAAATTTGCTTGCATGCCGAGACATCCAATGAAGGACCGATTCCAAAATCTTGCATTGGGACGACTTAAGAGAAGCAGTTTTATCCACCAAGCCAAGCGTATTAGTAGACAAACACCAGACATGCCAAGAGCTGTTAACCCCCTACTGCCCATACCAGAACAGACTCCCTGGACAGAGGAATCTGGATTATCAGTTCAAATACGGACAGAAGTGAAAGGAATAGTTGATAAAGAGGAACAGAATAGTCTACAGCGAAAAACAATAACTCTCAGTTTCCTGGATGAAGAATACCCACAAGACCTATGGATTCGTGTGTATACAGATGGATCAGCACAGAATGCAGTAAAAAATGGGGGAGCAGGTGCATATATAGAATACCCAAATAACACTAGGGATATGAATAAAATAGCAACAGGGAAATATTGTCACAATTATGATGCAGAAATACAAGCAATAAAGTTAGCAATAGAAAAACTGCTGAACATTAATCTTAGCCCGCAGCCTGTAGTGTTTTTGACAGATGCAAGATCAGTACTCCAGGCACTACAATCCAGAAAATTACCACATCTGCAGACCTTATTGACTGAACTCTGCAAGCACCACAGGGTTGCCCTGCAGTGGATCCCATCTCACTGTGGAATACCAGGAAATGAGAAAGCAGATCAGTTGGCAAAGGAAGGTTCAACAGGCACACAACTAGATACACCTGTTACATACCATCATAAGAAACAGATAATCAAATCAATCAGAGGACCACAAGCCCCAAATCAGGATGCCTTTTATAATATGAATAGATATGAACAAGTTATCATTATACGTCTCAGAACAGGACACAATCGACTCCATAGTCACATGCATACAAAATTCAAGATCGGCACCTCAACTACTTGTACATGTGGACAGGCGCCCCAGACTGCTGAACACATACTTCAAGACTGCACTGAATATAGTAGACTGAGGAAAATCCATTGGCCCATAGATACAACACTACAGACAAAACTATATGGGCCACTGCAAGAATTACAAAAGACAGTAACATTTATACAGGAAACGACATTGCAGATATAGACAATGCTTCAGGCGAACGAAAGATAGATAGATAGAAATGGTAGGAGCTGAGACATAAAAGCACTCATTGTACCTGTTCATTTTTTACCTTATATTCCTGAACCAGAAACTATTTGAACATAAGTGCTTTGGTCTGGTACTGATGCAAAAATACAGGTCTGATTAGGTTGTGATATTTCTATGTGATGGTATTTGAAGAAGAGATAACATGTAACTGTTTCTTGTGGGCAATTACAGCTTTTGGTCCACAATGGCGATTGAGTGGGACATCTGAAGACTGAGCCTTAAAGGTATAGAGAGTGGGACATCTGAAGACTTTGAGGCTGAAAGGTATAGAGAGTGGGACATTGAAGACTTTGAGGCTGAAAGGTATAGAGAGTGGGACATCTGAAGACTTTAGGCTGAAAGGTATAGAGAGTGGGACATCTGAAGACTTTGAGGCTGAAAGGTATAGAGAGTGGGACATCTGAAGACTTTGAGGATGCTGAAAGGTATAGAGAGTGGGACATCTGAAGACTGAGCCTTAAAGGTATAGAGAGTGGGACATCTGAAGACTTTAGGCTGAAAGGTATAGAGAGTGGGACATCTGAAGACTTTGAGGCTGAAAGGTATAGAGAGTGGGACATCTGAAGACTTTGAGGAGGCTGAAAGGTATAGAGAGTGGGACATCTGAAAACTGAGCCTTAGAGGTATAGAAAGTGGGACATCTGAAGACTTTGAGGAAGCTGAAAGGTATAGAGAGTAGGACATCTGAAGACTTTGAGGAAACTGAAAGGTATAGAGAGTAGGACATCTGAAGACTTTGAGGAGGCTGAAAGGTATAGAGAGTGGGACATCTGAAGACTTTGAGGAAGCTGAAAGGTATAGAGAGTGGGACATCTGAAGACTTTGAGGAGGCTGAAAGGTATAGAGAGTGGGACATCTGAAGACTTTGAGGAGGCTGAAAGGTATAGAGAGTTGGACACCTGAAGACTTTGAGGAGGCTGAAAGGTATAGAGAGTGGGACACCTGAAGACTGAGCCTTAAAGATATAGAGAGTGGGACATCTGAAGACTGAGGCTGAAAGGTATAGAGAATGGGACATCTAAAGACTTTTAGCCTTAAAGATATAGGGAGTGGGACATCTGAAGACTTTTAGCCTTAAAGATATAGGGAGTGAGACATCTGTAAACTTTGAACCTTAAAGATATAGGGAGTGGGACATCTGTAAACTTTGAACCTTAAAGATATAGGGAGTTGGTCATATGAAAGCTTTGAGCCTTAAAGATATAGGGAGTGGAACATCTGTAAACTTTGAACCTCAAAGATATAGGGAGTGGAACATCTGTAAACTTTGAACCTTAAAGATATAGGGAGTGGAACATCTGTAAACTTTGAACCTCAAAGATATAGGGAGTGGGACATCTAAAGACTTTGAACCTTAAAGATATAGGGAGTGGGACATCTGAAGACTTTGAACCTTAAAGATATAGAGAGTGGGACATCTGAAGACTTTTAGCCTTAAAGATATAGAGAGTGGAACACCTGAAGACTTTTAGCCTTAAAGATATAGAGAGTGGAACACCTGAAGACTTTTAGCCTTAAAGATATAGAGAGTGGAACATCAGAAAACTTTGAGCCTTAAAGATATAGAGAGTGGAACATCTGAAGACTTTGAGCCTTAAAGATATAGGGAGTGGAACATCTGAAAACTTTGAGCCTTAAAGATATAGAGAGTGGAACATCTGAAGACTTTGAGCCTTAAAGATATAGAGAGTGGAACATCTGAAAACTTTGAGCCTTAAAGATATAGGGAGTGGAACATCTGAAAACTTTGAACCTTAAAGATATAGAGAGTGGGACATCTGAAGACTTTTAGCCTTAAAGATATAGAGAGTGGGACATCTGAAGACTTTTAGCCTTAAGATATAGAGAGTGGGACATCTGAAGACTTTGAGCCTTAAAGATATAGAGAGTGGGACATCTGAAGACTTTTAGCCTTAAAGATATAGAGAGTGGGACATCTGAAGACTTTGAGCCTTAAAGATATAGAGAATGGGACATCTGAAGACTTTTAGCCTTAAAGATATAGAGAGTGGGACATCTGAAAACTTTGAGCCTTAAAGATATAGAGAGTTGGTCATCTGAAGACTTTGAGCCTTAAACATATAGAGAGTGGGACATCTGAAGACTTTGAGCCTTAAAGATATAGAGAGTGTCTGCTGTCCTGTTCAATGAAGTGTCCAACTTCAAAACAGGCTTCAAGGGAACACTTAGTGGGAACTTGGAAGTTCAACAAAAAAGTGGGCTTGCTTCAAGGAACACTTAGTGGGAACTTGGGAGTTCAACAAAAATACAGGCTTGCTTCAAGGAACACTTAGTGAGAACTTGGGAGTTCAACAAAAAAAAACAGGTTTGCTTCAAGGAACACTTAGTGGGAACTTGGGAGTTCAACAAAAATACAGGCTTGCTTTAAGGAACACTTAGTGGGAACTTGTGAGTTCAACAAAAAAGTGGGCTTGCTTTAAGGAACACTTAGTGGGAACTTGGGAGTTCAACAAAAAAACAGGTTTGCTTCAAGGGATCACAGTGGAAACTTGGGAGTTCAACAAAAAGATTGAGGTTTCTCTGTGATCTTTTATTGAATGATGGCATATAGTGATTGATTGATGAAAATGCAGTTATAGACTCCAGGTAACAGGAGTCAGGCTTGGTATAAGTGGGACTTTAAGGCTAATTCAAGAGTGTGTAAAGCCATCCAGCTTCAGGAATTGTATTTTGTGTCATCTGTTAGGAAAGGTTACTTATAAGTCTGCCTTCTTGTGTACTGAGGTGGATTCTTTTATTTAGTAATCAGTTTAATTAATCATGACCAGATTTGCTAAATTGTAATCTGTTTATTTCTCTTTTATTTAGAAATATTTAGTAATCAGTTTAATTAATCATGATCAGATTTGCTGACATATTATATCTATTATAATAAATATTGAATAATCAGTGAAATTAATTATGACCATGCTTGCCAGCTTGTAATCTATTTGTTTCTCTCCTTCAGGAGAAGTGGAGGCATGGAGAAAGGGTGCACAGCAATACTTCATAGCTCACAATGCAAACTACTTCTCTGACCTTGTTGCAATATATTCAGCACTGAACTTAACTGTCACTTTTGGAGATGCTGTTGCCTTTGCCAGTTTGGTGAGTCCATACAAATTTGACCCCAGATCAATGTCTATGAAAGAGGCTTTTTTGTAGCAGTAAAAGGGCAGACAATCACTTGGTGAATATGAAAGAGGTTTTTTTGTAGCAGTAAAAGGGCAGACAATCACTTGGTGAATATGGAAGAGGTTTTTTGTAGCAGTAAAAGGGCAGACAATCACTTGGTGAATATGAAAGAAAACAAACTGAACATGTTTAGTTCTCTTATTATTTAGAAGGAATGAAACTTTGTAAATGTTGATATCCAGAAAGCTGCAGCTGCACATACCATTTCTACAACACCCCGTGGTATACGCATAAAAGAAAGAAATAAATGATAAAAGAAAAGAAGTTCAAACCACACATCAAGCAGGTGCTGCTGTATCAGTTCTAATGAACTGAAGAATGCTGACTATGATTGTTCAGTCTGGTGTAGGTACTGTGATTGTTCTGTGAGATATCATCTACACCACAATTTTCATTGATCTCCTCTGGACATCTATACCTGTGATTTTAAAGAAAGCATTGGTCAATTCAAAATTACTTGGTCTCGGTCAACTCAAAGTTACTTGGTCTCAGTCAACTCAAAGTTACTTGATCTCTGTCAGCTCAAAGTTACTTGGTTTTGGTCAACTCAAAGTTACTTGGTCTCGGTCAACTCAAAGTTACTTGGTTATGGTCAACTCAAAGTTACTTGGTTATGGTCAACTCAAAGTTACTTGGTCTCAGTCAGCTCAAAGTTACTTGGTCTCAGTCAACTCAAAGTTACTTGGTCTCAGTCAGCTCATAGTTACTTGATCTCAGTCTGCTCAAAGTTATTTGGTCTCAGTCAGCTCAAAGTTACTTGGTCTCAGTCAGCTCAAAGTTACTTGGTCTCAGTCAGCTCAAAGTTACTTGGTCTCTGTCAGCTCAAAGTTACTTGATCATAGTCTCAGTCAACTCAAAGTTACTCAGTGTCGATCAGCTCAAAGTTACTTGATCTAGTAAGGTTCTTGTGATCTATCTATATATGGTCCTGTCAAACCAAAGACAGCACATAGGGCAGAAATCTTAGACTGTCCATGTCTATGATCTTTGCTATTAAGTGTTAGACTTTGCGCAAGGCTCACGTTGCATCTTGTCCCAGCTCTGGGTGAGCCTCTCAATCTTGACAATGGAGCTGATGCCTGCTGTTGTTGCTTCTCACTGTTTTTTTTTTAGTATTTCTCTAGATCTCTCTTTTTCTTTTACCCTCTGGTTCTCATTTGAGGGCCTGCTTTGAGATTCTCTTGTTGTCTGTTTTCATCACATGGCCAACATGTGAACACCTTCTCTTGATTATAGATATTTTATATGCTTTATCATTTCTCTCTCTTATTTCAGCACTAATCTTTAATTCACTCCATGGTATAAAAAGTATTTCACAGAGGAATTTGTTTTCAAATTTATCAAATTTATTTTCTATTTCTTCAGTTCTTTTCCATCTCTCTCATACATAAGTAAATATGGATAATATATTTGATTTGAAAATCCTGAGCTCTGTTTTTGTGTTTAGCAATTTTGATTTCCATATTTTTAGGTAAAAGATATCCCAAATGAGCTGAGGTTGACTGTTGCTGGTGCTAGATATCTCATACATAGCAGATAAAACATCAAAGTGGCTGTAATGAAAGCAAAGTTCCAGTAGGGACAAGCTAGAGGAAAAAGATGATGATGATGGTGAAAGGGGTTAAAAAGAAGAGTAAAGACTTCTACAACAATTTGAAGGATAAAAATAAGAATTTTGCCTTTTATTGGGTCAATAAAACAAGTTAAGGGATAAGTTTATAGATTTGGTTTTGTCCCTAGGTGCCGAGAAAGGATCATGAAGTGGTAGTGATTGCAGAGAAGCCTAGCTCTGACTTTTACACTTTGTTGTATTTTGTTTTGAGAGGTGAGCTTTGTTTTATGTGACAATTTTTAAAATCATGATATTGATGTGGGAGGTTGTTATTGAGTTATTAGCGGGTCATCATCATTGCATTCTGAACATGTCCATAGGTGCTCAGATCCCCTCAGCAAGTCTCAAAGTGTCCAGCGACTGACGACTCCAGTTCTGTGTTGGTTGATTAGTCTTCTTACATGCCCACTAAGTTTCTCATTTCTGGCTGTGCCCATCTTAACTCCCATCTATTTCATCTAACAGAGTGATGTGGACTCATGGTTGTCGAAGTCCTGTGTCCTTCCCACTTCCCAGAGGGCATTGATGATGTCCATCCAATCCATTGGTTGACCGTCCTCAACAATAGCGCAGCTAGCCAACCTGTCCGCTCTTTCATTTCCCCATACTCCTTGTCCTGGGACGTAGACAAAGGTGACCCTACATATTTTTTTAATTCTGCAATGAATCTACCCATTTCATACATACCGATCCCACCTGCACTTTTCTTATTGTGCTCATCGAATCACTCAGTATACAGGTGTGGATGTAGTCTTGTGACTCTAACCAGATGAATGCCATGGTCACTGCCATCACCTCCATCGTCATGCTACTCGTGGTCATACTGTATGCACCACTGTCTGCCTTGACTATTCTGCCTGCCGAGCATGCTGTAAATGCCCATGCACACCTTTGGTATCATATTACAGATCTGTCTGTATAGATGACTGCATCTTTCTCATCGGTGTTATCCCAGATGAGACCGTTAACCTCCGCATTGACCACAACTGAGTTCTGTTCCCTACATTTCATGTCGAGTGTGACAATACATGAGAATGTCCCCTTTATTGACATAATGAGAGGTTGTTGTTGACTGGCATTGTTGCCTGGAATGAACCATTGTTTGATTTAAGTGATCTCCCCTTATTTTGTGAACAACAAGTGGGTGGGTGGACAGACGGATGGAAGGATTCAACTCACTTTGTGAATTATTATGATTATTGTGGAGAATTAAGCAAAGACATAGAACAAAGTAATGACCTGACAAATTTAACTTAGGGACAACTAAAGAAGCAAATAAGGTATAAAACCGTTGTGACTGACCCAATGTTGACCTCAGGATATAATTTAGAAGAAGCTGCGTGTAAAACTCGTTACTAGGTAGTAAACTGCAAATGACCTTAACTATTTCTAAGGAATGTTGAACTCAGAAACTAAAGGCAAGTCACACAGTAGCAGGTACTACAAAAATAGTCACCTTAGAGATCAGAGAAGAATAGGGTAGTAATAGATGTCCTTTATCTGAAGAAGAATAGTTAACAGGGAGGTTGAAGTTTAACGAGAAATACTAATTAAACCGGAAGCAGTCACTTCCAAAGAGAGGAAGACACGACTATCAGGTTACCTTCCAAATCTGAAAGTAACAGATGTTAACCTGACTGAACTCTAGGAATTTCCAGGTCTTTGTCCTGAAGTTCTGTGACAATGACGAGATTAAGAGAAGCAGGAAGTCAGGTTATAGGTCAGTCAAAATGTAGGACTATATAACAGACAGGAGAAGAGAGGGAAGTCAAGAATCGGAAGTGTAGACAAGTCAAGCTGAGTCCGGCTTCGACTGAGCTGACTGAAGGCAGAAAGTTAGTAGTTTTTCAGTGTTGGTGTTTTAGTCCCAGAGTTAGCTAGTTAGATAGCCATGGAAGACAGAGAGATACAGATAGAGCTAGTTAGTCCAAAGTTAGAACTCAGTTAGCCATACATAGAGTGAACCTAAGAGTAACAGTCATTTAATTTTAGTGAGTAGACCTTCATTAGACTAGCTACTATACCAATAAATAGCTGATGTATATCACTGACGGTAGTCGAAGTACTTCAGCGGCCGAAACTATCCACAGATTGAGCAATTATTTACAGAGACGATATGAGATGTTATATCCTGATAGTAAATATATATATATAATAAATGATGACTGATTTTTAACATATCAGAGTTTTTTCAGTCTCGAATTTATAGTGTTGTGTCATATGCCAAGTAAAAATCTTAAAACAGCCACAGTCTAGACATAGGATCTTACTACTCAGAGACCAGGGAAAGTTGAAGCCTATGGATTCAAATGAAAAATTCTTACAGCCTGTGGTGGGATTCAAACCTGGGACCTTCTTGTTCAGAGGCTTGCCTACATCTCTAGACCACCCAGACTGCCCTGACAATCTACCAATTATGGTAATGTCTGTATCTCCGAAATACTAATTCATTTCTAGTAGCTATCCATTATGAAAGAGTCTGGATCTCTTCTTCCTTCTCTTTGACCTATTATTGGATTGCAATTTCCATCTTGTCTCCAGCATGCCTTATTTCAGGACTGTTTCCCTAGTGTTGCAACATCAATAGCAAGAAGATTGAAAGGCTACTATACTGTTAACTTATCCATTTATATAGACGTTATACTACTATCCTTATAGTTGATTTATTATTTAACCAATATTGCTTTCAGAATGTACATCATGGACAGTGATAAACCAAAAGCTACTTAATTATTGTTTATTATGTTATTTAGAAGTGAGCCGCGATAGCTCAGTGGTTAGTGAACTGAACTACAAAGGACAAGGGTTAGGATTCGATCCCAATCGACGGCTTCCGGGTTTACCCAGCCTTAAATGGGTACCGGATTTTTTTCTGGGAAAGTAAAGCAGCATGGGCGTAATAACATTGCCCCAAAAATCATGTGCTGAAAGGTCTGTAAGAGTTATGGTGACTAACACCATATTCCCTATACGCCACTTGGCGTTGCGGGTTTACTTTACTTTTTTTAATGTTATATAGAACCAGTCTTAACATATGGGTGTAAATCATGGACAACAGACAAGAAAATCACTGGAGACTGTAGAATTTTGGTTTTACAGAAGAATGCTGCGAATACCATGGACAGCTAAGAAGAGAAATTAAAATGCTCTGAAAGAGGCTAAAGCAAAAAGAGTGCTAATTTCCAATAATTTTTTGCGTTCACCAGCTTTTACCTTTGGCGAAGTCCCTAGAGACTAGGAACTGAATTTTGCTTGTTAATCTGTTTTTCCCTGGCAGCTGTGTACACAGGGGTCCCTCACGACACAGGTTAATAACTCTATCTTCAGAGATACTCATATTTTTGCCGTCGATGAGTAATTGGTGTTTCAAGCTGGGCCATGCTGCTGAGACCAGGGATGTGGTAGCCGCAGAGAGAAATCACAAATAAAAATCCCAACATGTGCAGCTGGGATTTGAACTCACAATGTCTTGCCTTGAGACTAACCATTCCCGTTTCAAACATTAGGAAGAAGCCATGATCATTTTTGTGGCCATGCAATGAGAATGGAACAGGTGGAATATATTGGACTGGATAATCTGTTTACAGGAGCACTGGGAAGTTGAGTAGGGTCTTGATCAGCTCTCTTGTTTGTTGATTCTAACACATGCAGTCAGCTATGGGTCACTGACAGAAATCAGCTCAGTTGCTTGGTGGGTTTCTTGGCCTCCATCGAAGCAGACATCACTAGCACTAAAACTGAGAATTAAAAAGTGCTATATTCCTGTATGGTACAGAAGCATGGACACTTAAAAATAGAAAAACATGGGAAAAAAGTGAAGCCCTTGAAATGTGGATTTATAGAAGAATGGAAGAAATTGGATAGACAGAAAAAGTGAATAATGAAGATTTCAAACAGCCTGAAAATAAGGAGAGAACTATTAACACAATTTTAACAAAACAAATGAAATTTTGTAGACTTGTAAAGAGACACAATAGCTTACTGAAAGTCATCTTGGAAAAATAATACAAGGTGAAATATGCAGAGGCAGACCAAAATTAAAGTGGATGGACAACATCCGGAATGAACAAGAGAACCTATAAGTGTGCACCACCAAGACCAGAGTTGACAAAATGCGTGTTTTAGATCAATTTTTATTTATTTTCTCGCTGTTATTTCAAATGTTTAAAAAATTCTGAAGAGATGGTGCAACCAAAATGTGTTAAACCCTTGTTAATGAATGTGTTAAACCCCTTGTTAATGAATGTGTTAAACCCCTTGTTAATGAATGTGTTAAAATCCTCATGAATAACTTTTAATTCAAAAATAAAATGTAGGGACTTGATTCTTTCCTCAGCATTTATAGATGATTTACATAAGATGTGCTTCTCCCTTGGTATAGGACTACCTGCTGTGGTGAGTTGGGTTCTTGTGATTTTGTTGCTTGTTTCTTTCATTTTTATTCTTCATCCGTGTTTGCCTGATGACTACACTTCATCATCTGCCCTTATGAGAATGTTGAAGGAGAATAGATTCATGGTGTTGTGGTTTACAGGTCTTCAGGCTGGTTAGCAAGTTGCCTTCCCTTTTGATCCTGCTTGCTTGCATAGACTGGTGTGTGGAGGGTTGCCATCATATATTGATGAACTCTTGCCACTGGTCCTGACACAAATGTTCAGCTCTGAGTCCCTGACCTCTTCTCATTTTTCAGCTACTGTCTGGTATTCATGTGTATTTTGTCAGGTACTGTCTGGTATTCAGGTGTCATTTTGTCAGGTACTGTGGTATTTAAGTGTCATTTTGTCAGGTACTGTCTGGTATTCAGGTGTCATTTTGTCAGGTACTGTGGTATTTAAATGTCATTTTGTCAGGTACTGTGGTATTTATGTGTCATTTTCCAGGTACTCTCTAGTACTCAGTTGTCATTTTGCAGGTACTGTCTGGTATTTAGGGAGGTCATTTTCCAGCTACTGTCTGGTATTTAGGCATCATTTGCCAGGTGCTGTCTGGTATGCAGGTGTCAGTTGTCAGGAGCTGTCCAGTATTCAGGTGTCAGTTGCAAGGAGCTGTCTGGTATTCAGGTGTCAATTACCAGGTACTGTCTGGTATGTAGGTGTCAGTTGCAAGGAGTTGTCTGGTATTCAGGTGTCAGTTGCAAGGAGCTGTCTGGTATTCAGGTGTCAGTTGCAAGGAGCTGTCTGGTATTCAGGTGTGAGTTGCAAGGAGTTGTCTGGTATTCAGGTGTCAGTTGCAAGGAGCTGTCTGGTATTCAGGTGTGAGTTGCAAGGAGCTGTCTGGTATTCAGGTGTCAGTTGCCAGGTACTGTCTGGTATTCAGGTGTCAGTTGCCAGGTGCCATATCTGCTATTTAGGTGTCATTTGCTAGGTACTGTCTGGAATTCAGGTGTCAGTTGCCAGGTGCCATATCTGCTATTTAGGTGTCATTTGCTAGGTACTGTCTGGTATTCAGGTGTCAGTTGCCAGGTGCCATATCTGCTATTTAGGTGTCATTTGCTAGGTACTGTCTGGAATTCAGGTGTCAGTTGCCAGGTGCCATATCTGCTATTTAGGTGTCATTTGCTAGGTACTGTCTGGAATTCAGGTGTCAGTTGCCAGGTGCCATATCTGCTATTTAGGTGTCATTTGCTAGGTACTGTCTGGAATTCAGGTGTCAGTTGCCAGGTGCCATATCTGCTATTTAGGTGTCATTTGCTAGGTACTGTCTGGAATTCAGGTGTCAGGTGCCATATCTGCTATTTAGGTGTCATTTGCTGGGTGCTGTCTGGTATTCAGGTGTCAGTTGCCAGGTGCCGTATCTGCTATTTAGGTGTCATTTGCTAGGTACGGTCTGGTATTTAGGCATCATTTACATTTATGACTCATAGCTAATTACTAATATTAAAACCAGAGCTGATCAAATTCATGCGTAATCTATACCATCTTGTCACCTATGGGGCTAACGAGGTCCTGACCATGGTCAGGGAATAAAAAGACAGAGCCAGTTTTACATGCAACGTATGTCTTAAGGGGTTTGGTGTGCTACCAAATTTGTGCATCTGAGCGAGGCTATATTTAGTGCTCTAGCTTATTATTAGTGGGAGTGCTTCACACTTCAAAATCAACATTTTTCGGGGACATGAGAAGATGAAAGTTGGAACACTTGGTTACAACAGGAAAAATACAGGGAAAGAGAGATCACAGATGACAAAGAGAGAAAATACTAGATAGCTTGGTGTCATGGCATGGAAAACAGTCAAGAACAGAATTGATACTATACATGGTTGATAGAAGATTGTGAAAGGACATGATCGCCTACGCCAACCAGTATGGCACATGATGCTTCATACTGGAAAAGGTGTTGAGGAAGGGATCTAAGCACTAGGGAGTTGTCTGCTGATTGCTATCATGTGGTGATCTCAAGAACTGACAACTTAGCCTAGCCAAGTGAGAATGGATTGAAGAGGAATAAAAAATAATGTAGTCAAAGGAATATTGAAAATCTGAAGTGTTCAACTGAAAGATACCAAATATTGCAGCCGACCTGTCAACTGAGACTACATATCAAGCATCTGCTTTACGGCTAGTAAGGAAAGAAGGTAAACACAGTCATATCTTCAGCTTGCCAGACTATATTATTGCTACCTCAACTTCACTTTTTTTTTTTTACTTCTTTGTTGTTGTTGTTAATGATGTTAGCTCTACAATTTCTTCTTTACTTCTTTGTTGTTGTTGTTGTTGATGATGTTGGTTCAACATTTTCTTCTTTTATTATTTGTTGTTGTTTTTTGTTGATGTTTGTTCAACATTTTCTTCTTTGTTGTTGATGATGTTAGCTCAACAGTTACTTTTTTACTTCTTTGTTGACGATGTTGGTTCAACATTTTCTTCTTTTATTATTTGTTGTTGTTTTTTGTTGATGTTTGTTCAACATTTTCTCCGTTGTTGTTGATGATGTTAGCTCAACAGTTACTTTTTTACTTCTTTGTTGTTGATGATGTTAGCTCAACAGTTACTTTTTTACTTCTTTGTTGTTGATGATGTTAGCTCAACAGTTACTTTTTTACTTCTTTGTTGTTGATGATGTTAGCTCAACAGTTACTTTTTTACTTCTTTGTTGATGATGATGTTAGCTCAACAGTTACTTTTTTACTTCTTTGTTGACGATGTTGGTTCAACATTTTCTTCTTTTATTATTTGTTGTTGTTTTTTGTTGATGTTTGTTCAACATTTTCTCCTTTGTTGTTGATGATGTTAGCTCAACAGTTACTTTTTTACTTCTTTGTTGATGATGTTTGTTCAACATTTTCTCCTTTGTTGTTGACGATGTTAGCCCAACAGTTTGTTCTCTACCATACCCACTCAATGTGTTAAAAAAGCACATATTCTTCAGTATCAAAGTTTTCTGAAGCAATAGTTCTGTTATTTTTTTCTGTGTTAAACATCATGTAACTGGGTACTCTCTTTTGATATTGCAGGATGTACCAGAAGGAAGTATGCCTGCCTATGCTCGAACAATCAGCAGGGGCTATGTCAGTGATATACGTGCGGATATTAGCTCTTTAGAATTGTTTATGGTAAATATTTAGTTAAGTAACACTAGGGATATGAATAAAATAGCAACAGAGAAATATTGTCACAATTATGATGCAGAAATCCAAGCAAAAAATATGGCAATAGAAAAACTGCTGAACAGTGATCATAGCCCACAGCCTGTAGTGTTTTTGACAGGTGCAAGATCAGTACTCCAGGCACTACAATCCAGAAAATTGCCATGTCTGCAGACCTTATTGACTGAACTGTGCAAGCACCACAGGGTTACCCTGCAGTGGATCCCATCTCACTGTGGAATACCAGGAAACGAGAAAGTGGATCAGTTGGCAAAGGAAGGTGCAACAGGCACACAACCAGATGCACTGGTTACATACCATCATAAGAAACAGATAATCAAATCAATCAGAGGACCACAAGCCCCAAATCAGTATGCCTTCCATAATATGAATAGATACGAACAAGTTATCATTATATGCTCAGAACAGGACACAATCGACTCCATAGTCACATGTGTACAAAATTCAAGATCGGCACCTCAACTACTTGTACATGTGGACAGGCGCCCCAGACTGCTGAACACATACTTCAAGACTGCACTAAATATAGTAGACTGAGGAAAATCCATTGGCCCATAGATACAACACTACACACAAAACTATATGGGCCACTGCAAAAATTACAAAAGGCAGTAAAATTTATACAGGAACCGACATTGCAGATATAGACAATACTACATATTGCAGAGATATGAATTTACTGCTCCAGCCACTGATAGTGAAGAAATAAATTTCTCTATGAATGAGATAAAAAAATATTTAAATCTCACTCTGAATTTGAAAATAATAAACTTAACCTCGATGTGAATAAAACAAAAATAAATTTGTTAACCTTACTATGAATTGGGAGCCGCGATAGCTCAGTGGTTAGTGAACTGGACTACAAAAGACAAGAGGTAGGGTTCGATCCCAACCGACGGCTTCCAGGTTCACCCAGCCTTTAATGGGTACCTGATTTTTTTCTGGGAAAGTAAAGCAGCACGGGCGTAATGCCGACCACATTACCCAAAAAATCATGCGTCGAAGGTCTTTAAAATGTATGGTTACTAACACCATATTCCCTATACGCCACTTGTCGTGACGGTGGCACTTTTCTTTACTTTACTTACTATGAATTAGAGAAAAAAATAAACTTAACTTCGCTGTGAATAAAACTAAAATAAATTTGACCTCACTATGAATTAGAGGGCGACAAAGGAGGTTGATCGATGGCTTGACAAGCTGTCATTGTAAAAAGTAGTGTTGTGGAAACAGAGCCATATATTTTAGAAGCAATGATCTCTGCAATATATGCCACTTTGGCACACAAGGTTTCTGTTTTTGAAATTGTTGTTCTGCCCTATGTGCCGAGTTCGGCTCGAAAGGATAATAGTTAGATAGATAGATAAATTAGAGAACAAAATAAACTTAACCTTGCTGTGAATTAGAGAGGGGAAAAAAATTTAACCATCCATAACCTTGCTATGAATTCATCATCATCATCAAGTATCATGTCTGCTGGCATAGATGATCATGTCTCTCCACAACTTTCAAATTCGACATTTATTTATCATTTCTGTGTTGACCTTCTATCAAGCCATTCTCTTAATGGAAATGTCTGGTATCTTTTCTCTTTGCTTCCCTCCATCTCTTTGTCCCTCGATTTTCCCAGTTGTCACAATATATTCCTTCTCATTCATCATCATCATCGAGTGCCTTCTCCGCAACGAAGGCTGGCTACCATGGAGCGCCATTCTGCTCTGTCTCTTGCTTTGATGCAGGTTGTCATAGGCTGATTTGTCCATCTTTTGATGTTACTCGTTCATGTTAGTCTTGGTCTGCCTCTGCCTCTTTTACCTTGTATTTCCCCTCCAGGATTACTTTTAGTAGGCTGTTGTGTCTTTTAACATGGCCCAAAAATTGCATTTGTCTTGTTTGAATTGTGCTTAGTAGTTCTCTTTTCATTTTTGTTGTTTTAAGACTTCATCGTTTGTTTTCTTTTCCTTCCATCCAATTCTACCTAGTCTTCTATATATCCAAATTTCAAAGGCTTCAATTCTCTTTTCTGTTTTCTTGTCTAATGTCCATGTTTCTGCACCATATAGGAATATTGAGAAGATGTAACATTTTGCTATTCTTAGTTTTAGCTCTGGTGTTATTTGTTTTGATGTTAGTATGTTCTTCATGACATTAAAATTACTTTTTGCCATTCCTATTCTTTTGTTTATTTCAGTTGTACATTTTCCGTCACTGGTTATAGTATGTCCAAGGTAGTTGTAGTTCTGAACTGTCTCCAGGTCTATTCCTTCTATTTTGATATCCACTTGTGGGTTTTGAGTATTTTCTTTGTTTATGATCATAGTTTTAGTCTGATATTCATATCTAATCCATATTTTTTGCTTGTCGTGTTTATTTCATTAAGTAATTGTTGTAGATCTTTAGGATTTTCTGCTAGTAGTACAGTATCATCAGCATATCTTAGGTTATTGATTATCTTCCCATTAATTTGTAGGCCTGGCATCTCTATGATGTTTTTAAAAATTTGCTCAGTGTATAGATTGAACAAGCTTGGTGATAGGATGCATCCCTGTCTTACTCCTCTTTTTTCCTTCTCATTACACGGCTCCAAAAAATAATGATGATTGCTTCTTCCTAATTTTAGAAATTAGCTCTCACTTTGCTTTGGCCTCTTTCAGAACGTTGTCATTACTCTCCTTAGCTGTCCATGGCACTTTCAGAATTTAAAAAAAAAAACACATTTCTACAATCTCCAGTGATTTTCTTCTTTATTTGCTTACAGTAGCTTGATGATGATCGGATATCACCTGTAGCACATGATGTCCCCTACCAAATGAGGGTATTCCATTTTAATCCCCATTAACGTTGTTGTCGTGAATTCTATAGTTCTGGCGACCCATGATTATGCAAAGAAGTTATGACAGTGGTTTTCTGTTGCCTTCCGCCGGTTTGTTTACGGTTGACTCCGCTAGCCTTTGACTAAAAAGTCTCACCCACAAGGCAGTGGGGTTGTTTTACTTTATGGTACCCTCCCTTAGCCTTTTACTCTCCCAAGCATTCCTGCAAGGCAGCCGCAGGTTGTTCTGTCTACTTCAGTAGCAGGTAAAATTACCCAACCTGACAAAAGATAAAGATATGAATTAGATTTTTTTTTAAATGGTTGATCTCACAATAATTTAGGGAAAAAAGTCAAACTTGTTAAACTCACTTGGAATTATAAAAAAAAATTAACTTAATCTTGCTGTGAATAACAGAAAAAAAAAATAAACTTGTTAACTTCATTATGAATTGAAACAATTTTTTTCACCTTACAACAAGACTTGTTGACCTCACTATGAATCAATTAGGCCGTGGATCAACATTTTAACCTTGAGCTGTGTCACCTCCAGACTGTTCCTCATTAGAATGTTGAGTCAAGCACTGGCCACTTCCCTCTGATGAAGAGATGTTTGCTCATGCTAAGTTGTTATGTGAGCTATAGATGCTGACAACACTTTGACATATATTAAAAGTAGAGTAAAGAGCCCCTGTCACACCAAGTGGCATATAGGGAATATGGTGTTAGTGACCATAAATTTTACAGACCGTCAGCACATGATTTTAGGGGTAATGTGGTCGGTATTACGCCCATGCTGCTTTACTTTCCCTGAAAAAATCCCCGGTACCCATTTAAGGTTTGGTGAAACCCAAAGCCGTTGGTTGGGATCGAACCCTACCTCTTGTCCTTTGTAGTCCAGTTCACTAACCACTGAGCTATCGCGGCTCTATATATTACATAAAGCTATGTTATATTCTAAGCTGAATGACTTTATATTACATATAGTTATGTTATATCCTAAGCTGAATGACTTTATATTACATATAGTTATGTTATATCCTAAGCTGAATGACTTTATATTACATATAGTTAAGTTAAATCCTAAGCTGAATGACTTTATATTACATATAGTTATGTTATATCCTAAGCTGAATGACTTTATATTACATATAGTTATGTTGTATCCTAAGCTGGATGACTTTATATTACCTCCACTAACTTTTGTGGCTAGTCTACAAGTTGTTGTCACTCTGGTGTTTTGCATTTTAGCCCGAAATAAAAACATTGACGTGTTTTTATTTCAATACACTTTATACATTCTTGTATTGAAACTGTCTGCTTGTCTTCTATCTTGTATTGAAACTGTCTGCTTGTCTTCTATCTTGTATTGAAACTGTCTGCTTGTCTTCTATCTTGTATTGAAACTGTCTGCTTGTCTTCTATCTTGTATTGAAACTGTCTGCTTGTCTTCTATCTTGTATTGAAACTTCCTGCATGTCTTCTATCTTGTATTGAAACTTCCTGCTTGTCTTCTATCTTGTATTAAAACTTCCTGCTTATCTTCTATCTTGTATTGAAACTTCCTGCTTGTCTTCTATCTTGTATTGAAACTTCCTGCTTGTCTTCTATCTTGTATTGAAACTTCCTGCTTGTCTTCTATCTTGTATTGCAACTTCCTGCTTGTCTTCTATCTTGTATTGAAACTTCCTGCTTGTCTTCTCTCTTGTATTGAAACTTCCTGCTTGTCTTCTATCTTGTATTGAAACTTCCTGCTTGTCTTCTATCTTGTATTGAAACTTCCTGCTTGTCTTCTATCTTGTATTAAAACTTCCTGCTTGTCTTCTATCTTGTATTAAAACTCCTGCTTGTCTTCTATCTTGTATTGAAACTTCCTGCTTGTCTTCTATCTTGTATTGAAACTTCCTTCTTGTCTTCTATCTTGTATTAAAACTTCCTGCTTGTCTTCTATCTTGTATTGAAACTTCCGTCTTGTCTTCTATCTTGTATTGAAACTTCCTGCTTGTCTTCTATCTTGTATTGAAACTTCCTTCTTGTCTTCTATCTTGTATTGAAACTTCCTGCTTGTCTTCTATCTTGTATTGAAACTTCCTTCTTGTCTTCTATCTTGTATTGAAACTTCCTGCTTGTCTTCTATCTTGTATTGAAACTTCCTTCTTGTCTTCTATCTTGTATTGAAACTTCCTTCTTGTATTGAAACTTCCTTCTTGTCTTCTATCTTGTATTAAAACTTCCTTCTTGTCTTCTATCTTGTATTGAAACTGTCTGCTTGTCTTCTATCTTGTATTGAAACTGTCTGCTTGTCTTCTATCTTGTATTGAAACTTCCTGCTTGTCTTCTATCTTGTATTGAAACTGTCTGCTTGTCTTCTATCTTGTATTGAAACTTCCTGCTTGTCTTCTATCTTGTATTGAAACTGTCTGCTTGTCTTCTATCTTGTATTGAAACTGTCCTCTTGTCTTCTATCTTGTATTGAACTGTCTGCTTGTCTTCTATCTTGTATTGAAACTTCCTTCTTGTCTTCTATCTTGTATTGGAAACTGTCTGCTTGTCTTCTATCTTGTATTGAAACTGTCTGCTGTCTTCTATCTTGTATTGAAACTGTCTGCTTGTCTTCTATCTTGTATTGAAACTGTCTGCTTGTCTTCTATCTTGTATTGAAACTTCCTTCTTGTCTTCTATCTTGTATTGAAACTTCCTGCTTGTCTTCTATCTTGTATTGAAACTTCCGTCTTGTCTTCTATCTTTTATTGAAACTTCCTGCTTGTCTTCTATCTTGTATTAAAACTTCCTGCTTGTCTTCTATCTTGTATTAAAACTTCCTGCTTGTCTTCTATCTTGTATTGAAACTTCCTGCTTGTCTTCTATCTTGTATTGAAACTGTCTGCTTGTCTTCTATCTTGTATTGAAACTTCCTTCTTGTCTTCTATCTTATATTTAAGCTGTCTGCTTGTTTTTGCTACATGAGTTGTTATCTTTGTATCACAGGCTACAAATGTCAATATTGATCCTTACAAGACCATAGAGATTGTCAGAAAATCTGTCAAGGAGAGATCCGGAGAGGTATCACAACTAAAACCTGCAGTAGACCATCTTGCATCCTTTCATTAGCCACCTAATTAAAATTCACTGTGCCTGTTATATTAGCAAAAAAAAATGGTTGCTCTTAGTAGCCATTGGTGCTTGCAGCAGAGATTTGGTCAAGTTTATTGGGAGCTAATATATTATATACCAACATGTGCCAGTCTAAGATTGTTTATTCAAACATCTCATCTCAACTTAGACATGCCTTCTACAGAATCAAACTACAACAAACTAAAACAAATACAATAAAACAACATAGAGTACTGTTTGGAGCTGTTTGCATTGTGTGTGTCTATTTTGTCCCTGCAGAAGACCTGCTTTTGGCCGCAGTGTTGTTTATCCTTCACTCCGCCAAAAATCTGTAGCCACAGTCATTTTTAATTCCTTCTTTCTCCACTATATTGTCCCCATTACCGACCTGATCATAGCTTCGCATATGTACATCTGTTCCATTTAATACCTTGTTTTTCCACCATAATGTTACCATTTTTTTAATCAATGCTCCACGTATGTATGTCTGTCCCTTTTAATTCCTTCTTTCCCCATTATATGGTCCCCATTCTTAATCACAGTCACATATATTAGTCTATCCCTTCTGAGAACCACTGATTCTTTTTCAGCATTTACCTGATGACTAATCTCTTCATCATCCACCCCTAACATATTCCGTACCACGAGCTTAAAAACTGCTACTAGTTATCAATGCATTGAACCCTGGAGCCAGTTTTTACAGCTTTTAATATATTGATGTTTCTGCAGTTATTTCTTTTCTTCTACCTTCAGCTCTTTATTCACTAAAACCTTGTAATCCTCTTAATGAACCTCTTTTTCTACTTCCTCAACCAATTGTTTGAACAAACAGCATTTCTTAGATTATTAATTTTCATTAATTTTTCTCTGTTATTTTATAAATTTAAAAAATTTGTGAAAAATGGCTAAAAACCCCCTTGTAAATAATGTGGTAAAAGAACATTAAATGGGGAATAGATGCGTTGTATTGCTAGTTTACAACAAGCTATGATAATTGTGCAGTTTGACTCGACACATCCTATATTTTCCCCCTGGGGAGACTCCAGTAATAATGTGGGATAATGCTGTAAAGATATGCGCAACATGTATGTCTTCAGCATGGCATTTTTGAGTGCTGTGTTGCCTTCCCGCTTTGATCCTTCCTTCCAAATCAGAGGACCACAAGCCCCAAATCAGGATGTCTTTCATAATATGAATAGATGGGAACAAGTTATCATTATATGCTCAGAACAGGACACAATCAACTCCACAGTCACCTGTATACAAAATTCAAGATCAGCACTTCAACTACATGTACATGTGGACTGCTAAACACATACTTCAAGACTGCACTGAATATAGTAGACTGAGGAAAATCCATTGGCTCATAGATACAACACTACAGACAAAACTATATGGGCCACTGCAAGAATGACAAAAGGCAGTAAAATTTATACAGGAAACGACTTTGCAGATATAGACAATACTTCAGGTGAACGAAAGATCCTTCCTCACTTCGCCAGACTGATTAGTCTTTTTTCAGTGGTACCGCTGGGAGGTGGTGTAGGATCTGAATCAGCTCTACTTTATTCTGATCCTGATGTATGCAGTCAGTTGTAAATCACTGACTGCCCTCAGCCCAGTTGCTTGTTGGTGTCTTCGGCCCCAAGAACTAGTATAATGGAACAAAGTATTGTAGAGGTAGTAGATATAATCTATTTCGCTTGTCATGGCACATGATAATAAATATGTTCCTGATAATATAGGGTAATTATGGTGTCTCTCTGCACCTAAAGACACATACCTCAGTGCCCGTACACTTAACATGTGACAGTATTTCTCCCACAAATACCATTACATGATCAGGAGGTAGGTGGGCATATATTTTCTACATTTATTGTAGCACTTTGATCAGCTTCATTATTTGTGGAAAGTAAACGATCAGCCTCATTAATTATTGAAAGTAAACGATCAGCTACATTAATTATGCAAAGTAAATTTTTCAGCCACATTAATTATGCAAAGTAAATTTTTCAGCTACATTAATTATGCAAAGTAAATTTTTCAGCTATATTAATTATGGAAAGTACATTTTTCAGCTATATTAATTATAGAAAGTACATTTTTCAGCTATATTAATTATGGAAAGTACATTTTTCAGCTATATTAATTATGGAAAGTACATTTTTCAGCTATATTAATTATGGAAAGTACATTTTTCAGCTATATTAATTATGGAAAGTACATTTTTCAGCTATATGGAAAGTAAAAATTATTGTAATAACATTTGTATTTGTACCATATTTGGGGTGGGTCATTACTGAGAATGATTCAGTGGTGTTAACTAATGGACAAACAATCACGATGGGTCATTGCTGAGAGTGATTCAGTGGTGTTAACTAATGGACAAACAATCATGATGGGGTCATTGCTGAGAATGATTCAGTGGTATTAGCTAATGGACAAACAATCATGATGGGGTCATTGCTGAGAGTGATTCAGTGGTGTTAGCTAATGGACAAACAATCATGATGGGGTCATTGCTGAGAGTGATTCAGTGGTGTTAGCTAATGGACAAACAATCATGATGGGGTCATTGCTGAGAGTGATTCAGTGGTGTTAGCTAATGGACAAACAATCATGATGGGGTCATTGCTGAGAGTGATTCAGTGGTATTAACTAATGGACAAACAATTACGATGGGTCATTGCTGAGAGTGATTCAGTGTTATTAGCTAATGGACAAACAATCATGATGGAACATTGCTGTGAGTGATTCAGTGGTGTTAGCTAATGGACAAACAATCATGATGGGTCATTGCTGAGAAAGATTCAATGGTGTAAACTAATGGACAAACAATCATGATGGGGTGGGTCTTTGCCTTAAGAATAAGAGGTAGAATTGCTGATGAGAAACATGGAACCTGCATTACGTTTGTTTTCAAAGGCAGTAAGTCTCTTTTCTCGATCATGAGTGGATTTCCAACTTTCACATCCCAATATTAGTACAGGTATCGCCACAAGGGTTGGATAGTCTGAGTTTTGTGTGCTTGCTAAGTATTTTTAATCTCTGATTACTTGTAAGTTTGTGAATGTTGATGCCAATGCAATGCAATCATCATTTCCGTTGTATTTCCACCTCATACTATTTTGCTCAATTTGTAGGTGAAGTGGGTAACTTTGTGCAAGAGCTATTTTATTAAGTTTTATGTCATTGGCTGTGTCAGTAAAATCTATGAGTTTTTGTTTTGTTTATTTTATTCTGTGTTGATCTAAAGCTTATTTTACCATCAAAGTAAGTCCTCTCTTATTTTTCTTTTTTTTTCTTTGGGGGGGGGGGGGGGGGGGTGTCGTCGAGTATGCTGAGCTCAAGAGGGTGAACCAGGTCGAAGAAAGAAACAGTAAACCACAGGGAGTAGATGAAACAGTAAACCACAGGGAGTAGAAGAAAGAAACAGTAAACCACAAGGAGTAGAAGAAAGAAACAGTAAACCACAGGGAGTAGAAGAAAGAAACAGTAAACCACAGGGAGTAGAAGAAAGAAACAGTAAACCACAGGGAGTAGAAGAAAGAAACAACTGTAACATGTAGAGTTACATCTATATGGATATATACAACAGGACTAGACAAGCAAACATCTCAGCCTAAAACATATCAACAAGCTACAGTAATTTCTAGGTTTCTATTCTCTGTATCTGCAAAAGCTTTTCTATGGCTTCACATGATTGTATGTGTTTATATGTTCATTCCAACTAGTTATATGTGGAAGCATTTTAAATAATTTCTTGGATCAAGTTATAGCTAGTAATGGATGAATGGATAACACAAGAAAATATGTGCTTTTTTATGTATTTTGTACTTATCTACAGCACTCATGAAGTCTTATGGCATATTTGAACCACTGACTGCAGTGAGTAATTCTATAAGACAGATATATTTGTGTGAACTGAAGCAGATACTCGATATTAGCATAATCATTCATATTCTCCGTCTGTGCAATTATTGTAATAGTTCCAGCTGGTCCCTGAATTGATAGGCCTCAAATCAACTCTCCTGTTCTAGGAGGTACAATCAGACAAGAGAGTAGGCCACACAAATGTGATTTTACAGAAGAACGTTGGGAATACCAGTAAAGTAAGTAAAAGTAAAGAACCCCCGTCATGCCAAGTGGCGTATAGAGAATATGGTGTTAGTGACCATAAATTTTACAGACCTTCGGCACATGATTTTTGGGGTAATGTGGTCGGTATTACGCCCGTGCCGCTTCACTTTCCCAGAAAAAAATCCGGTACCCATTAAAGGCTGGGTGAACCCGGAAGCCGTCGGTTGGGATTGAACCCTACCTTGGGATCGAACCCTACCTGGGAATACCAGGGACAGCTGTAATATAATGAGGATGTTCTGAAAGAGGTCAAATGTGTATTACCAACATTAGGGAGAAACCATCAATGTTTGTTGGCCATATAATGAGAATGGAACAACTGGAATGTAATGTGACAAGTGGAACATAATGGAACAACTGGAATATCATGTGATAAGTAGAATATAATGTGAAAATTTGAATATAATAGAACACCTGGAATATAATGTGATGTAGGCTAAGTATAACGACTTGATCCCTCCTTGATAGTTGGTGGTATCCATCACTCTCGTTATGCTTTGGGTGTTCTCGTTTCCATTTTTCATGGAACTGGCCTTTGATGATGGATTTGGCTTCATCATAAATGAGCGGATGGCTCTCTTGTGGTAATCTCCCTCCCTCTTTAGCTAATTTGTCTGCGCGTTCGTTCCCGTGTATATTACAGTGTGATGGTATCCACTGAATGACTACTCTCTGGAAGTTATTGCATAGTTGGTCCAGGGTTGTTCTCAAGTCATCTAGTTCATTGTTCTTGGGGCTTTTTAGAGCTGATAATACTGACAGTGCATCAGTCAGAATCACCAATTTATTGTGCATGTTATTTTTGTGTTGAGTAGCCAGTGTTGCAACTTCTCTGATGGCCTCAGTTTCTGCTTTAAAGTTGTTTGAGAATTTTCCAGTAGCTATTGACTTGGTGATCTCGTCCTGATTATTCAGCATCAAGAACACACCTCCCCCTCCATTTCTGGTGGCATTTGTAGCAGAGCCATCTGTGTATATGTGGGACCAAGAGTCCTGTGGGTAGGTATCGTGTATGTGTTTTTCACCTACATGTTTTCTTCTGTGTCTGATTGGGTGCCCTTTTTCATGATTCCTGTTATATTTTCCTTAAGTTCTGGTATTTTATGCTTTCCATGAGGAGGCATATCAGATGGGCCCAAGGGTTTCGATATTGTTTGGGAAAGTACTGGGTCTCCAGTAGTTAGTTCATTGGCAATTGCAGCGAAGTTGCTCCTCTTTAGTCATTCAATTCCGGAACCAGTTATTCTTTGGTGCATAGGGTGGCTAAGGAGCCTTCTATATTTCTCCGCTTGTTGCAATACTTTAGTGACCCATCTGTCATCTAAGGGTTGTAAATCTGTTACTGTTTCTAGAGTCTTGATAGGTGTAGATTTCATAGCACCAGTGATGATACGGGCAGCTTGGTTCTGTGTTCTGTTAATTTTGCTAAGGTGTGATTTGGAAGCCCAGGCTGTGACTCCATACTCTAAAACTGGTCTGACTCTTCCTACGTATCTATCTATCTATTGTCCTTTCGAGCCGAAAACGGCACATAGGGCAGAACCACAATCTCAAAACCTTGCATGCCAAAATGGCACATATTGCAGAGATCACTGCTAAAATCTATGGCTCTGTTTCCATAATACTTTTTACAATGACAGCTTGTCAAGCCATCGATCAACCTCCTTAATTGCCTCTTACGACATGCCTGGAAGGTCAAAGTGTCACTATTCTTTACTTTCCTCATAATGAGGCCCCGGTAACACACGGTAACCCTCATTACGGGGCTACATATTCCTACGTATAGTCTTTTCAAAATATTACTGTCTGCCCCCAGTCCGTTCCTGCCAATTTCTTCATAATATTTGTTCATTTTCTGGCTTTTTTTTCTTGCTCTGTCTATCTGATTTTTCCAAGTCACTCTGCGATTCATGGTGACGCCAAGATATGTTGGGTTTTGGTCAATAGGGAGTGTATGGTCTTTTATCTTCAAGTTTGCAGAGAGTGTTTCTTGATAGGCTGAAAATTGTATATGTAGTTTTTATTTCGTTGATTGGTAAGAACCAGGTGTTCGTCCATTTTTCAAGTTCACCTAGGGCATCTTGCATCCTGGGTCCAGCCACCGACATACTTTCCTTGTGAGCCCATAATGCCAGATCATCTGCGTATATTGCTGAGTGTATTCTGGGTGGAATGTCCATTACGATGTCATTTATGAAAATTAAAAAGAGTGTTGGGGACAAGACACCGCCTTGTGGGACACCTTGTTCGATAGCGACCTTCTTACTTAGTTGGCCTTGAACTTGTACTCTTGCCGTTCTATCCTAAAGGTATTGAGAGACCCAATTGAATAAATGACCCTGGATGCCAAGTCTAAAAAGCTTGTTCTTTAAACCCTCTCGCCAAACCCTATCAAAAGCCTTCTCCATGTCGACCCACACTGCCAGTGTGTGTTTCTTTTCTTGTAGAGCATCCTCTATTCCCTGTGACCAGGTCTTCAGTTGATCTGTGCTGACGGAAGCCACTTTGTTGTGGTATGATTTGTTGTTTTGTCTCCAAATGCCACATAAGTCTTCTGTTAACCAGCCTTTCCATGAGTTTACTCAGGCAGCTCAGTAGGCTAATTGGTCTATAGCTACTTGGGTCTAGTGGGTCTTTTCCACACTTGAGGATGGGCACCATAATAGCTTCTTTCCAGATTGCCGGCACATGACCTCTCTTCCAGCTAGCATTTATTATCCTTAGAAGCTGGCTCTTGGCTTTCTGCCCCAGATTTAGGAGCATTTCGTTGGAGATTCCATCTTTACCAGGGGAACTTTTGAGCTTCAATCCTTTGAGGGCAACATCTAATTCAGTTGGGGTAAAGATGGTCGTCTGATGCTCTTCTGGTGCTAAAGTCATGTGTTTTGCATCTTGGTTTTCCCATCTTGCAGCTTTCTGTTTGCCTATTGGGATGTTTATTCTACTAATGTTTTTGTAAGTCTCTATCAGTAGATTTGTTGCCCTTTTGCCTGTGAGGATGTTCTGATTGTGTGTTAATGATATTGGAGGTCGGCAGTTGTTTTCGTCGCTCAGAGCTTTCGCAAGTTTCCATAGTTTATGACCATTTTTGTCTAGATTAAGGCTCTCTGTTTTGTCCATCCAGCTCTGTCTTGCTGATATCATGACCTCACGTCTGTATTTGGCCGAGGCTGCTTTGTAGGCAATGTTGCTCTCTATGCTGTGTGTTGTTTCAGCTAGTTCTCTGGCAGAGTCCAGTTCCTCTTCTAGTCTTTGTATTTCCTTGCTCCAGTATGGCTTGTAGTTTCTTCTTGCTCCTCTAGGAATGGATTCTTTAGCAGCTCTCAGGATTCCATTTGTTAACCGCTCTATCATATTATTGACCTTCTTTTCGTGGGTGTTGATAGGCACAGTATATGCATCAGTGAGCCTTGCAAACTTTGCCCAATCTGCTCTCTTATAGTTCCAGCGGGGAAGAGGTATTTGCAACTCCTGTTTGTGAGCAAGAGCCACTGAAAGTTTGACTGGTCTATGATCACTATCTCCAAATTGGTTCAGCACTTTTCTGATTATTTTTATAGATATGTTTCCAGTTGCAAATGCTAGGTCGGGAGTGGAAGTTGTTTTCCATCTTCTTGAGTAGAAGGTTGGGGGGGTCCTCCCTAGAGTTTATGAGGAATAGGTTGTTGTCTATTTCCCATTCTTCCACTTCTTCACCTAGCACATTGGACTCCTTATATCCCCATCTTTCAGAGTGGCTGTTAAAGTCTCCTACTACCAGACACTTTGATTGTGTTATTTCCATTGACTCCAGCTTCAGTAATTTGTCATTTGGACAGTATATATTAAATATCCTTATACTAGCGGAGTTAATGTATAGGTCTGTACCAATGATCTCTGCCTCTCCGTTTGTGACTACATCTATCAGTTTGCTGGGATGGAATTTTTAATAAGTATAAGAATTCCACCCTTGTGACCTTCCCTGTCTAGTCTAAATGTTTGGTAGCCCCTGATCATAAATCTGTGCTGAGGATTAAGATGAGTTTCCTGGATGCAGGCAACATCTATCTCCTCCTCTGTTAGTCTCATAGTTAGAGCTTGTTTTTTGTGGTATATGCCCTCCGCATTCTAGTGTATTATATTCAGCTGTTTCTTTAAGCCTTTCCGGTCAGTGGTAGTTTCTATCATAATTAGAGTCTGTTAGATCCAGTCTCATTGATTACTTGTTAAAACGTTGCACTGTGTTCTGCCCCAGTGGCCCAGTGCATCCGATTTCAGCCAGCATTTTATTCAGGTTTGCTTTCCTTAGCCTTTGATTATCCCCAATCTTCCTGCAAGGCAGCAGATTGTCTTTTCTGTAGGAGGATTCTGCCCTTAGATGGTCGGCCCTCCCAGGCTTACGAGCACCATCTGCCCAAGCTTGATATAGTAATTAGTTGTTGATTAGACCAGCACCATCACACATCAAACAACAGACTATAAGACCCTCCTAACTAACATGAACTTCCGGGAGTCTCACCGATGCTGACAAGTCATGTTATGACAAGTATTTTAAACTAAAAGTTCTACCAGATGTATACGAATATATGATGAAACATGTAATTTACTATTTGGATAGTTTGTCAAAGATGGTGTTGATCTCCTCCTGCGTTAGTGGACGCATGGTTGTTTACTATTTTGGTTCATTTAAGACAGCGTCCACAAGAGTCAGAGTGAAATGAATCTCCATTGTCGCCAACCTTCGATGCAGGGAGAAAGCACGACAAGATGGTGTTCTGAGCTTATACTCCAGGCATTGTGCTAGTAAAAGCTAAACTATAACGGCCGCCGTTGAGAATGAACGAAATTCTGCAAATTCACATCTTGGCTGTTGGGCTTTGTTCAAACGTAAACAAGCGTCCATCTTGGTGCGTCCATCTTGGTGCGTATCCAGACACTAATATCATTTTGCTTCTTATTGTGTCATGAGTCATTTACTTACTTTTATTCTTCTTCTTTCCTTCCTCATTTGCTTTTCAGTGTCTAGAGGAGATATAATTTGCTAATATATAATTGTCTTTTGCTCTTTTATTTACCTATGCTGCTGTTTATGTATCCCAGTGTTTCTAATATTCAATTAATCCATCTTTTTCATGGTTGGCCTTTGGGTCTGATGTTCTCGCAACGTTTATTGAAGTTCCGTTGCGTTGTTTTGATTTTTCTGCCTTGTCACGTGGCCAAACCATTTTATCTGTTGCTTCTTTATATATTCTATGGCGGAGGTTATTCCTAGCTTTTTTCTCAGTTCTTCATTTCTGATCTTATCTCTCAGACTGTTTCCTGTCATTCGTCTAACACACTTCATCTCAGTAGAGGTTATTTTTCTTATTGTTCTTGCATCTAGGGTCCAGGTTTGGCATTGGTAGCACAACGTTAGGATGAAGATTGTATTGTAGAGTGCCCGTTTTGCCTCCAGAGTTATTTCCTTGTTGGACAATAGTGGTGATAACAGTCCAATGATTTGATAAGCTTT
Source organism: Megaustenia siamemsis (assembly GCA_032433765.1). Classification (NCBI taxonomy): domain Eukaryota; kingdom Metazoa; phylum Mollusca; class Gastropoda; order Stylommatophora; family Ariophantidae; genus Megaustenia; species Megaustenia siamemsis. Next base: position 7,369,422 of record JAVIAB010000091.1, on the reverse strand, counting down.
GTTGCATCATTTATCACTAGACTTCCTAAGTATTTCAATTCCTCTACTTGTTATAGTTGTCTACTGTCTATAGCTATATTCATGTTCTGTTTCTCTTTTACAATATTCATGACTTCACTTTTGTTGATGTTGATTTTCATGTTGTATTTAACTGACTTTTATTAATTACATATATATATATATATAAATATTTATTACTCTATTATTAGATTTATTGCATGACCAATGCCTGGTTGTGATCCATGGTCCCTTAAGCCACATTTCTAATATTGTGTGTAGATTACTTATTCATTATCTGAATAATTTTTTTCAAGGAAAACGTTTTTTATTTTTATCAAAGATATCTATTATATTTAAATGGAACTATTTTTGTGCAAATGTTCATTTAGCCATGCTGGTATTTTGTGCTTGTGTGGGTACGGTGTGTCTTATGTTTGTTTATCTTTGTGTCAGCAATAACAGAAGCTGTTAACAATCTGCATCAAACCATATGTAAGACACCCCCTACCTCCACCAAAAAAGGCATATATATATATATATATTATTTATATATATATTTTGTGTGTGTATATATATATATATATAAGCTAATCATCATCATCAAGTACAAGTCCTGCTGGCGTAGGTGATCATGTTTCTCCACAACTTTCTATCTTGACAGTTATTTATCATTTCTCTTGTTGGCCTTCTTCTGCCAAGCCATTCTCTTAAGCTGTCTGCTTTTCTCTTTGCTTCCCTCTATCTCTTCGTCCCTCAATTTTCCCAGGTGTTACAATATATTTCAGCTGTTCTCTTCTCAATACATGGCCAAAAAATGATGATTGTTTTTTCCTAATATTGGAAATTAGCTCTCTTTTTGCTTTGACCTTTTTCAGAACATTTTCATTACTCTTCTTAGCTGTCCATGGTATTCTCAACATTCTTCTCTAAAACCACATTTCTACAGACTCCAGTGATTTTCTTGTCTGTTGTTCAATTGTCCATGATTCACATCCATATGTTAAGACTGGCTCTACATAACATTTAAGAACTGTTTTCTTGTTTCTATTGTCAAAAATGGATTGCATAGTATCTTCCTCATTTTTTGGAAAGCTGCTTTTGCCTGAGCCATTCTGCATCTCACCTCTTTGTACATCTTCCGTCTAAGGTTAACAAAGTTCCCAAATATTTAAATTCATTTACCTATTTTAATATTGTTCCACTTGTCTTTATTTTGCACTGAGATGTCTTTTTCTTTGTTGTTACCATTACTTCTATCTTTTTGCTATTAAGGCTGAGTCCTTTTCTTTCACTATAATGTCTAACATTTCTTGTAACTCATTTCCACTCTTAGCTATTAAGACTGTATCATCAGCATACCTTAGATCATTTATAATATAGTATTAATATGTATATATATATAGGATTATTTATAATATTCTATATTTATAAGCTAATACAAAGAAAGAAGAAATGACAATGCTTCCAATGATCTCATGGACAATTATGAGATGCTGGACGTATGTCTGGCATGTGTTAGGAAGAGATAAAAGAATTTCAGAACAGGCTCTTCTATGGGAAACATCAGGCAGAAAAAGAGAAAGACCTAGAGGGGCACTGATAAGAACACTGATAAGAGATGCAACATTGGCAGGCACAGACTGATTTGTAACATCAAACATCTCACCCATAATAATATAATGTATAACATTGATGGAAGCATAAGATCAAGGTATATATATATATATACATACACTCACACATACACAATATCATCATCATCATGTGCCATACCAGTTGACATAGGCAATCATGACCTTCCACAATCTTCTATCGACAGTGCATCGTATCAGTTCTGTTGTTGACTATTTTCCATGCCATGACACTAAGCTATCTATTATTTTCTCTCTTTGTTGTCTGCAATCTCTCTTTCCTTTTATTTTGCCAGTTGTAACCAAGTTTTCCAACTTTCCTCTTCTCATGATGTGCCCAAAAAATGTTGATTGTTTCTTTGTGATGTTTTTTAAGAGCTCCCTTTTTGTGTTGGCCTCTTTGAGAATGACCTCGTTGGTCTTTTTAGCTGTCCAGGGAACTTTCATCATTTTTTCTGAAAAATCCCATCTCTGTGGCCTCTAATTGTCTTTTCGTTTGTTTGTCTACTGTCCATGATTCGCTTCCATAGGTCAGAATTGGTTCTATATAGCACCGATGAACTCTCTCTCTCTCTCACTTCTGTTGACATAGATTTGTTGCATAAGATATTTACACACATACACAGGGTGAGACAAAAAGTCGAGCATCATAGCAATGTTACATGACACTACGCTATCTTGTTCATCCATTTGATTTGTGATTGATGTTGCCTTGATACAGCTACACCTGCAGCAAATCAAAGAAAAAGGTCTGTACGAAGGATCATAATTAGTTAGGTGCAACAATTGTAACCTTTTGTACTTAACTTCATCGACTTCAAAAAAGCATTTGATAGTATTCATAGAGATTCTTTGTGGAAAATTCTGAAGCAATATGGCTTACCATCAAAAATCATAAATATTATCAAAGACATGTATGATGGCTACACATGTGCAGTTCGAACAGAGGAAGGACTGAGCGAATGTTTCCCAATAGAAAATGGGGTTAAACAAGGATGTATTTTATCGCCCTTGTTATTTGGAGTTGTTATGGACTTCATAATGAAGAAATGCTGCATTGCTAATAAAGGCATCGAATGGATACAATGAGACCATTTGGAGGACCTCGACTTTGCTGATAACACAGTCCTCATCAGCAACCAGATAAAAACGATGCAGGAAAACACAAATGAACTATCATCAATAGCCAGCAAAATTGGGCTTGAGATCAATCATGAAAAGACTAAAGTCATGAAAAGTTTAATTCCAACAGATGACAAAATATACATGGAAAACAAACCAGTAGAAGAGATCGATCACGTTATCTGTCTTGGAAGTCACATTGATTGAGAAGGGGATACAAGCAAAGAAATTAGAATCAGAATAGCTAAAGCAGCAATGTCTTTCAGAAGCCTTGAAAAGTTGTGGAAATCAAAACTCATCGGCACAAACACAAAACTTAGGCTATTCAAATCAAATGTACTATCAACCCTTACATATGCGTGTGAAAGCTGGAAAACAACAAGAGATATAGAAACAAAGTTGAACGTATTTGAAAATAAATGTCTAAGGAAAATACTTGGTATAGCGTGGAACGAATTCAAAACAAACGAGGAAATTAGAGAAATCGCCAATCAACCACTAATATCTTCAGTAATAAAGAAAAGACGATGGTCATATGTTGGACATGTGATGAGAAGAAATAATAACCAAATAGCAAAGCAAGCCCTCATATGGGAAACAACAGGTAAGAGGAAAAGAGGAAGACCCAGAGAGACACTGAGAAGAACATTGATGAGAGAAGCAAGAGCAGCAGGATTCGGCTCTGTCAATGAGATAGAGCTGCTTGCACAGAACAGAGACAAATGGCGAGATTTGATAAAATATCTTTAAAAGAATTGAAAACTGCTAGAACAAAAATTCAGATAAGAGAAGGTGTATCTTGGTCTACGCCCTATGGGCCGGCTACGGCTCGAAAGGTCAATAGATAGAACATTTGTAACTGTTCATTCTAAATCCCTATGGTGCACAACGTTTGTCTCACCCTTTGTATATATTATATGTCAGTATTTTTCTGGCTGTGTGCTTCCACACTAATGTGTGTAAAGTGTTTCATTACCATTTTTGCTTGATTGCAGTATGTGTATGTCCAATCCCTAGCAGTCCAGGAATTATACCCCGGGATAAGTATTTCAAGGAGAAATTTGTTCTTAAATGGTGTGGTTAAAGCTTGATGTAATAAGTGGACGACACAAATTAGATCAATGTTTCAGCTCAGTAGGCCTTCAGCAGGAACAAACATACAACACACACAGATATGTATTTAAAACAAAAAATAATAAATAATAGGAAATTAATAATTTCAAACTAGAATGAGATATACAAATGCAAATTATAATAAAGTGTCTTCCCTGCTAACTGTGCTTTTGACAAAAGGAAAATGAATGCCACATTACAGGCATGGGTACGTGTGTGCGCACCAAAGTGAAAATGCGCGCATACAGCACAAATAACCAGAAGTTCCCACACACCTTACACACATACAGTGTGTACCATGGCGTTCATTTTCCTTCTGGTCATAGCACAGTTTGCATGGAAGACCTTTTATTTTTATTTGTGTTTCTCATTCCGCTTTGAAATTATTATTTTCTTATTTATTATTTTTTGTTTTAAATATGTATCTGTGTGTGTGTGTGTTGTATGTTTGTTACTGCTGAAGGCCTATTGAACTGAAACGTTGTTATAATTTGTGTCGTCCACTTATTTTTTGTCTCTATATTTTTTTCATTTCTCCTTACAATTAGCTTTACTGCAGCTTCGCATTTTTATGCATTTCTTTGCTTCGACCCTATCCCGATAAGTATTTCACTGGTGGTGCACCCCTTCCTCCTCATATGGATCGCTGCAGCACTATTTCAGAGGAAGGTGATACCCAGATGTGGAAGTTGGTTCTGAGCCAACATCAATTTGTCCAGGGCTGCCACAAGGCTCACCATTGTCACCAGTTCTATTTAACGTGCACAAAGTAATGATCATGGAACAACTTCTGGGTGGGAGGGGAAGAACCATGACTTTTGCTGATGACATTCTGGTGTATTGAGTGGGTAGAGACAGACATGAAATCACCTCCACACTGTAAAACAAACTCAATCGCATCTCTTCCTGGTGTGGAGTATCAGGTGCATTGGTTAATCCTAATAAAGCATCAGTTGTGTAGTTCTCCTTTAACAATCACAGCGTTAACACAGAATCACTGGTGGTACGAATGGGAGCTGATGAGGTGACCAGGGACAAGTTGCTGACGTACCTAAGAGTGAAGTCTTGACTTTCCAACCATGGATGACAGGATCAAGATCTGAAGGGCTTGAGCATACCTGAAGATAAGTGCAGATAGAGGGCAAATCATGAGTGGGCCAAGTAAAAGACATCATCAAACAGGTCTGTGGGCTTACCAATATCAACACTGGCGAGGAGTGCATACTGGTGCCTATGTCATTCAGGGGCACATTCTCATGTATTGTCACACTCAACAGGAAATGTGGGGAACAGAACTCAGTCATGGTCAATGCAGAGGTCAACAGTCTCATCTGGGATAACACTGATGAGGAAGATGCAGTCATCTATACAGACGGGTCTGTAATATGATACCAAAGGAGTGCATGGACATTTACAGCATGCTCGGCAGGCAGAATAGTCAAGGCAGACAGTGGTGCATACATTATGACAACGAGTAACATGACGATGAAGGTGATGGCAGTGACAAAGGCATTCATCTGGTTAGAGTCACAAGACTACACCCATGCCTGCATACTAAGTAATTCGATAAGCTTGGTAAGAAAAGTGGAGGTGGGCTCTGTACGCAGGCAATGGGTAGAGTCATTGCAGAAACCAAATATTTGTAGAGTCACCTTTATCTATGCTCCTGGACATGCGGGAGTACGGGGAAATGAAAGAACGGATTTGTTGGCTAACTGTGCTGTCGTTGAAGACGGTCAACCAATGGATCGGGTGGACATCATCAATGCCCTCCAAGATGTGGAAGGACACAGGCCTTCGACAACCATGAGTCCACGTCACTCCTTTGGATGAAAGAGATGAAAGTTAAGATGGGCACAGCCAGAAACGAGAAACTTAGTGGGCGTATAAGAAGACTTATCAACCAACATAGAACTGGATTCGTCAATCGCTGAACACTGCGAGACTTGCTGAGGTGGGGATCTGAGTACCTATGGACATGTTCAGAGTGCAATGATGATGACACGCTAATAACTCAAGTATTTCATTACCATTATTGTTTTAATGTGTTTCTTTATCATTATTGTTTTGTGTTTCATTACTAACCATTATTGTTTTAATAGGTCTCAGTCTGAATAGTAAGAAAACAGAAGTAATGGTTATATCGAAGAAACAATCACCACCATCATGCAGTATTAAAATAAACGAGACAAATCTGAAACAAGTGCAACGTTTCAAATACTTGGGCACAATAATAACATCAGATGGGAGATGCACCACAGAAATAAAAAGCAGAATAGCTCAGGCCAAAATGGCATTTCAGAAAATGAAAAATATCTTATAAAACAAATCTGTCAATAAAAATGAGAAAGAGAGTTCATCGGTGCTATATAGAACCAATTCTGACCTATGGAAGCGAATCATGGACAGTAAACAAACAAATGAAAAAACGATTAGAGGCCACAGAGATGGGATTTCTCAGAAGAAGGTTGAAAGTTCCCTGGACAGCTAAAAAGACCAATGAGGAAGTTCTCAAAGAGGCCAACACAAAAAGGGAGCTCTTAAAAAACATCAGAAAGAAGCAATCAACATTTTTCGGGCACATCATGAGAAGAGGAAAGTTGGAATACTTGGTTACAACTGGCAAAATAAAAGGAAAGAGAGATCGCGGACGACAAAGAGAGAAAGTACTGGATAGTTTGGTGTCATGGCATGGAAAACAGTCAACAACGGAACTGATCCAATGCACTGTAGATAGAAGATTGTGGAGGGACATGATCACCTACGCCAACCGGTATGGCACATGATGATGATTGTTTTAATGTGTTTCATTACTAACCATTATTGTTTTAATGTGTTTCATTACTAACCATTATTGTTTTAATGTGTTTCATTACTAACCATTACTGTTTTAATGTGTTTCATTACTATTAATGTATTCTAACACATTGTGTCTATGTGCAGCACTAAACAAACCAGGAATGTACATTGAGATAAGCATTCAATACATATTGTACATTTGCTCATATCAAAAGATGTTTTAATTCCAATTCTTCTTGCCTGAAAACCATGTGATGACTACACTGGCCATAAGGCCTTTGTTTTTGGGCCTCATGAAATACCAGAACACTTCCCAGAAATTGGATAAAAACCATAATAAGTGAACATGTGTTCTTGGTCCATTTTCAACTTTGATTATTTCTGTTCTAAACCTAATGATCTTTGTTATAAAGTGTCAGACCTTGCACTTAATCTGCACTGTATCTCGCCATGGGTTGTTAGTCTATGGTTAAGTTTATATTATATACTAGTCTGTGGTTAAGTTTGTATTATAGACTAGTTTGTGGTTTAGTTTATATTATAGACTAGTCTGTGGTTAAGTTTATATCATAGACTAGTCTGCTGTTAAGTTTATATATTAGACTAGTCTGTGGTTAAGTTTATATTATAGACTAGTCTGTGGTTAAGTTTATATTATAGACTAGTCTGTGGTTGAATTGTTTTTGCAGACACTTAGTCTATCTATCTATTGACCTTTCGAGCCGTAGCCGGCCCACTGGGCATAGACCCAGATACTCTTTCTCTGAGTCTCTGGTTAAGTTTGATATTATAGACTAGTCTGTAGTTAAGTTGATATTATAGACTAGTCTGTAGTTAAGTTGATATTATAGACTAGTCTGTAGTTAAGTTGATATTATAGACTAGTCTGTAGTTAAGTTGATATTATAGACTAGTCTGTAGTTAAGTTGATATTATAGACTAGTCTGTAGTTAAGTTGATATTATAGACTAGTCTGTAGTTAAGTTGATATTATAGACTAGTCTGTAGTTAAGTTGATATTATAGACTAGTCTGTAGTTAAGTTTATATTATAGACTAGTCTGTAGTTAAGTTGATATTATAGACTAGTCTGTAGTTAAGTTTATATTATAGACTAGTCTGTAGTTAAGTTTATATTATAGACTAGTCTGTAGTTAAGTTGATATTATAGACTAGTCTGTAGTTAAGTTGATATTATAGACTAGTCTGTAGTTAAGTTGATATTATAGACTAGTCTGTAGTTAAGTTGATATTATAGACTAGTCTGTAGTTAAGTTGATATTATAGACTAGTCTGTAGTTAAGTTGATATTATAGACTAGTCTGTAGTTAAGTTGATATTATAGACTAGTCTGTAGTTAAGTTGATATTATAGACTAGTCTGTAGTTAAGTTGATATTATAGACTAGTCTGTAGTTAAGTTTATATTATAGACTAGTCTGTAGTTAAGTTGATATTATAGACTAGTCTGTAGTTAAGTTTATATTATAGACTTGTCTGTAGTTAAGTTGATATTATAGACTAGTCTGTAGTTAAGTTTATATTATAGACTTGTCTGTAGTTAAGTTGATATTATAGACTAGTCTGTAGTTAAGTTTATATTATAGACTTGTCTGTAGTTAAGTTGATATTATAGACTTGTCTATGGCTATGTTTTGTATTATAGACTTGTCTATGGCTATGTTTTGTATTATAGACTAGTCTGTAGTTAAGTTGATATTATAGACTTGTCTATGGCTATGTTTTGTATTATAGACTAGTCTGTAGTTAAGTTGATATTATAGACTTGTCTATGGCTAAGTTTTGTATTATAGACTAGTCTGTAGTTAAGTTGATATTATAGACTTGTTTATGGCTAAGTTTTGTATTATAGACTTGTCTATGGCTAAGTTTTGTATTATAGACTTGTCTCTGGCTAAGTTTTGTATTATAGACTTGTCTATGGCTAAGTTTTGTATTATAGACTTGTCTCTGGCTAAGTTTTGTATTATAGACTTGTCTATGGCTAAGTTTTGTATTATAGACTTGTCTATGGCTAAGTTTTGTATTATAGACTTGTCTATGGCTAAGTTTTGTATTATAGACTTGTCTATGGCTAAGTTTTGTATTATAGACTTGTCTATGGCTAAGTTTTGTAATATAAACTGTTCTTTTCTCTTCATCTCCCTGTGAAGATCAACACTTTCCAAGCATTCTTGTTTTGTTTTTCTTCTGAACATTTCTTGTCGTTCCCATTTTTTATTTCCCTTTTTCCACCTGTATTCTCCAAAGTATTTTTTTATCTTCCTCTTTGTCTCCTCCCCTGGGGATTCCAAATAAAGAGCCTGTCATGTAATAATCTCAGTTGGCTTTTATAGTGTTTCCCATCTGTATTTTTTCTGTTTTTTTTTCCATTGATGTTTGCTCAACACTTTCCCATAATTCTATGTTCGTTATTGTGTCTACCATTTCTCATTCTGATATTCTGTGCAATCATTAATGAAAGAATGTTGGTGGTTAGTGTGGTCTAAGTGATGCTATCAGCTGTTTGTCTATGGTTTCATCAAATTATGTGATCTGGAGCCATGTTTTGCATTTACTAGCCATACCAATGATATTAAAACAACTATCAGCATTGTGTTATATGATATATTTATATATGTACTAATGTTTGTGCTGTGTGCTAAACAAATTCTTATAGAACAACTATTTTTGTGATTTTAACTAATCAATAAAATATGGAATAATTTTACCATTCAAGTGTTTGTGTTGTAGTTTTTTTTATTTTAATTAAAAGCACAAGTAATCACGCTTTTCTTTTACATTTATCTTCCTTTCTATCATGTGCTGTCTATCATTTCATTTGTTGACTTTTTGGTTATTTCTTGATTGTTCTCTGTTTTATATTTATCTTCCTTTCTATCATGTGCTGTCTATCATTTCATTTGTTGACTTTTTGGTTATTTCTTGATTGTTCTCTGTTTTATATTTATCTTCCTTTCTATCATGTGCTGTCTATCATTTCATTTGTTGACTTTTTGGTTATTTCTTGATTGTTCTCTGTTTTATATTTATCTTCCTTTCTGTCATGTTCTGTCTATCATTTCATTTGTTGACTTTTTGGTTATTTCTTGATTGTTCTCTATTTTATATTTATCTTCCTTTCTGTCATGTTCTGTCTATCATTTCATTTGTTGATTTTTTGGAAGGATGCAAGATTGTTCTGTTTTTGTATTTGTTCTTTTTATTTAAAATGGATGGGCAGAAGATAATAGTAATATAAAGAACAAGTCTATGTCAATAGCCAGCCGCGTTCCACAAAACGGAGTCAAATGGCAATACAGAGGGTAGGTTGAATTAGTTGCGAGGGGCAGCTAATTCTATAAAATGCCCTATGACATAAAATGCCCGGCGAATCTGAGGCGCCCTAACCTCCTCCCCGGGTAGATGCGACACGTTAGCCTAAAAATGTCAACGCATCTAGGAGAAGGTCAACTCCGATTATAAACCCCCGCTGTCTAGCGGGTCTACCCGTTCACGGAATAGACTTCGGGAGTAAGCGTTGAGGGAAAATCCGGAGATGGGAGTCCCTAAGGTAGTTCGGTGTTGATTTCAACATTGCTCTGGCAACTCCTGCGGCACAGTTGGCACCAAACTGTTCTTGCTCTGCTAGACATTTTGACCCCTTGGCTGCGTGGAGTGAAGAAACATGTGGTATGGGCTCCGCTACGTGGAGTGAAGAAACATGTTGTATGGGCTCCGCTACGTGGAGTGAAGAAACATGTTGCATGGGCTCCGCTACGTGGAGTGAAGAAACATGTTGTATGGGCTCCGCTACGTGGAGTGAAGAAACATGTTGCATGGGCTCCGCTACGTGGAGTGAAAAAACATGTTGTAAGGGCTCCGCTACGTGGAGTGAAGAAACATGTTGTAAGGGCTCCGCTACGTGGAGTGAAGAAACATGTTGTAAAGGCTCCGCTACATGAAGTGAAGAAACATGTTGTATGGGCTCCGCTACGTGGAGTGAAGAAACATGTTGTATGGGCTCTGCTATATGGAGTGAAGAAACATGTTGCATGGGCTCCGCTATATGGAGTGAAGAAACGTGTTGCATGGGCTCCGGTATGTGGAGTGAAGAAACGTGTTGCATGGGCTCCGCTATGTGGAGTGAAGAAACATGTGGTATGGGCTCCGCTATGTGGAGTGAAGAAACGTGTTGCATGGGCTCCGCTACGTGGAGTGAAGAAACATGTTGTAAGGGCTCCGCTACGTGGAGTGAAGAAACATGTTGTAAGGGCTCCGCTACATGGAGTGAAGAAACATGTTGTAAGGGCTCCGCTACGTGGAGGGAAGAAACATGTTGTATGGGCTCCGCTACGTGGAGTTAAGAAACATGTTGTAAGGGCTCTGCTACGTGGAGTGAAGAAACATGTTGCATGGGCTCCGCTCATAGGCGGATCTAGCCTTAAAATTTTGGGGGGGGCACTGCTATAGGCCTACTGTTTTGTTTCAGGTTTGCATAGACATCTTCGCGCTATCAGCAATAAGGGTGTGAGTCACTTGTGTATAATCGTCATTAGACCTTTGACGCAATTTGACTTTTCTAATAATAACGGGAATAAGTATACAGCATAAAATATGCATTTTATAAAAATTAAAACGGCACAAAAAAAAAAGAAAATCTGTACTCACCAATTACATCAGTTTAATTCGTCTAGGCTTTTCTGCAAATTTCTGCATAACTTCTTCACTCGTGATGGTGTTTTTAAGCAATGTTTTTTCTATGTGAAGCACCGCCAAATTACGAAGTCTATCTTGTGTCATTGATGACCTCAGCCAAGTCTTAATCCTGCTCATCGCAGAAAAACTTCTTTCACATGCTGATGAGCTTATTGGTATGGTTATAGCAGCCCTTAGAATTTTATGAAAATGTGGGTAAGTGTTCTTGTTTACTACCTCTTTTAAGTGGCTAAAGCTGAATTGTGAAACTTCCCCTTCTTTGCTCCTAATTAATGTTTTGACAATTGATATTTCTGCTTTCAGGATAGTAACATTCAGTCCTAAACACTCAGCATATTTCTTTACAAATGGAGTTGCCTTTTCATAATCCAAACAAAACAGCCCATCAACAGCACATGCGAGTTGTAAGGATTCTTCACTAAATCTTTCCTTTAACCTTGCTGCAAAGACATCAATAACTTCAAAATATACTTTCATCTTCCAGTATTCTTTATTGCTCACACTTTCAGGGCCATCTAGGGGTTTTCCAACAGTTGAGAGAACAAAACTGTCTTTTAGCATCACACTTTCTTCATGTTTTCTTTTCTTACATACAGTAGGACTTTCTAAGCATATGCCGTGTTTCAGTGAAAATTCTTCAATATTCTTCCAAATCTTAGAAAATTCATCATCAGTTCTCTTGTCTACTATTGTCCGCATAGTATTTGTTATCAGTTCTGCAGCCTGTCCTAAAGTGACATTTGCATTCTGCATACATAGACTTAATACGTGGGTATAAGACAGGATTTCATGAAAAACAAACAGGTTGACAATGAAATTAAATGTTGATATTGATTTCAAAATTCCAATGGCTTCTATGGAGTCTTTGTCTTCATTTCTGTCAATTTCAAATTTTAAAGCTGCCACTACATTATCATAGTGTTTAATCAACAGATTACAATTCTGGTACCTGCATGTCCACCTAGTTGTACTTAATGAAATTATTTCAAAAGGCTTTGTCTGTAACAATCCTGACACCGTTCTTAAAGCATCATGATTTGACGGTTTTGAAAAATGTACATACAATGATTCCAAAGCATTGAATAAAAGTCTTGAAGATTCTATGTTTTTACAAATGTCTGTTACAATAAGTGCAACCTTATGTGCATAACAGTGGAAGTAAACAGCTTCAGGATAAAACTCTCTAATTTTAGCTTGCAGCCCTCCAACATCACCAGACATTACTGCGGCACCATCATAAGTTTGCGCTATTACTGATAATCCTTCAATACTAAACTTCCAAAGAACAGTCATTATCAAATCAGCTAAATCTATTGCTGTTCGTTTGCTTGAGCAATCATAGAAACCAAGGAATCTTTCATGTGGAGTGAGTTCATCGTCAACATACCGAACGCAGAGAGACAATTGTTGCTGTTTCTGACATCTTGCCTCATCAGCCATAATTGCAAAAAACTCGCATCTTTTAACCTCTTTAACTATTTTCTCAAAAAGAAGAGCTGAAGTTATGTCAATCACTTCATTCACAATAGTTTTGCTACAAAATGAAATGTTTTTTGTAAAATTTTGTTTAAATGTACTATCATACTTAGCAAACACCTCGCAGAACTCTAAGAAATTACCCCTACTATTAGATTCTTTCTTTTCATCATGTCCTCTGAACGCAATGCCCTGTCTTACAAGAAGTATAATAACATCAACAACTTTCGCCATGTACTCTTTGTTTTTTTCCACTTCGGTCTTATGTGATTTTGAAATCATTGACATGACACTTCCTTTTTCATTACTATATTTATGCATTGCATATTTTTCCATGCATAACAAATGACTTTTACTTTTTCCATGTTTATCAAGTTTTTCTTTTAATTTTTTCCAGTTTCTAAAACCAGATTTAGTAAATGTTTCTTCACATGCAAAAGATTTGTCAAATACACGACAAACGTAACAAAATGCTGCATCTTTTCGTTTACTATATTCTAGCCAGTGATATTGTTCAAAATAAGCTTTAGAAAAAGAACGGTTGACTTTACCACACAGTGAAGGCGGGTAAGATCTTAAGACTGGCCTTACTGGTCCAGAATTTAAATCGCCCAAGTCCATCTCACACTGACTATTAATATCCATACTGGGTCCTGCCACTGGTCCATAATTTAAATTGCCCAAGTCCGTCTCACACTGATTATTAATATCACTATTGAGTGGACCAGCTTCACTTTTTATAAATGTAATTGTACGAGTATTAGGCAGACTAGCGTTGGAAACGAGATCACTTTCAGAAACTGGCTCACTGTTAACTGTATTAGTAGTTGTTGATGTAATAGTAATTTTTTTATCCTTCGTTTCACTAGGACTAATATCGACCCTAGATGTAGGTGTAAAATCAGGAAGCATAAAAGCAGATCGAGTTTCAGTTTCGTGTGATTTTGAAACTTTTTGAAAGAAATTTGTAATTCGTTTCATTTTAAAATATATTAAAAACCTTTAGACATTAATAACAACTAAAATAAAACAGGTAGTCCGCAACTAAATGAAGTCCTTTTTACAGCATATATAACAAATATATGTACACCGGCAAACAACTCATTAAACATATCTACTCCCTTGTCCCTTGTGCTGTCATAAAATCAAATCAGCACGGCAATTTTGGCACCGCCAGAGCGATAAATAATTAACATTTTCTTCACAGAAGAACAATCGTACACAAAAAATATCGTATTTTTTTAGTTGTTTTTTCCGTGGACATGATTTCAATATCAAAAGATTGAATAAATAGACCTATATATTTGTGAATTTTTTTTTTATATTACCTCTTTTCTTCTTTAAAAATAATAATAATAAGTAAACAAACGTTGCTCTCACTTTATTAATGAATGTACTAAGAAGTACGTTTTTTTTTTTTTTTTTGGGGGGGGGGGCAATGACCCCCCCTAGATCCGCCCATGGCTCCGCTATATGGAGTGAAGAAACGTGTTGCATGGGCTCCGCTACGTGGAGTGAAGAAACATGTTGTATGGGCTCCACTACGTGGAGTGAAGAAACATGTTGTAAGGGCTCCGCTATGTGGAGTGAAGAAACATGTTGTATGGGCTCCGCTATGTGGAGTGAAGAAACATGTTGTATGGGCTCCGCTATGTGGAGTGAAGAAACATGTTGTATGGGCAACAACTTGTCTCTTCCTTTTTCTGCCAAAGCTTGCGCCCTGGATAGGACACTCCAGAATCGCCATTTTGGTGTCGACATGTTACCATCCACACCTGCCACACAAGTGAAACCAGCAACCAAGAAATATAGATACAGAAATTGACACTCGCATTGGTAAAGCTGTTACCACCTTTGTCCATCTTTCTATGCGTGTCTGGCAAAACAGCAAACAGACAATTAAAATAAAATCCGCAGTGTACAATGCCTGCATAATTAGTATCCTCCTGTATGGCAGCGAATCCTGGACAACCTATGTAAAGCATGAGAGAAGGCTAAATGGATTCCATATGCGATGTCTGCGCCGTATTCTTGGTATCACCTGAAAGGATAAAGTGACAAACGTGGAGGTCATGCCTTGCACAGGCCTCCTGAACATCTACACGCTGCTCAAACAACGTAGGTTACGCTGGCTTGGCCACGTACACCGTATGAAAGATGGCCGCATACCAAAAGATATACTCTACGGACAACTGCAGATGGTAAAAGAACTAGGGGGCGCCCAAAACTTCGATTTGTAGATGTGTGTAAACGTGACATGAAGACTCTGAATATAAACCCTGCAGCAGTGGAAGACATAGCTGCAGACCGCAATCTCTGGAAACACACTCTAAAGGTTCACCTTAAACAAGAAGCAGACAGATTCATAGAAAAAGAGAATACATGGCGAAAGGAGAGAAAAGAAAAAATAACATTTCTAGGGGGGCTGAAAAATCTATAGTCAACTATGACTGACGGAGGTTACTATGTCAATAGATATGAGAGAGTTCATCTGTGCTAAATAGGGCCAATTCTGACCCATGGAAGCGAATCATAGACAGTAGACAATGAAATGAAAAATGATTAGAGGCTTCAGAGATGGGATTTCTCAGAAGTATGTTGAGAGTTCCCTTTCTTTCTTTCTTCACTCTCTCTTCTACTTGTTCGGGTTATTGAGTTATTTGTGGACCATAATCGTTACACTCCAAACGTGTCCATAGGTGCTCAGATCCCCTCCTCAACAAGTCTCGCAGTGTCCAGCGACTGACGACTCCAGTTCTGTGTTGGTTGATAAGTCTTCTTACACGTCCACTAAGTTTCTCGTTTCTGGCTGTGCCCATCTTAACTCCCATCTATTTCACCCGAAGGAGTGACATGGACTCATGGTTGTCGAAGTCCTGTGTCCTTCCCGGGGGGACATTGATGATGTCTTCAACAATGGTGCAGCTAGCCACCATGTCCGCTTTTTCATTTCCCCTTACTCCCGCATGTCCTAGGACGTAGACAAAGGTGACCTTACATATTTTTTACTTCCGCAATGACTCTACCCATTGCATACGCACAGAGCCCGCCTACACTTTTTATCATGCTCATAGAATCACTCAGTATGCAGGCGTGAGTGTAGTCTTGTGACTCTAACAAGATGAATGCCTTTGTCACTGCCATCACCTCCATCGTCATGCTACTCGTGGTCATAAAATATGCACCACTTTCTTCTTTGACTATTCTGCCTGCCGAGAGTGCTGTAAATGTCCATGCACTCCTTTGGTGTCGTATTACAGATCCGTCTGTATAGATGACTGCATCTTTCTCATTGGTGTTATCCCAGATGAGATCGTTGACCTCCTCATTGACCACGACTGAGTTCTGTTCTCTTTATTCCTTTCGAGTGTGACAATACACGAGAATGTCCCCCTGAATGACGTAGGCAACTGTATCCACCCCTCGCCATCGTTGATATTAGTACGCCCACAGACCTGTTTGATGTCATCTTCTGCTCGGTCCACCCATGATTTGCCTCATTTTCGCCTGACACCCTTCTCTGTGTTGAGCTCATGATGCAATGGATGCTCTCTATCTGCACTTATCTTCAGGTTATGCTCGTGCCCTCCAGATCTTAATCCTGCCATCCATGGTTGGAAAGTCAAGAAGATACCTCACTGCTACACAAGGAATGTCTCTCGTACACCCCAAGATAATGCGCATAGCTTAATTCTGTATTTTCCCCCGCCCGTCAATTTGCGTCTTACTGGCAGTAAGAATTGCCAGGGTATACTTTTTCGGGTGTCGAGGGAAATACAAAGTTCTGGTTCTCGTCCTTTTGACGGCTTCACTCATTGTTAATTGATGTTACTGTAAAGTTCCTTGGACAGTTAAGAAGGGCTAACGAGAAATTTCTTTAAAATTCAACACAAAAAGCGATCCCCTAAAATGCATCATTCTCTGACCAGTGTTCGTCTCGGCGTTTCTATGGGCTGGCCTCTTTTCCTCCTACCTGTTGTTTCCCGCGTGAGGGCTTGCTTCGTTATTCGGTTATTATTTCTTCTCGGGGGGGGGGGGGGGGGGGGGCCTCGGTAGCCTAGTTGGGAAAACCCCCTGACTGGACTACCGACGTTCGGACAACCCGTGTTCGATTCCCGCTGTGGGCAGTGTGAATTGTACTCGTGGTTGGAAAAAAAATACCCCTATGGTCGACCCAGCCGTTGCAGAAATGGGTACCGGGGTATTACCCTGGGAAGGTGAGGAATGACGCTTCGCATCTGAGTCTCGATGCTTGAGGCGACACTATACAGAAATCTCCGAACATTTATGGATAGGCGGCCGAGCACATATGGGTGTATACTCGCGTGCTAAGACGCCGGTTCAAGCCTCGTACTTTACCTTTACCTTTATTTCTTCTCATCACAGGTCCAGCATCTTTTCTTGATTACTGATGATATTAGTAGTTAATTGACAATTTCTCTAATTCGCTCGTTTGTTTTGAATTTGTTTCATGTTATACCAAGTATTTTCCTTAGACATTTATTTCCAATTGCGTTCAACTGTTTTGCTCTGTCTCTTAGTTTTCCATCTATATAAGCACACGTTTAAAGTATAAAATATAATGCGGGGCTGCTTAAGTAAATCTGAAGAATGCATGAAATATGAACATACAAAGGTATCAAGTAGTTCAATCAATCAATCAATCCATAACCTTGTCGGTCACTGGGACACCATCGATGACATTTTCACAATTTGCTTCAAATCGTTGTAATTCAGATCAGATCTCTCTGATACAACAAAAGACATTCCTGTCCATTCTGTGATATTATCTACCCATCTGTTCGTTTGTCCTCCCTGTCTTTTTTTAACTGGTACTGTGCCTCACAGAATGGTTTTGGCAAGGCCTGTTGACCATGTGACGTGTCCATACCAGGTCAGTTTCCGATCTTTTATTATTGACAATATGTTTTTTATTGATCGGAGACAAATAATAATAAATGAATATTATTATAGAGGGAAACTTCCGAGGTGATAATCAGCGAATCAATTCAGAGGAAGAGGTATGTTTACAGCACTAGGAAATACATAGTGTATCTTAACAGAAGAAAAAATACAGATACACAATGTATTTCCGAGCTGTGATCGCAACCTCATGCTATAATCATGAGAACACCTGCTACGAAGTTAATTTTTTAGTTAGCTGAGCGGCTGTTGAAAGTTCCCTGGACAGCTAAAAAGACCAATGAGGAAGTTCTTAAAGAGGCCAACACAAAAAGGGAGCTCTTAAAAAACATCAGAAAGAAGCAATCAACATTTTTCGGGCACATCATGAGAAGAGGAAAGCTGGAATACTTGGTTACAACTGGCAAAATAAAAGGAAAGAGAGATCGCGGGCGACAAAGATAGAAAATACTGGATAGCTTGGTGCCATGGCATGGAAAACAGTCAACAACAGAACTGATACGATGCACTGTAGATAGAAGATTGTGGAGGGACATGATCACCTACGCCAACCGGTATGGCATATGATGATGATGATGATGATGGCAGTGTTCCCTAGCGTTTGGCTTTTCGCGGCAAGGCGCTGTGCCACTGAGTACGGGTTCGATCCTGCTTTGGTCCATTTTTTTTTCTGTTGTTGATTATTTGTCATTTTTTCCGAGTGCTGTAAACATACCTCTTCCTCTGAATTGATTCGCTGATTATCGCCTCGGAAGTTTCCCTCTATAATAATATTCATTTATTATTATTTGTCTCCAGCTTAAACCACTGGAAACTACTATTCGTGCTGTTTCGTCCTAAATGTTTGTCTGCAACGCAAGTATTCAGCCCTACCCTATCCGGGAGATACTTGTCTTAACAGGAAAAAATACAGATACGCTATGTATTTCCGAGCTGTGATCGCAACCTTATGCTATAGTCATGAGAACACCTGCGCGAAAGACATTGCCTACGAAGATAATTTGTTAGTTAGTTGAGTGGCAGTGTTCCCTAGCGTTTGGCTTTTCGTGGTAAGGCGCTGTGCCACTGAGTACGGATTCGAATTTTTTTTATATTGTTGATTATTTGTCAATTTTTCCGAGTGCTGTAAACATAGCTCATCCTGTGAATTGATTGGCTTTTATTGATCCAGTGGGTCGTTGGATTCTTTCACACACTTCTTCTTTGGTGATATGTTCTCTGTGTGATATGTTCTCTGTGTGATATGTTCTCTGTGTAGTATGTTCTCTGTATGATATGTTCTTTGTGTGGTATGTTCTCTGTATGATATGTTCTCTGTGTGGTATGTTCTCTGTATGATATGTTCTTTGTGTGGTATGTTCTCTGTATGATATGTTCTCTGTATGATATGTTATCTGTATATGTTCTCTATATGATATGTTCTCTGTATGATATATTCTCTGTGTGATATATTCTCTCTGTGATATGTTCTCTGTACGATATGTTCTCTGTATGATATGTTCTTTGTGTGGTATGTTCTCTGTATGATATGTTCTCTGTATGATATGTTCTTTGTGTGGTATGTTCTCTGTGTGATATGTTCTCTGTATGATATCTGTAATATCTTTCTATACCATCCCATCTCCAAGACTTGTACTCTTCTTTGTAGATCATCCGTAAGTGTCCACATTTCACTAACATACATAAATACAGATGTATCCACTCACTGTTCGTATTAGTCTGATCTTCGTTGTTAGACAGGTTCTTGCTTGTCCATATACGGTTGAGTTTTGTCATGGCTACCATCGCGTGTGCTATTCTAGATAAGCATCAAACACCTAAGCCTTTAGAGAGACAAGACAATGATGACATTTCGGAGTTTATAGGAATATGATCATTATTCAGTTTATAGAGATCAGACATATATTCAGTTTATAGAGATCAGACAAATATTCAGTTTATATGAATCTGACCATTATTCAGTTTATAGAGATCAGACAAATATTCAGTTTATAGAGATCAGGCAAATATTCAGTTTATAGAGATTAGACAGATATTTAGTTTATAGGAATCTGACCATTATTCAGTTTATAGAGATCAGACAAATATTCAGTTTATATGAATCTGACCATAATTCAGTTTATAGAGATCAGACAAATATTCAGTTTATAGAGATCAGGCAAATATTCAGTTTATAGAGATTAGACAGATATTTAGTTTATAGGAATCTGACCATTATTCAGTTTATAGAGATCAGACAAATATTCAGTTTATAGAGATCAGACAAATATTCAGTTTATAGAGATCAGACAAATATTCAGTTTATAGAAATCTGACCATTATTCAGTCTATAGAGATCAGACACATATTTAGTTTATAGAGATGAGACAAATATTCTGTTTATAGAGATCAGACAAATATTCAGTTTATAGAGATCAGACAAATATTCAGTTTATAGAGATCAGACAAATATTCAGAATTTATAGAGATCAGACAAATATTCAGTTTATAGAGATCAGACAAATATTCAGAATTTATACAGATCAGACAAATATTCAGTTTATAGAGATCAGACTATATTTATAGAGATCAGACAAATATTCAGTTTATAGAGATCAGACAAATATTCAGTTTATAGAGATCAGACAAATATTCAGAATTTATAGAGATCAGACAAATATTAAGTTTGTAGAGATCAGACAAATATTCAGTTTATAGAGATCAGACAAATATTCAGAAGTAATAGAGATCAGACAAATATTCAGTTTATAGAGATCAGACAAATATTCAGAATTTATAGAGATCAGACAAATATTCAGAATTTATAGAGATCAGACAAATATTAAGTTTATAGAGATCAGACAAATATTCAGTTTATAGAGATCAGACAAATATTCAGAAGTAATAGAGATCAGACAAATATTCAGTTTATAGAGATCAGACAAATATTCAGAATTTATAGAGATCAGACAAATATTCAGAATTTATAGAGATCAGACAAATATTCAGAGGTTATAGGGATTTGACAAATATTTAAAGTTTATAGGGAACGGACAGACATTCATAGTTTATTATAGGGAATGGACAGACTTTCATGATTTGTAGGGAATAGACAGACATTCATGGTTTATAGGGAATGGACAGACGTTAATATCACACAGCGCAATATAGTTCTAGACGTTTAGGATTTATAGAGAACTGACACTTATCTTGCTTTTTTCCCCTAAAAACCGCACCCTAATATGATGTAATCTCGCAGTGAAATTAAGTATTATACTCTCTGTACTACACCACAGTTGTACGGAGGGCGGATCACTTAAAAAGTATACTTCCTCTCCGTTATTATCTCTTTTCTATTCTTTGTCCGCCTTGCCAACTTAGTGTAGTGAGCTGGAAACCCATCTATATATTTTTATTCAGCAGGTGACCCGGTTAGGTTTGGACTGAACTCATATGCAGCCTATCACCAAACCAAACCTATCGGCTGTAGCGAGTCAGCTGTCGTTGTGGAATTGTTATTATATATATCAGTGGCGTATTCTCTATGATACCGCAGCTACCGCCGGTAACCTGAACATATTAATAAAGTACAAAAGGAAATGATAATTTATTGTATTTTTAAAAATAATTGTATTACAAATTTTCGAATATTCTATTACACATTTCGTGGGCCAATATGATTTATTTGCTTTGATTTGCATTTATTAAAGCAAGGTTTTCCTCTGGCCACTATAACGCTTGTGAATGAAACCAAAACTACTATACATTTGAAACCTCTATTAGCCAGAAGTACATTTTTCCACTATCCGGACCTTGTATTAACGACATTGACATTCAAAAATGGGAGTCAAAATAAATAGCGGGTGTTGCCGCAAGAGAAATGCGGTTTCATGGATTATTTTTAGCTCTAGCCAATCAGAATCGTCAAAAAGTGAAACTATGTCTGATTACCGGATCTTCCTAACCTATTTATAACTACGTTATGTGCATCAGCGTCTGTAGAAAGAACTTTTTCTGCTCTCAGGAGAATCAAATCTTATTGTCGCTCAACTCAGACACAAGAACGCTTATCAGGTTTGGCATTAATATCCATTGAGAAATCATTCCCTAAGAAACTTAGAAACCAACCCAACAGTACTTTTAATGACAAAATCATCAAAATATTTTCATTCCAAAAAAGACGGATATAATTAGCATACATAAGTAAGTAATTTAAAATGTAGTGATATCATTAGAAAATATTACTTTATGTTAGCCTAATGAATATAATTTATGTTTTTATTTATTATGTCAGCGGTAGCCAAGACCCCAAAACCAGTATGCGCCACTGATATATATATATATATATATATATATATATATATATATATATATATATATATATATATATAGTCATGCCTGGAATAACAATTGGAGGCCATAATATAAATAATCTAAGGTATGCTGGTGAAACAGTCTTAATCGCTAAGAGTGAAAATGAGCTACAAGAAATGTTGGACATTATAGTGAAAGAAAGCAAAAATAAAGGACTCAGCCTTAACAGCAAAAAGACAGAAGTAATGGTGGCAACGAAGAAAAAGACATCACCTCAGTGCAAAATAAAGACAAGTGGAACAATATTAAAACAGAGAAATGAATTTAAATATTTGGGAACTTTGTTAACCTCAGACGGAAGATGTACAAAAGAGGTGAGATGCAGAATGGCTCAGGCAAAAGCAGCTTTCAAAAAAAAAAATGAGGAAGATACTATGCAATCCATTTTTGACAATAAAAACAAGAAAAAGAGTTCTTAAATGTTACGTAGAGCCAGTCTTAACATACGGATGCGAGTCATGGACAATAGGACAACAGACAAGAAAATCACTGGAGTCTGTAGAAATGTGGCTTTACAGAAGAATATTGAGAATACGATGGACAGCTAAGAAGAGTAATGAAAACGTTCTGAAAGAGGCCAAAGCAAAAAGAGAGCTAATTTCCAATATTAGGAAGAAACAATCATCATTTTTTGGCCATGTAATGAGAAGAGAACAACTGGAATATATTGTAACAACTGGGAAAATTGAGGGACGAAGAGACAGAGGGAAGCAAAGAGAAAAGATACCAGACAGCTTACTAGAATGGCTTGGCAGAAGGTCAACAAGAGAAATGATAAATAATTGTCGAGCTCGAAAATTATGGAGAGACATGATCACCTACGCCAGCAGACCCGGTACTTGATGGTGAGGATTAGTTATTTGTAATAAAATGGATTTGTTTTGGGGGACACACTGAAGATAACTCTTGATGATTGATGAGAGTTGCCGCGCCTGTAACTGCCATTATTAAATACATCTGGTCGTCCTCTGGTCAGTTTTTGAAACATTACTTCATTTTTCTACATATATCATAATTCATTTCATCATTAACAAGTACCATGTCTGCTTGTGTAGGTTATCATGTCTCTCTACAAATCTCGATCTCGACAGTTATTTATCATTTCTCTTGTTGACCTTCTGCTGCTAAGCATTCTATCATTCTATCTTAAGTCTTAACTATCTATATTCTTAGTTTAGCATTCTAAGGAAAAATTAAAAAATAGAATATAGAAAAAAATGGTGTCTGGTATGTAAGAAGCTTTACGTGATCACGTAAAGCTTCTTACATACCATTTTTTTCTATTTTTTAATTTTTCCTCACATTCAGCTTTACTGCAGCTTCGCATTTTTATGCCTTAACCCTTTAGCAAACAGTTCAACACTGATTTGATTCTTCTTCTTATCTTACTTAACAACTTAACTTAACAGAACACTAATAAACTATAAACTAACTAAAGCCAAGTTACACTTAGGGAGAGAGGTATGTTTACAACACTCGGAAACAAAAATCACAAATAATCAACAGAAAAATAAAACAGAAGAATAGACGGTCCGAAGCAGGATCGAAACCGTACTCGTACTCCTCAGCATTGGCACGAAACGCTAGAGCGCACGGCCAGCCAACTCAGCTACCTCAAAAAAGATCGATTTTTGGCATGTCTTTCACGCTTATGTACACATGACTAAAGCATAGGGCTACAAACACAACTCCGCAAAAAATTGTATATCTATATTTTTCTATTAAGACAATTATCTTCCATGTGGCTGAATACTTGCATTGCTGTCAAAGAGTTATAGGGCGAAACAGACAGAGAGTACAGGTTCCATCCCACTTCAGATTGTCTAATTTTCTTTGTTTTTTTCTTTTGTCGATTATTTGTGATTTTTTTCCAATTGTTGTAAACATACCTCTTCCCCTGAAATTATTTACTGATCTATCACCTCGGAAGTTTCCCTCTATAATAATATTCATTATTATTTGTCTAAAAAAACTGGTCTCTTTTCTCTTTGCTTCCCTCTATCTCTTTGTCCCTCAATTTTCCCAAGTCTTATAATATATTCCAGCTGTTCTCTTCTCATTACATGGCCAAAAAAATGATGATTGTTTCTTACTAATAATGGAAATTGGCAATTTGTTTTATTTTTGTTTATTTTGCCTCTTTCAGAACATTTTCATTACTCTTCTTAGCTGTCCATGGCATTCTCAACATTCTTCTGTAAAACCACATATCTACAGCCTCCAGTGATTTTCGATTTTCTTGTCTATTGTCCATGATTCACGTCAATATGTTAATAATTCATATATGTATACCTTAATTATAATACATAATTATGTGACTGCAAAGTGTGTTAAATTGTTTCTTTTTTTCTTTTCCGACTTCTCCTACTCTACAGTACCAAGTACTCTCTACAGTTCTACTACTACTTCACTAACTTTCACTTGATAATTTTACTTTGTATTTCTGTGCTTTACATGCCATTTTGCCGATTTGAAGGAAAATAGTTTCAATAAATAAATGTGAGCATAATAAATATACTTTTGTGCAGAGAGGAATGGACTTTGCCAGGCTAATCATTGTCCAGGATATGTCACCATAATTGCAATTTCAATTTGAGAATACAGGAAGCTGACAGCTGTAGACTCTCACTGCAGTAGCCTAGGTTAGTCGTAGTAGGACATGACCAACCAACAATTTTAACTTTTATCATATTTTTTTAACAGAATGCTATGAAAGGAATCAATAATTAACTACAAAATTAGCAATGTTAATGTTCATTATTTTTGTGATGAAAGCAAAGATGCTATGGTAATTTCCTAGTTTAGCATCTTTCTGCTCGGAGTAACATCCTCTTTCTCTTTATTCGATCTTTCTATAATCTGTTATTGGAATACCTTAAACATAACCCTAAACCTTGTTGAAAAAATGTAATTAAGTGCACAAAAACTAGTAGCAGTTGATACATTCAAGTATGTGTAGTCATTCGGGATATCACTTGTTTAACAGAAAGATGCTAAACAAAGAAATTGCCAATGCTATGATGGGAAAACAAGAGAAAAAAAAAATGCATATTTTGATTTAACACATTTATACATGAGTGAGCTAGATATGTAACTGACTGGGGTCAGAGGCCGGCAATGGGCAGTACCTGGCCTGAAAGATGTCATTAGCTCACAGCTGACTGAATCAGTGCTAGTGATTGGCAGTTGATCAAGATTCCACTCTACAGCTCATTGGTCATTGATGGTTCTAGAGATTGACTGTCCGGCTGTACCAAGTTGGTAGGAATTGAGAGTGAAGGCAGAGCAAAATGGAGACAAGATTTGAGACAGCTTGAGAAGATGATGCGATAAGAAAGCCAACAACAGAAGTGATTAACAACTGTAGAGATGAAAGCTATGGTGAGACATGATTACCTATGGCAGCAGATTATGATAATGGTTAGTCGAAGGCTCCGGTATCACTCCAGACGAATGAAAATCCATAATTGTTCTACCACCCGTGCCAGTGGAATCATTCAAATTCATATTAATCTAATTGAAGGATCCAAACAAAGAAAGGCAGCTGCAGTCCCCATCATAGCATCTACAGCACACACCAAAAGACATAAGGCCAAACGGCACCGAAAGTGAACGCAGCTGAACTGTCCTTCATCATACGATACCATCACTCATTATAAGCAATCAAAATATCGAAACATGATCCAGATGAAAACACAGCTCACTGTTTGCTCAGAGCACTAAACTCAGTAGCTCCAGCAGCAAGCCGGACTTGTAAAATGGCAGCAGGTACGGTACTTAATGATAATCTCAACTTTTTAAAAAAAAATAAAATAATGGCCACTGTGCTGCCTAGTTGTTAAGCAAAAATCTACAGATGCAGAATGGATTCCAGACTGTGCAATGGAGTTTGTGCATATGGGTAAGCGTTCATCTTTGAAGTTCTCAGTATTTCAAGGAGAAGATCAGAGCACCTATAGTTGTGTCAGAGTGCATCAGTTATGATCATAACATAACATAACATAATGATAATTTAGATAGTTGTAAAGTCATATTTCACCTGTGTGTTACCGGGGCCTCCTTATGAGGGAAGTAAAGAATGGTGACACTGTGATCTTCCAGGCATGTCGTAAGAGGCGACTAAGGAGGTTAATCAATGATTTGACAAGCTGTCATTGTAAAAAGTATTGTTATGGAAACAGAGCCGTAGATTTTAGAAGAAGTGACTTCTACAATATGTGCCATTTTGGCACGCAAGGTTTCTGTTTTTGAGATTGTGGTCCTGCCCTATGTGCCGTCTTCGGCTTGAAAGGACAATAGATAGATAGATAAAAAGTCATATTTCAATTGTATTTTTTTTTCCATTAGCTTGCGAGGTCACCACATTTTGTGGTGGTGATAACAGAGTTGTGAGCTGACAGTACACACACACAATGGGCTGGATGAAGCAGCTGGTTCGAGGTATTGTGCTGTTCATCCCACCTTACATGGCTTTCAGTGACGCTTTTTATTCTGTGAGAACTGTGGATGGTGTGTCCATGCAGGTATTGTTTGTTGACATTTTATGTGGACATTTTTCTTAGAATAAGTTGAGATTTGATGTTTGTTTGTTTGTTTCTCTCCGCCTTTGTTGTCTTTCAATGTCGAAGAGAAATGAAGTTTCTGAATCTCTGTTCTGTATATTGCCTCATGCATAATGCTCATCGGGGTGTCCGGTTAGCGCAATCGATAGGCGGTTGGCTTACCACGGCAACAGCCGGGGTTCGTACCCTGGCGAGGACACCTGGGTTTTACTAATTCCCTAAAAATTAGTGGGAGCCGCGATGGCTCAGTGGTTAGTGAACTGGACTACTACGGACAAGGGGTAGGGTTCGATCCCAACCGACGGCTTCAGGGTTCACCCAGCCTTAAAATGGGTACCGGATTTTTTTCTGGGAAAGTAAAGCAGCACGGGCGTAATACCGACCACATTACCCCAAAAATCATGTGATGAAGGTCTGTAAAATATAGGGTCACTAACACCATATTTCCCTATACGCCACTTGGCGTGACGGGGGCTACTTTACTTATAATGCTCATCGTGATGTTTACTATTTCATTGATCCATCAACTTCTAGCTCCTTCTTTCTCTTTTTCTTGCTGATTCTTCTTCTTTCCTTTCTCATTTGCCTATCAATGTCGATAGGATATATAGTTTGCAGTCTTTTGTTCTTCTATTGACCTCTCCTGCTGTTATGTTTGTTTCCCAGTGTTTCCAATATTCCATCAATCCATGTTTTTTGTCTTTTGTTCTTCTATTGACCTCTCCTGCTGTTATGTTTGTTTCCCAGTGTTTCCAATATTCCATCAATCCATGTTTTTTGTCTTTTGTTCTTCTATTGACCTCTCCTGCTGTTATGTTTGTTTCCCAGTGTTTCCAATATTCCATCAATCCATGTTTTTTGTCTTTTGTTCTTCTGTTGACCTATCCTGCTGTTATGTTTGTTTCCCAGTGTTTCCAATATTCCATCAATCCATGTTTTTTGTCTTTTGCTCTTCTGTTGACCTATCCTGCTATCTATCTATCTTTCGTTCGCCTGAAGTATTGTCTATATCTGCAATGTCGTTTGCTGTATAAATTTTACTGTCTTTTGTAATTCTTGCAGTGGCCCATATAGTTTTGTCTGCAGTGTTGTATCTATGGGCCAATGGATTTTCCTCAGTCTACTATATTCAGTGTAGTCTTGAAGTATGTGTTCAGCAATTTGGGGTGCCTGTCCACATGTACATGTAGTTGAAGTTTTAATCTTGAATTTTGTATACATGTGACTGTTAAGTCGATTGTGTCCTGTTCTGAGGCATATAATGATAACTTGTTCATATCTAGTCATATTATGAAAGGCATACTGATTTGGGGCTTGTGGTCCTCAGATTGATTTGATTATCTGTTTCTTATAATGGTATGCAACCAGTGTATCTGGTTGTGTGCCTGTTGCACCTTCCTTTGCCAACTGATTCGCTTTCTCGTTTCCACCTCTCCTGCTGTTATGTATGTTTCCTAAGGTTTCTAATATTCTATCAATCCATGTTTTTTTGTCTTTTGTTTTTCTGTTGACCTCTCCTGCTGTTATGTTTGTTTCCCAGTGTTTCTAATATGTCATACATTTTTTTCTTTGCTCTGCCCTTGAGTTTGGTGTTCCTGCAGCATTTATTGAAGGCTTGTTGTATTGTTTTTATCTTTCTGTCTTATCACATGGCCAAACCACTTGATCTATTTTTTCTTTATGTATTTATTATTAATAGGAATTATCCCTAGTTTTTTTCTCAGTTATTCATTTCTGATCTTACCTTTCAAGCAGAAGATAGATTCATGAATTATCAAAGACTTACAAATTCATGAATTATCAAAGACCTAAAAATTCATAAATTATCAAAGACTTCATGATTGTAAGGCAGCTTAAGAGAATGGCTTTGCAGAAGGTCAACAATAGAAACGATAAAGAACTGTCGAGATTGAAAGTTGTGGAGAGACATGATTACCTACACCAGTAGGCCCGGTACTTGATGATGATGATGATCAAAGACTTAAAAATTTATGACTTAAACCAGGAAGTCATGGTTGTTGAGTGGTTAGTTTACTTGCTACTGAGCAGAAGGGCTTGGGTTCAATTCTCAGATGTGATCGATTTATTTCCTTTTAAACTGACACTTCATTGAGGTTCACCCAGCCTGTGAAAATAGGTTCCAGAATTTTGTCTGGGTGTTTAGGGTGGTCTGGAATGATACTGACTGCATCAGTGATAAAATATGTGCATGCCGTCACTAAAAATATGGATGTTAATATCTAAAACTGCCGTCACCATAAAGAGGACAGCACTCAGTGTTCTGGGTTAATTCTGTGACAGAAATATACTATCAAGTATGGACAGTATTGACAATCACGAAAGTACAGACTTTCATTAATGGATGCTTGCGCAGAATAAAGGGAGGGAAATGGCAGGACAAAGTCACTAACGTGGAATTATGGAAATGTACCGGTCAAATACCAGTGGATAAAGAGATACAGCAAAGACGATGGCGATGGATAGGACACACACTACGGAAGCCAACTGAGAGTATTACACAACAGGCCCTTTTTTGGAATCCCCAGGGGAAAAGACAAAGAGGAAGACCAAGGAATTCTTGGAGAAGACAGATAGAAGCAGAGATGAAGATGATGGGGAAGACATGGAATGATCTTAAAAGAATGGCAAAAAACAGAACGACTTGGAAAGTGTTTGTTGAAGACCTATGCTCCACCAGGAGCTAAAAGGTAAAAGATGGACAGTATACCCCCCCCCCCGTCGACCCAGCCGCTGGCAGAAATGGGTACCAGGGTATTACTCTGTGAAGGTGAGGAATGCCGCCTCACATCATGAGTTTCAATGCTTGAAGCAACACTATCCAGAAGTCTCCGAACACTTCTGGATAGGCGGCCGAGCACATATGTTGAAAACCCACGTGCTAAGATGCTGTTTCAAGTCTCGTACTTGACCTTTACTCTACTTTATTATTGTTACAATTGGATATTAAAATGTGTATTAACTTGCAAATATTGCTGTTTCAAATTTGAATAAACATATGCATGAACCTTAGCTGTGAGGTACACCATTCACAACTGTCTGTTTTATTCCAAAAGGGGAATTTTAGTTACAATCCTGTAAATTTTCCAGCAATTATTGGCAAAGATACCCTGAATCTATCACCTCGTATTTTCTACCCATTCTCAGAGTATAGTTTATGGATGCGGCTATTATAGGACTGATTGAATATGTTGAAATATGTGCGTACTGTGAGAATATTTATTTCTATATAATAGAGAATATATTTTTATGTCATTTTAAGCCGACTCTGAATCCAGATGGCAAGAATACAGATTTTGTTCTCCTGGACCGATGGGCAGCCACAAGCCTACAATTTGATAGAGGAGATGTTGTCTCATTGATGTGAGTATATTCAATCCATGTCAGTCTTGAGATGTGATGGCTTCGTGCTGATAAAATATTATTCTCTCTCCAGCATTCACGTGATGACTGCTAAAGAAATGAATAATAATTGTCGTCATTCATCCTGAAAAAGATGCCACTGGGGCATATAAACTAAAACATAAAATGGTATGGGGCAACTAAACTAAGAGAAAGACAAGACAAACTACAACGTTTCGGCAAAGGGGTTTATCATTTGTAGCAAACAAACTATAGAAATTAACGCATAAATCCAAGCCAATAAACACAACACATGTTAAAAAATTCAGTGGAAAACAGGAAAAGATGTATTAAAGATCATATGTTTGACCAATATCATTGTGTCTGGTAGGGAGACTGATTGATCTCGAGGCAGGATCCCAGTCTCGAGACAGAGTGATTGTGTTTTCAAATCCTCGCTGCACCATTTGGGGTTTTTATTTGTGATTTCTCTCTGCAGCAACTACCTCTGGTCTCAACAGCGAGGCTCGGCGTGAAACTCCTATTACATATTGATGGAAAAATATGTGAGCACCTCAGAAGACAGAGTTATCTGCCTGTGCTGCAAGGGACACGTGTGCACATGGCTACCAGGAAAAATAATGGATTAACACGCAAAATTCAGTCCCTGGTCTCTAAGGACTTCACCAGATGTGAAAGCTGGTGAACGCAAAATAAGAAATTGTGTCTGGTATGTGGTGGCCTCAGACTACCAATAGATGGCGTTGGCAAAACATATAGGAACCCGAGAAACAGTTCAACAACATGGTGGCACCCTTACAACAGTGCACCAAGCAAGAGCAGTAAATTGTTGTGAGATTTTTGTCTAGCAAAGGCGTGAAATCTTTAGAGGTTCATCAGCAGATGATAATTCAGTACAGTGACGAGTGTACGCAAGCATATGAATGAAGTGATAAGTTTAAGAGCAGCAAACTAGTTTAGGAAATTCTCAGCCAGTTCCAGCATTCATGGCAATCATGGAATATGACATTTCAGCCACGGAGAACATGGTACAGAAAAACCAGAACATCACCGTCCAGCAATCCACCATCACTTCTGGACTTAAGTATTGGATCATTCATAAGGAGCTGAAGTTGCGTAAAGTCTGTGCAAGGTGGTTAGGAAACCAATTGACTCCAGGATAAAGATGACTGCACACCTGTCAAAATAAGTTTTTTTCTCTGTGCTGTCTGTTCTTTGGTTCTTTGGTTATGGAAGGCCC
Organism: Megaustenia siamemsis; assembly: GCA_032433765.1. Classification (NCBI taxonomy): domain Eukaryota; kingdom Metazoa; phylum Mollusca; class Gastropoda; order Stylommatophora; family Ariophantidae; genus Megaustenia; species Megaustenia siamemsis. The sequence goes on along the minus strand of JAVIAB010000091.1, from coordinate 7,338,105 downwards.
CGGTATCACTGCAAACGAATTAAAATCCATAATTGCTCAACCGCCTGTGCCAGCGTAATCATCCGAATTAATATCTCATCTCCCAAACAAAGAAAGTTAGCTGCAGTCCCCATCATAGCTGTCACAGCAAATGCCAAAAGACATAAGGTGAAGCCGCACAGAAAGTGAACACAGCCAACTGTTCCCTGTCATACGATATCATCATTCATCGTAAACAATTGGAATATCGAAACATGATAAAAACAGATAAAACACACAGCTCACGGTGTGCATAGAGCACCTAACTCAGTAGCTCCTGCAACAAGCCGGACTTGGAATATGAGGAAACTGCAACAAGGAACACTTTATGTTGTGGTGTCTGTATACTTGTCAAGTTCTGACATACATGTATTAAACTAGAAGGGAATATGTTAAACACAGAACTGGAGTCGTCAATCGCTGGACACTGTAGGACTTGCTGAGGAGGGGATCTGAGCACCTATGGACATGTTCGGAGTGTAATGATAATGACCTGCAAATAACTCAATGTTAAACAGTAATGATGTAATTATTTCGGTATTTGCAATGAATATTCTATAAATTAAAAAATTATGATTTTCGACTAAATACACTTTGTACTTAAATTGTCTCTTTCTAACTTTGACCTCCTCCTCTACATCCCAGCATTTATCCTTGTTTTGGGTTCTGGGGGAGGTGGGGTGTCTATAAGGCTGCAAACCCGAAGTGGTAGTCTTTTGATGATAAGAATAAGTAACTGATTATGAAAGCATGTCATCGTTTGTTTTATCTTGTCAGATAAGAATAAGTAACTGATTATGAAAGCATGTCATCGTTTGTTTTATCTTGTCAGATAAGAATAAGTAACTGATTATGAAAGCATGTCATCGTTTGTTTTATCTTGTCAGCTCCCCAAAAGACCCAACACAGTGGCTGATCAAGCGAGTGGTTGCCCTGGAAGGTGATCATGTCAAGTAAGTTTAGCTTAGTTTAGTTTAGTTTAGTTTAGTTTAGTTTAGCTTAGCTTAGCTTAGTTTAGCTTAGCTTAGCTTAGTTTAGCTTAGCTTAGCTTAGCTTAGTTTAGCTTAGCTTAGTTTAGTTTAGCTTAGTTTAGCTTAGCTTAGCTTAGTTTAGTTTAGCGCTTAGCTTAGCTTTAGTTTAGTCGACGGATCATGCTCATTTCACATCGGACACATCTATAAGTACTTAGACCTCCTTCCAAGTATGGCTCTCAGTGAGTGGAAATTCTTAGTTCTTCTATGTTGATCTGTTATTCTTCTGTGTTGATCTGTTATTCTTCTATATTGATCTGTTATTCTTCTGTGTTGATTTGTTATTCTTCTGTGTTGATCTGTTATTCTTCTGTATTGATTTGTTATTCTTCTGTGTTGATCTGTTATTCTTCTGTGTTGATTTGTTATTCTTCAGTGTTGGTATGTTATTCTTCTGTGTTGGTATGTTATTCTTCAGTGTTGATCTGTTATTCTTCTATATTGATTTGTTATTCTTCTATATTGATCTGTTATTCTTCTGTGTTGATTTGTTATTCTTCTGTGTTGATCTGTTATTCTTCTGTATTGATTTGTTATTCTTCTATATTGATCTGTTATTCTTCTGTGTTGGTATGTTATTCTTCTGTGTTGGTATGTTATTCTTCTGTGTTGATCTGTTATTCTTCTGTGTTGATTTGTTATTCTTCTATATTGATCTGTTATTCTTCTGTGTTGATTTGTTATTCTTCTGTGTTGATCTGTTATTCTTCTGTATTGATTTGTTGTTCTTCTATATTGATCTGTTATTCTTCTGTGTTGGTATGTTATTCTTCTGTGTTGATCTGTTATTCTTCTGCGTTGATTTGTTATTCTTCTGTGTTGGTATGTTATTCTTCTGTGTTGATCTGTTATTCTTCTGTATTGATTTGTTATTCTTCTGTGTTGGTATGTTATTCTTCTGTGTTGATTTGTTATTCTTCTGTATTGATTTGTTATTCTTCTGTGTTGGTATGTTATTCTTCTGTGTTGGTATGTTATTCTTCTGTGTTGATCTGTTATTCTTCTGTATTGATTTGTTATTCTTCTGTGTTGGTATGTTATTCTTCTGTGTTGATTTGTTATTCTTCTGTATTGATCTGTTATTCTTCTGTATTGATTTGTTATTCTTCTGTGTTGGTATGTTATTATTCTGTGTTGATCTGTTATTCTTCTGCGTTGATTTGTTATTCTTCTGTGTTAATTTGTTATTCTTCTGTGTTTCCTCATGGTCATCCTCAAGTTGCTCCATGTGAAACTCAGCAAAACAATTTCAAATTTGAACATCTGAGTTATGTGAACTGACTTCAGACCCAAAAATGGCCTTTTCCCCAATTAGTCCGACTTACAACCCCATGATGACGTATGTCGCAAAACTGCTTCATACTGATTCCCGCCATAATGCAGGCAAAGCGGGGTGAATATAATCTATCAATGCCAGTTAATATGTATTCGATACCTACTTGTAGTAGTAGACTTCAGTCATAGTTGACTATGGATTTTTCTGCACACCAAGAAATGTTAATTTTTCTTTCTTTGACAGTTTTCATTTTTTTTCTATAAATCTGTCTGCTTCTTGTTTGAGTTGGAGCTTTAGAATGTGTTTCCAAAGATTGTTGTCTGCAATACTGTGATACATATTAATAAGAACTGGTGCGTCATCTAGCGGTTGTAGTTGAAACTACATCCACCCGATGTAAACAAAGTGTTGTCATGGCAATCTTAATTGTGTTGAGGAGTCAAAGAAAGAGAGAAGCACCAAACTTTTACCAACAAATATTTAACAGGCAGCTTGTGCTTAAATTCTTCAGTTTTGTGACATTGTTTGCATGTTCCATTACATTGGCTTGTTTATGATAGGTGGTTGTAATGTGAAAGGCTAATTTTTTAAAGAATGACATTTGAGGACCGATATAAGAGATCTGTACTTTAGGTGACATTTTGATAGGTAAACAATATTAGAGTGTCCTTACAAGATAGAAAGATGAAGGCTAGATTGCTTGCGATCACCCGATGACTAAAGGAGTACACCTTTCATCATCCACCCTTAAAAGGACATTAAGTGGGCGTGTCTGTGTTGTGATGTGGTTTGCAGTATAACTGTGATATTTGCGCCTTTCGACCTAACACATCCAACTTCAGCATGACATTTTTGAGTGCCGGGTTGTCTTCCCTCTTCGATCTCTACTCACATGGCAAGACTCAAAGGTTAGTTTGTTACTAAAGGCACCGTTGAGAGATGGAGCAGGGTCTGGATTGTTCTGGTTCATCAATCCTGGTGCAAGCCATCAGCTGTGGGTCACTGACAACTTCCAGCTCTGAGGCAAAGGTGTCTGACAGCAAGAGAGCTGAAGTTGTCGGCAAATCAAAGCGATGGCTTGCTCCTGAATCAGTATACAAGAACCATTTAAGCTTATTCCAACTTTTTGTGGTGTATCTAGTAACAGATTAACCTGCCTAGTCTGGCCAAATGAGTAGGAATCAAGATGGAAGGCAATCTGTTACTCAAAAATGCCATGCTGAAGTAGGATATGTTGGGACAAAATGCATGAATATCACCATTCTACTACAAACCACAACACAACGCATATATGTCTACTTAAAAAAAAAAAGTAAAGTGCCCCCATCATGCCAAGTGGCGTATAGGAAATATGGTGTTAGTGACCATAAATTTTACAGACCTTCGGCACATGATTTTTGGGGTAATGTGGTCGGTATTACGCCCATGCCGCTTTACTTTCCCAGTAAAAAATCTGGTACCCATTAAAGGCTGGGTGAACCCGGAAGCCATCGGTTGGGATCGAACCCTATTCTTGTCCTTCGTAGTCCAGTTAACTAACCACTGAGCTATCGCGGCTACCATATATGTCTACTTAGCAACCTATTAAGAGTGGATGACAAGAAGGTGTATTCCTTTAGTAAGGTGAGCACAAGCTGGCAGGAAGCAAAACTCGTCTAAAGGGAGACAGATAATTTTTATGGATACAAAATAAGGATAAATATCTAGTGATGGTAACTGGACACAGGCAAACCAATGCTATCTTGTGTTGTTTTATCTGGGTTGATACTACATGGTGAGAAGTCTTTTTTTAATTTAGTGTGAGGTTCATGAACCTAGTTAATCTCAGACACAAGATATTGTACAAATTAGTCTATGACACAAGATATTGTACAAGTTAGTCTATGACACAAGATATTGTACAAGTTAGTCTATGACACAAGATATTGTACAAGTTAGTCTATGACACAAGATATTGTACAAGTTAGTCTATGACACAAGATATTGTACAAATTGTCTCTGGTGCAAGAATTTGTACAGGTTAGCCTGTGATGCAAGACTATACAAGTTGGTGGTTTATGACACAAGAATTTGTACAAGTTAGTCTATGACACAAGATATTGTACAAGTTAGTCTATGACACAAGATATTGTACAAATTGTCTCTGGTGCAAGAATTTGTACAGGTTAGCCTCTGATGCAAGACTATACAAGTTGGTGGTTTATGACACAAGAATTTGTACAAGTTAGTCTATGACACAAGAATTTGTACAATTAGTCTATGACACAAGATATTGTACAAGTTAGTCTATGACACAAGAATTTGTACAAGTTAGTCTATGACACAAGAATTTGTACAAGTTAGCCTCTGATGCAAGGGATTGTAAACATTAGCCTCTGATGCAAGACTATACAAGTTAGTCTATGACACAAGAATTTGTACAAGTTAGTCTATGACACAAGAATTTGTACACGTTAGTCTATGACACAAGATATTGTACAAGTTAGTCTATGACACAAGATATTATACAAGCTAGTCTATGACATAAGATATTGTACAAGTTAGTCTATAAAAGTAAAATACCCCCATCACGCCAAGTAGCGTATAGGGAAATATGGTGTTAGTGACCCTATATTTTACAGACCTTTAGCACATGATTTTTGGGGTAATGTGGTCAGTATTACGCCCGTGCTGCTTTACTTTCCCAGAAAAAAATCCGGTACCCATTTAAGGCTGGGTGAACCCGGAAGCCATCGGTTGGGATCGAACCCTACCCCTTGTCCTTGGTAGTCCAGTTCACTAACCACTGAACTATCGCGCCTCCCCAAGTTGTACAAGTTAGTCTATGACACAAGATATTGTACAAGTTAGTCTATGACACAAGATATTGTACAAGCTAGTCTATGACACAAGATATTGTACAAGTTAGTCTAGGACACAAGAATTTGTACAAGTTAGTCTATGACACAAGATATTGTACAAGTTAGTCTAGGACACAAGAATTTGTACAAGTTAGTCTATGACACAAGAATTTGTACAAGTTAGTCTATGACACAAGAATTTGTACAAGTTAGTCTATGACACAAGATATTGTACAAGTTAGTCTAGGACACAAGATATTGTACAAGTTAGTCTATGACACAAGATATTGTACAAGTTAGTCTATGACACAAGATATTGTACAAGTTAGTCTATGACACAAGATATTGTACAAGTTAGTCTATGACACAAGATATTGTACAAGTTAGTCTAGGACACAAGAATTTGTACAAGTTAGTCTATGACACAAGATATTGTACAAGTTAGTCTAGGACACAAGAATTTGTACAAGTTAGTCTATGACACAAGATATTGTACAAGTTAGTCTAGGACACAAGAATTTGTATAAGTTAGTCTATGACACAAGATATTGTACAAGTTAGTCTAGGACACAAGAATTTGTACAAGTTAGTCTATGACACAAGATATTGTACAAGTTAGTCTAGGACACAAGAATTTGTACAAGTTAGTCTATGACACAAGATATTGTACAAGCTAGTCTATCTTCTTCTTCTTCTATCCTTCCTCTGCTGCCGTTGGCGTCGAGGGGAGAAACAATCTGCGATTCTTTGCTCTTCTGTTGGCCTCTTCTGGTGTTATCCCTCCTAGTGACTCTAGTATTCCCTTTATCCATCTCTTTCTTGGTCTTCCTCTTAATCTGGCGTTTTCATAGCGTTTATTTAAGGCTCTTTGAGTCATTGTTAGTTCTTTTTGTCTTGTTATGTGGCTGAACCAATTTATCTGTTGTTTCTTTATGTAATCGATAGCTGGTTCAATTTCGAGTTTCTTCCTCAGGTCAGTGTTTCTTACTCTGTCCCTTAAGATGTTTCCTGTCATTCTTCTGACACATTTCATTTCGGTGGTTGTTATCTTTCTTATTGTTCTAGAGTCCAGCGTCCAATTCTGGCACTGATAGCACAGAGTTGGTAGAAAAATTGATTTGTATATTGCCCTTTTTTCTTCCGTAGTTATTGCCTTGTTTTTCAATAGTGTTGATACTTGGCCTATAACTTGGCATGCTTTGTTACACCTTACATCTATCTCTGTCTCTTGGTTATTGTCTTGTGTTAACGTGCTACCCAGATATTTAAAATTGTCTACTTGCTTCAAAGTTGTATTATCTATTATGATGTTTAGTTTTTCTTTCTTTCTCGCTATTGCCATTACTTCGGTTTTGCTTATGTTGATCTTCATGTTGTATTGTTTACAAGTGTTTACAAGTTAGTCTATGACACAAGATATTGTACAAGTTAGTCTATGACATAAGATATTGAACAAGTTAGTCTATGACACAAGATATTGAACAAGTTAGTCTATGACACAAGATATTGTACAAGCTAGTCTATGACACAAGATATTGTACAAGTTAGTCTAGGACACAAGAATTTGTACAAGTTAGTCTATGACACAAGATATTGTACAAGTTAGTCTAGGACACAAGAATTTGTACAAGTTAGTCTATAAAGTAAAAAAGGGAAATATGGTGTTAGTGACCCTATATTTTACAGACCTTCAGCACATGATTTTTGGGGTAATGTGGTCGGTATTACGCCCGTGCTGCTTTTACTTTCCCAGAAAAAATCCGGTACCCATTTAAGGCTGGGTGAACCCGGAGCCGTCGGTTGGGATCGAACCCTACCCCTTTGTCCGTAGTAGTCCAGTTCACTAACCACTGAGCTATCGCGGCTCCTACTAATTTTTAGGGAATTAGTAAAACCCAGGTGTCCTCGCCAGGGTACGAGCCCCGGCTGTTGCCGTGGTAAGCCAACCGCCTATCGATTGCGCTAACCGGACACCCAAGTTAGTCTATGACACAAGAATTTGTACAAGTTAGTCTATGACACAAGAATTTGTACAAGTTAGTCTATGACACAAGATATTGTACAAGTTAGTCTAGGACACAAGATATTGTACAAGTTAGTCTATGACACAAGATATTGTACAAGTTAGTCTATGACACAAGATATTGTACAAGTTAGTCTATGACACAAGATATTGTACAAGTTAGTCTATGACACAAGATATTGTACAAGTTAGTCTAGGACACAAGAATTGTACAAGTTAGTCTATGACACAAGATATTGTACAAGTTAGTCTAGGACACAAGAATTTGTACAAGTTAGTCTATGACACAAGATATTGTACAAGTTAGTCTAGGACACAAGAATTTGTACAAGTTAGTCTATGACACAAGATATTGTACAAGTTAGTCTAGGACACAAGAATTTGTACAAGTTAGTCTATGACACAAGATATTGTACAAGTTAGTCTAGGACACAAGAATTTGTACAAGTTAGTCTATGACACAAGATATTGTACAAGCTAGTCTATCTTCTTCTTCTTCTATCCTTCCTCTGCTGCCGTTGGCGTCGAGGGGAGAAACAATCTGCGATTCTTTGCTCTTCTGTTGGCCTCTTCTGGTGTTATCCCTCCTAGTGACTCTAGTATTCCCTTTATCCATCTCTTTCTTGGTCTTCCTCTTAATCTGGCGTTTTCATAGCGTTTATTTAAGGCTCTTTGAGTCATTGTTAGTTCTTTTTGTCTTGTTATGTGGCTGAACCAATTTATCTGTTGTTTCTTTATGTAATCGATAGCTGGTTCAATTTCGAGTTTCTTCCTCAGGTCAGTGTTTCTTACTCTGTCCCTTAAGATGTTTCCTGTCATTCTTCTGACACATTTCATTTCGGTGGTTGTTATCTTTCTTATTGTTCTAGAGTCCAGCGTCCAATTCTGGCACTGATAGCACAGAGTTGGTAGAAAAATTGATTTGTATATTGCCCTTTTTTCTTCCGTAGTTATTGCCTTGTTTTTCAATAGTGTTGATACTTGGCCTATAACTTGGCATGCTTTGTTACACCTTACATCTATCTCTGTCTCTTGGTTATTGTCTTGTGTTAACGTGCTACCCAGATATTTAAAATTGTCTACTTGCTTCAAAGTTGTATTATCTATTATGATGTTTAGTTTTTCTTTCTTTCTCGCTATTGCCATTACTTCGGTTTTGCTTATGTTGATCTTCATGTTGTATTGTTTACAAGTGTTTAGAAGTTAGTCTATGACACAAGATATTGTACAAGTTAGTCTATGACATAAGATATTGAACAAGTTAGTCTATGACACAAGATATTGAACAAGTTAGTCTATGACACAAGATATTGTACAAGCTAGTCTATGACACAAGATATTGTACAAGTTAGTCTATGACACAAGATATTGTACAAGTTAGTCTATGACACAAGATATTGTACAAGCTAGTCTATGACACAAGATATTGTACAAGCTAGTCTATGACACAAGATATTGTACAAGTTAGTCTATGACATAAGATATTGTACAAGTTAGTCTATGACATAAGATATTGTACAAGTTAGTCTATGACACAAGAATTTGTACAAGTTAGTCTATGACACAAGAATTTGTACAAGTTAGTCTATGACACAAGAATTTGTACAAGTTAGTCTATGACATAAGATATTGTACAAGTTAGTCTATGACACAAGATATTGTACAAGTTAGTCTATGACACAAGATATTGAACAAGTTAGTTTATGACATAAGATATTGTACAAGCTAGTCTATGACACAAGATATTGTACAAGCTAGTCTATGACACAAGATATTGAACAAGTTAGTCTATGACACAAGAATTTGTACAAGTTAGTCTATGACACAAGAATTTGTACAAGTTAGTCTATGACACAAGATATTGTACAAGTTAGTCTATGACATAAGATATTGTACAAGTTAGTCTATGACACAAGATATTGTACAAGCTAGTCTATGACACAAGATATTGAACAAGTTAGTCTATGACACAAGAATTTGTACAAGTTAGTCTATGACACAAGAATTTGTACAAGTTAGTCTATGACACAAGATATTGTACAAGTTAGTCTATGACACAAGAAATAGTGCATTATTCTACTTAGATTTCACAAATAACTCACCAAACTACAACAAAAACTCAACATTTCTACTCCCTCCACAGAAGCTCAAGCTGTTTTGGGGAAGATGTAGACATTCCCAGAGGTCATTGCTGGGTAGAGGGAGACAATCATGATTGCAGCTTGGACAGTAATAACTTTGGCCCGGTAAAATTGCTCTTACATAGTGTCCCTTATTCTTATATACTATTCTAGAGACCATGCTTAGAATAATTTCATCATATTTTGTACCTTTTTACCCTTGATTACGATACCTATCTAAAGATAAAGGCTCTCTGTCTAAGAGACGTATGACGCAAGCTGGAGAAAGCCGTAAGGAGTCCAGGTTGCTGACTCACCTTTTGTCTACCAGAAAAGACCAATAGGAAGACCAAGAAATTCTTGGAGAAGACAGACTGAAGCAGAGATGAAGATGATGGGGAAGACATGGAATGATCTTAAAAGAATGGCAAGAAATAGAACGACTTGGAAAGTGTTTGTTGAAGACCTATGCTCCACAGGGAGCTGAAAGGTAGAAGAAGAGAAGATGACGATACCTATCTGTGAGCCAAGTTTTTACGATACTGTCATAAAAATGATTACCACTTAATGGTTATATTTGGAACTCGGAAAATTAGATTTTCTTTGAACTTTTGCTACAAAACTGTGTGTCTACCAAAGCAGAGACAGGGGAATTGAATGCTCTAATCATCTCCTGGCTTAGATTAGACTTATTGCCTGAAATTCAACCTCATCATGCTGTGGCTACTGGAGTGTTATGTTATCTATTGACACGGCAGCCGTATGTCCGGCTTTGTCTTATCATCATTCACTGCCCATCCCATGTAGCAAAGGAAAAAAATGAGTTTGTTGAAAATTGGCCAAATTTATTTTAAAACAAACAGCCCCGTTTATACAATAACGTAGTACTTTTTACCCTGTGGACGTTTGTGTCTGATACAACATCAAAGTAAACAAATCAACACTCAGGGCCTTTTTGCGCTACTGAACGCTTGAAAAAATGGCGGTTTGTTTTCACCGGTCTGTCATCAAGGACGCTTAATTCATTTAATTTGTAAAAGGCTCACAGTGTGTCCACGTGCTGCAGAGCAATTTACTGGAGTTTGCCAGTCTATAACGTGGAAAAGGGTTCTGGACCGTGTGACTGAGTGCACGTGAGTCTAGACCACCCACAGCATCGACGTTCAGCGACAAAATCATCTATGAGACTGTGACAACAGTAAGTATTCAGATGCAGCCAAAACGACAACATCAAAGAAGGAAAACATGACAAGGTAAGCGTGGTGGCGTTAAACTGTCGAAGTGTGAGAGGCTAGGCCTAAAGTATGTACGTGTTACATATTGGAATTGTGGGTCCATAAATCATCGACATCCCATTCTTGATAAGCTACTGTGCGGCGCCGATATAATGGTTTTGCAAGAAACTCTTCTTGGTGACAGGACAGTAAGTACTCCTGGTTTTCATTGTTTCTACAATAGGCGACACCTTGGGCAGTCCATCCTTGTGCGCAACAATATGGTGGCAGCTGAGGTTGATATGTCTGCATGGGACAATGCAGAATTGCAGATAAATGCGGTTAGGGTACAGACCCCAGTTCATTTCGTGATTGTAAATGTGTACGCCTGTAATGGGAAGGTGAACACACAACAATGGCAGAATCTCTTCGAGTTCGATGAAGAGAACGCCATTTTCTGCTGAGACTTTAATGCTAGAGGCAACCAGTGGGGTAACGTCATAACCAACAAGCAGGGTGAAGACCTAGAGAATGCACTAGTGTCAGTCGATTTAGAGTGCTTGAATGATGGAAGGGCAACAAGAATGGCCACTCGAACAGGGGACTCTGATAGTGTCATAGACCTGGCACTGGTGTCTTCCACCTTCGCACCGGTTTGCAGGTGGAGCGCACTGGGGTTCCACGGAAGTGATCACTATCCATGTGTCCTCTTAATTGAGAAAAACAGAAATAGAAGCCAGAAAAAAAAGCTCCACACATTCCACTACGAGAAAACAGACCAGGACGTCATTAGCAAAATCAGACATAGGAAACAGAGCGCCCCTTGTAGGAAGCAGGAGAAATGGACGCAGCCACCCTGGTGGAACGTAGAAGTCGAGGTAGCTTGGCGGAACAAGAGACAAACGGCCAAGACATGGCAGAAAGCCAGAAAGAATGGAAGAACACAACCTGAGCTCTTGAAGCGTCTGAAAGAAGAGGTTGACCAAAAAATGATGCAACTATGTGCTAAGCAGGCTAAGAATGCCAAATGGGATGACTTGTGTAAAAAAGTGTGCTCAGAAAAATCGCTAACCGCATTCTGGCGCCTTCATCAGAGCATGAATGGCACAACACGACACAGAGGCATACCAGACTTTCAGAGCACAGGCCGGATATGGCACAAATCTGATGAGAGCAAAGGGAAGGCCCTGCGTGCCCGCTACATTGAGCAGACAGACCAAAGAAATGAGGCTGTAAGAATGAGGATATGGGGATCGCTGTAAAAATTGTGTAAGGATGTAGGGCTGGAAGAAGATCTCAAAATCACAACCGATACCATTCGCACGACACTTAAGAGGTCACACAACACTGCTCCTGGTCCAGATGGTGTTCGGTACGATGACATAGGCGATTTAGCTGACGACGACGACAAAACTGGTCAATGAGTTTAATGTCAGCATTCAGAGTTGCCAGATTAAGGAGGAGTGGCTACACAGCTACTTACTACCGCTACCGAAGCCAAACAAGGACCATTCTCAGATCAGTGCCTACAGAATCATCACAATGCAGTTTACTGCGGGCAAACTGCTGGAGAAAATAGTTGCCCGTGTCCTCACCTGTCACCTTGAACAGAAACGCGTATTCCCACCCACACTCTGAGGTTATAGATATAACAAAGAGACATGGCTCAATGCGGCAGTCTTTGTCTATAACGTCTTCGAAGGCTTCCACAGACGAGAGGAGACATGTGCTGCTGCTATAGATCTGGAGGATGCATACAACAGGGAATACCTCATGCATATGCTCCTCAAACTGGCGGGCACCCCTTCCTCATTAGATGGATCGCTGCGGCACTGTTTCAGATGTAGAAGTTGGTCTTCCGAGCCAACATCCATTTGTCCAGGGCTGCCACAAGGCTCACCATTGTCACCAGTTCTATTTAACGTGTACACAATAATGATCACGGAACAACAACTGGATGGGAGGGGAAGAACTATGACTTTTGCTGATGATATTCTGGTATATCGACAGGGAAGAGACAGACGGGGAATCACCTCCACAATGCAAGATGAACTTGATCGCATTTCTTCCTGGTGTGGGGTTTCAAGTGCCTTGGTTAATCCTAATAAAGCATCAGTTTCATGGTTCTCCCTTAACAATCATATCGTTAATACGGACACAGCGGTAGTACGAATGGGGGCTGATGAGGTGACCAGGGACAAGTTGATGACATACCTCAGAGTTAAGTTTGATCGCAGCCTGTGTTTTCGGGACCACGTCAACCATGTGATAGCAAAATCCTGCAAAGGATTAGCTGCCTTGAAGGTCATGGCAGCTGCCAACATCGAGCAGAGGCTACTTACTCTTCTGTTCCAGGGATTAGTCCTCGCACCAATCGAGTATGCCCTGGCAATTCTTACTGTCAGTACGACTCAAATTGATAGACTGGAGAAAATACAGAATGAAGCCATGCGCATTATCTTGGGATGTACAATGGACACTCCCTGTGTAGCAATGGGGTATCTTCTTGACTTTCCAACCATAGATGACAGAATCAAGATCTGAAGAGCACGAGCATACCTGAAGATTAGTACAGAAAAAGAGCATCCACTGCACCACATGCTCAACACAGGGAAAGGTACCAGGCTAAAAAGAGGCAAATCATGGGTGGGCCAAGCAGAAGATGTCATCAAACAGATCTGTGGGCTTACCAATATCACTGTTGGCGAGGAGTGTATACCGGTGCCTATGTCATTCAAGGGGACTTTCTCGTGTATTGTCACACTCGACAGGAAAAGTAGGAAACAGAACTCGGTCGTGGTTAATGCGGAGGTCAACGGTCTCATCTGGGATAACACCGATGAGAAAGATGCAGTCATCTATACAGACGGATCTGTAATACGACACCAAAGAAGTGCATGGGCATTTACAGCACGCTAGGCAGGCAGAATAGTCAAAGAAGACAATGGTGCATACGTCATGACCATGAGTAGCATGACAATGGAGGTGATGGCAGTGACCAAGGCATTCAAATGGTTAGATTCATAAGACTACACTCACACCTGCATACTGAGTGATTCGATGAGCATGATAAAAAAAGTGGAGGTGGGCTTTCTACGCATGCAATGGGTAGAGTCATTGCAGAAGTCCAAAATATGTAAGGTCACCTTTGTCTATGTCCCTGGACATGCGGGAGTACGGGGAAATGAAAGAGCAGCGGACAGGTTGGCTAGCTGTGCTAACGTTGAAGATGGTCAACCAATGAATCGGGCGGACGTCTTCAACGCCCTCCGAAATGTGGGAAGAGCACATCACTTCTTCGGATGAAAGAGATGGGAGTTAAGATGGGCACAGCCAGAAATGAGAAACTTAGTGGGCGTGTAAAAAGACTTATCAACCAACACAGAACTGGAGTCGTCAGTTCCAATTGGTGGACACTGCGGGACTTGCTGAGGAGGGGATCTGAGCACCTATGGACATGTTCGGAGTGCAATGATGATGATCCGCAAATAACTCAATAACACTCAGGGGTCACAGGAAGTTGTAATTAGGAAGGTAAACGAGTAGGGTAAGAATGTTTGCTCATGGCAAACTGTCAAATTCCAAGAGTTAATATTTTGAGGTGGTAATTTTTACGATGTTATCATAATCAAAGGTTAATTAACCCTAGATTTCGATACCTGTCTATGACTGATGTGTTTAAGATACTGTAGTAAAAATTACTACCACTTAAATGTAACATTAGGAGCTCTAAAAATAGAATGTTTGACAACGGCAAACTGTCAAATTTGGAAGAATTTGTGTTTTCATGTTGTAATTTTGTACAATGGTATTGTAAATCTAGGGTTTTAAAAAAATCTAAGAAAAACGTGATAAAAAATGTCGCAGCGAGAGTTATTTAGCAATAGCCCCCACCATCACTTATGCAACTACTCATGAAGCAAGCAGGTTTTCAACATATTTCATTTATTTTTCCCTTTGTTGGTCTTATCACTGAAATCTTCTTTTGTCTCTATTTTCTTTTTCTTATGTCTTCTCAGCATGCGGGAACTCATTTTTATTAACCCTAGATTACGATTTTTAAAAAAAGTAAAGTACCCCATCATGCCAAGTGGTGTATAGGGAATATGGTGTTAGTGACTATAAATTTTACAGATCTTCAGCACATGATTTTTGGGGTAATGTGGTCGGTATTATGCACATGCCGCTTTACTTTCCCAGAAAAAAAATCCGGTACCCATTAAAAGCTGGGTGAACCGGAAGCCGTCGGTTGGGATTGAACCCTACCCCTTTTCCTTTGTAGTCCAGTTCACTAACCACTGAGCTATCGCTGCTCCCCCTAGATTACGTCACCATAGTAAAATTACAGCATCAAGACTCAAAATTTGACATATTTCCATATTCAAGCATTACTCCCCTCCATATACATTCCTAATTAACCACGATCCCTGAGTGTTTAATTTGTACCCATTGTTGATATTTATTTATTTTTTTGAGATACATTGTTTAATGCGGTAAAAAAAATACCACTTTTCAAGAAATTGTCTGTTTTTGCTGTGTTCAGGGAAATTTCATGGTCATCGGCAGATATCAAACTACCCTTTTTTTACTTGGGAAACAGTGAATAACGCTATGTGGTCGCTGAACATGCTGACAGACTTACAGCGACCGTACCAATAGACATTGTAACACATTCAGTCCATGAGGTGAAACTCAGGTCATAAATCAACCTCAGCCAGGAATTTTGAGTCCCTGTATTTTGCCTAGTGTGAACATACGGGACTGTGTCAAGAGTACAGAGAAATTATTGTTTTTAGAGCACTTAATCTCATATTTAAGTGGTAGTAATTTTTACTACGGTATCGTAACTATTAGAGTTACAGATAGGTATCATAATTAAGGGATTAAACTACATGATAAACCATCTTTCTCTTACTTTAACCAGGTGTCCTATGGTTTGATCACAGCCAAAGCTTCCTACATCCTTTGGCCTCCATCACGATGGGGAAAACTGGAGCAGTTGGCAATGGCCCAAGACAGGGTGACATTGAGGGAGAATGTACAGCGAGGCCAGATGTTCTTTGGCTGGGATCATTAGTTTGTGTGTGTGTGGTGGTGTTCTTTGACTGGGATCATTAGTTTGTATGTGTGTGGTGATGTTCTTTGGCAGGGATCATTAGATTGTGTGTGTGTGGTGATGTTCTTTGGCTGGGATCATTAGTTTGTGTGTGTGTGGTGATGTTCTTTGGCAGGGATCATTAGATTGTATGTATGTGGTATTGTTCTTCAATTGGCAGCACAGTTTTGTATGTTATCCTTCTAAAAGTCCTCTTTGAGTGAAAGAAACATTCATTCATGTATCCAAACTGATGTTAGCTCATCTTTGTTTATTGACTAAATGCCCTGTAGTGGTATCTGCAAGTGTTTGTGGGTTACTTTTTTGTTACAAATAATTTGTTTTATTTATCTGCCTCTGGATGTGTTTAACCTGGATTATTTTACCTATCCGTGAGACATTTTTACAAATTACAACCACTAAATTGTTACATTTGGGAGTTCAGTCAATTATATTTTCTTTAAACTTTTGCTACATAGCTGTGTGTTTACACAACGAGAGACATGGGAATCTGGTGCGGTAATCATTTCTTGGCTTATGTTCTGAAACCCTGGAGGTGTTACTTTATTTATTCATTCTTCTGCCATCAATCCAGTCCGTATGTTCATCTTCCTCTTAACATTGTTCGCTGCCTATCCCATATTCTATCTATCTATTGTCCTTTCGAGCCGAAGACGGCACATAGGGCAGAACCACAATCTCAAAAACAGAAACCTTGCGTGCCAAAATGGCACATATTGCAGAGATCACTGCTTCTAAAATCTATGGCCCTGTTTCCATAACAATGCTTTTTTACAATGACAGCTTGTCAAGCCATCAATCAACCTCCTTAGTCGCCTCTTACGACATGCCTGGAAGGTCCCAGTGTCACTATGTGGGTCACACTATGAAGGTCACATGTCACTATCCCATGTTACAAAGGTCCATTTGATGTCTCGCTGACAGCAAGACTGCTTATAACGGAGTGTATCCACATCTCAGCTAACAGTCCATTAGACTAGTTAGGTTGTAGTTCCATTAGACTCGTTAGGTTGTAGTTCCATTAGACTCGTTAGGTTGTAGTTCCATTAGACTCGTTAGGTTGTAGTTCCATTAGACTCGTTAGGTTGTAGTTCCATTAGACTCGTTAGGTTGTAGTTCCATTAGACTCGTTAGGTTGTAGTTCCATTAGACTCGTTAGGTTGTAGTTCCATTAGACTCGTTAGGTTGTAGTTCCATTAGACTCGTTAGGTTGTAGTTCCATTAGACTCGTTAGGTTGTAGTTCCATTAGACTCGCTAGGTTGTAGTTCCATTAGACTCGCTAGGTTGTAGTTCCATTAGACTCGTTAGGTTGTAGTTCCATTAGACTCGTTAGGTTGTAGTTCCATTAGACTCGCTAGGTTGTAGTTCCATTAGACTCGCTAGGTTGTAGTTCCATTAGACTCGCTAGGTTGTAGTTCCATTAGACTCGCTAGGTTGTAGTTCCATTAGACTCGCTAGGTTGTAGTTCCAGGACTTTCAGTAGTTTACAATGAGTATGAAGCTGACAAAATAGTTCTGTGCACAGCTGTTTGTTTCCATCTCAAAGTGATATTTTAGTTATAATTTTGGAAATTTTCCAGCATTTATGGATGAAGATGTCTTGAGCCTAGTACATTCCACTCATTCTTAAAATTGATATTTGATGGGAGCGGTTTCAATTTGTGGCACCAGACAAAATGTAAACTTGTTGGCTTAGTAAATATTTATGTCCGAGTGATATTTTAGGAGTTAATGCTCGCAACAAAACGATTGGCAAATCTCAGAGTTTCTGGAGGTGTCATACTAAATTGTTAACCACAAAAGTTTTTAGGTTTTAAGACGCAGCTTCTTTTAACCACTTTGAATTTTTAATAGAAGAAGTATGTTTATATTAGAGGTAAAGGCATCAAGATGCGTAGAGATGCAAAGCTGCTGTAAAGCTGATGATAAAAGCAATACTAAAAAAAGAGGAAAAAAGTGGTATGGTGACAGCTTTACGTGGAAATAAAACAAAAAACGACGAAACAAAAGTCAACGTTTCGGCCAAGAGGCCTTCAGCTGGACGAACAACAAACATACAATAACACTCAGGGGTCACAGGAAGTTGTAATTAGGAAGGTAAACGAGTAGATATGTGAGTATATACGAGCAAATATTGTTTATATTACCTTCCTCAAGCACAAAAAGATATGTCAACAAAAGTATCAGTAACTGATCTGTCCTTAATTATTACAACAGAATACTTGGAAAACATGGACAGAGAAAAGAAGAAGATTGTCAGTTTTGTAAGAATTTAAAATTCCACAAAACATGATAAAGAAAATGAAAACAAGGAAAATAAATGATTCTGGTCATGTAAAACAGTGTAATAGCCTTGAGAAAGTTTGTCATCTTGTACTTGTGAGATTGGTATTATTTTCATTGAGAGTTCATATCTATATATATCCTCTTGTTCTGTTTTCATTCTTCTTTCCTTCCTCATTTGCCTTTGAACATCGAGTAGAGAGATCGTTAGCCATCTTTTGCTCTTCTGTTGGCCTTTCCTGCTGTTGTTTCCTAGTGTTTCTTATATTCCATCAATCCATCTTTTTCATGGTCGGCCCTTGGGTCTGGTGTTCTCACATTTATTAAAGGCTCGTTATGTTGTGTTTTGGTATTTCTGTCTTATCACGTGGCCAAACCATTTTATTTGTTGTATTTTTACATGCTCAATGGCAGGAATTATTCCTATCATTTTTCTCAGTTCTTCATTTCTGATCTTATCCCTCAGGCTGTTTCCTATCTTTCATCTAACACATTTCATCTCGGCACTGGTTTTGTCTCTTGTTGTTCTTGAGTCTAAAGTCAAGGCTGGCATTGGTAGTACAACTTTGGGATAAAGACTATGTTGTAGAATGCCTGTTTTGTCTCTAGTTATTTTCTTGTTGGACAGCACTGGTGATAGTTCTCTGATTTGACAAGCTTTGTTGCATCTTGAGTCTATTTCTGCTGCTTTTTAATTGTTGTTTGTCACTAATTGTTGTTTGTCACTAATTGTTGTTTGTCACTAATTGTTGTTTGTCACTAATTGTTGTTTGTCACTATTTGTTGTTTGTCACTAATTGTTGTTTGTCACTAATTGTTGTTTGTCACTATTTGTTGTTTGTCACTAATTGTTGTTTGTCACTAATTGTTGTTTGTCACTAATTGTTGTTTGTCACTAATTGTTGTTTGTCACTAATTGTTGTTTGTCACTAATTGTTGTTTGTCACTAATTGTTGTTTGTCACTAATTGTTGTTTGTCACTAATTGTTGTTTGTCACTATTTGTTGTTTGTCACTAATTGTTGTTTGTCACTAATTGTTGTTTGTCACTAATTGTTGTTTGTCACTAATTGTTGTTTGTCACTAATTGTTGTTTGTCACTATTTGTTGTTTGTCACTAATTGTTGTTTGTCACTAATTGTTGTTTGTCACTAATTGTTGTTTGTCACTATTTGTTGTTTGTCACTAATTGTTGTTTGTCACTATTTGTTGTTTGTCACTATTTGTTGTTTGTCACTATTTGTTGTTTGTCACTAATTGTTGTTTGTCACTAATTGTTGTTTGTCACTAATTGTTGTTTGTCACTAATTGTTGTTTGTCACTAATTGTTGTTTGTCACTAATTGTTGTTTGTCACTTATTGTTGTTTGTCACTAATTGTTGTTTGTCACTAATTGTTGTTTGTCACTAATTGTTGTTTGTCACTAATTGTTGTTTGTCACTAATTGTTGTTTGTCACTAATTGTTGTTTGTCACTAATTGTTTGTCACTAATTGTTGTTTGTCACTAATTATTGTTTGTCACTATTGTTGTTTGTCACTAATTGTTGTTGTTTGTCACTAATTGTTGTTGTTTGTCACTAATTGTTATTTGTCACTAATTGTTGTTTGTCACTAATTGTTGTTTGTCACTAATTGTTGTTTGTCACTAATTGTTATTTGTCACTAATTGTTATTTGTCACTAATTGTTGTTTGTCACTAATTGTTGTTTGTCACTAATTGTTGTTTGTCACTAATTGTTGTTTGTCACTAATTGTTGTTTGTCACTAATTGTTGTTTGTCACTATTTGTTGTTTGTCACTAATTGTTGTTTGTCACTAATTGTTGTTTGTCACTAATTGTTGTTTGTCACTAATTGTTGTTTGTCACTAATTGTTGTTTGTCACTAATTGTTGTTTGTCACTAATTGTTGTTTGTCACTAGTTGTTGTTTGTCACTAATTGTTGTTTGTCACTAATTGTTGTTTGTCACTAATTGTTGTTTGTCACTAATTGTTGTTTGTCACTAATTGTTGTTTGTCACTAATTGTTTTTTTGTCACTAATTGTTGTTTGTCACTATTTGTTGTTTGTCACTAATTGTTGTTTGTCACTATTTGTTATTTGTCACTAATTGTTGTTTGTCACTAATTGTTATTTGTCACTAATTGTTGTTTGTCACTAATTGTTGTTTGTCACTAATTGTTGTTGTTTGTCACTAATTGTTGTTTGTCACTAATTGTTATTTGTCACTAATTGTTGTTTGTCACTAATTGTTGTTTGTCACTAATTGTTATTTGTCACTAATTGTTGTTTGTCACTAGCTATTTAAATGCCTAAACTTGTTTAGTCAGATGTCTATCATGATGTTCTGTTTCTCTTTTGCAAACATTAGAAATGGATGCTGTAAGAGAAACATGTCCAATGGTTCAACCATTATTAGAAATGGATGCTGTAAGAGAAACATGTCCAATGGTTCAACCATTATTAGAAATGGATGCTGTAAGAGAAACATGTCCAATGGTTCAACCATTATTAGAAATGGATGCTGTAAGAGAAACATGTCCAATGGTTCAACCATTATTAGAAATGGATGCTGTAAGAGAAACATGTCCAATGGTTCAACCATTATTAGAAATGGAGGATGTAAGAGAAACATGTCTGGTGGATCTTCCATTAACAGAAGTGAATGCTGTAAGAGAAACATGTCTGGTGGATCTCTCATTAACAGAAGTGAATGCTGTAAGAGAAACATGTCTGGTGGATCTTCCATTAATGCTGTAAGAGAAACACATCCAGTGGATTCACCATTAATAGAAGTGAATGATGTAAGAGAAACATGTTTGGTAGATTCCCCATTAACAGAAGTGAATGCTGTAAGAGAAACACATCCAGTGGATTCACTATTAACAGAAGTGAATGCTGTAAGAGAAACATGTCCAGTGGATCTCCCATTAACAGAAGTGAATGCTGTAAAAGAAACATGTTTGGTAGATTCACCATTAACAAGTGAACGCTGTAAGAGAAACACATCCAATGGATTCACCATTAACAGAAGTGAATGCTGTAAGAGAAGCATGTCCGGTGGATCCCCCAGTAACAGAGGTGAATGCTGTAAGAGAAAATTGTTCGTTCAAATGCTCAACAATTTCCATGTCATGCATTTAGTTATCAATTTGGTTGATATTCGAAAATGATCGGCTTCATTTACTTTAATCTTAAAACCAGATACATTAAAAGCAAATATGTCTGACATTGTCAGAGAGAAAATAAAGTTTATAAATTTGTTTAAAATTCTCAAACAGTCTAGGCATCATGTGAGGCCAAGAGAAATCATTTATTTCAGCTAATACTATCAGCAATGAGGTTAAGAAATCAACAATACAATTTGCTAATGTTGGTTCTCTGTCAAACAAAGGGAATCCCAATTTTCAAGTCACGGCACATCAAATACTCAATATGTGGCAAAACATAGGTTGTCATCTTTAACAGGTTTCATACAACCAACTTGGCAAGTGCCAAATATCTTTTTTTTAAAAAAAAAAAAATAGATGCCATATAACCAATATGGCACGAGTGCCAAATAACACTTCAAAAGTTTAGTTGTATTCCCAAACCATTATAATTGTATAAACAAATCTTGTTAAATTATTGGATTCTGAATTATATTTGTCAGAATAAATACATTTTTGTCTTCTATAACAGTCTCTTTGTTTGAGTTCTCTTCATGTTTTTCAAATAACACAATATTTATCACGCAATCGATGTGATATAAAGATATCACAGGTGATCTGTGTATATACAGTGTATAGTACACCAACAAAATGATGTCATGGTTTGACCACCAAGTTAAATTAAGACTTGGTATCATGTCCTGGCTCAACCACCAAGATAAATTAAGACTTATCAAGTCACAACTCAACCACCAAGATAAATTAAGACTTATCAAGTCACAACTCAACCACCAAGATAAATTAAGACTTATCAAGTCACAACTCAACCACCAAGATAAACTAAGGCCTGTACCATGTTACAACTCAGCCACCAAGACCTGTACCATGTCACAACTCAGCCACCAAGACCTGTACCATGTCACAACTCAGCCACCAAAATAAACCAAGACATGTACCATGTCACAACTCAGCCACCAAGATAAACTAAGACCTGTACCATGTCACAACTCAGCCACAAAGATAAACTAAGACTTATCAAGTCACAACTCAGCCACCAAGATAAACCAAGACCTGTACCATGTCACAACTCAGCCACCAAGACCTGTACCATGTCACAACTCAGCCATCAAGATAAACTAAGACTTATCAAGTCACAACTCAGCCACCAAGATAAACCAAGACCTGTACCATGTCATGACTCAGCCACCAAGATAAATTAAGACTTATCAAGTCACAACTCAGCCACCAAGATAAACCAAGACCTGTACCATGTCACAACTCAGCCACCAAGATAAACTAAGACTTGTACCATGTCATGACTCAGCCACCAAGATAAATTAAGACTTATCAAGTCACAACTCAGCCACCAAGATAAATTAAGACTTATCAAGTCACAACTCAGCCACCAAGATAAATTAAGACTTATCAAGTCATAACACAGCCACCAAGATAAAGTAAGACTTATCAAGTCACAACTCAGCCACCAAGATAAATTAAGACTTATCAAGTCACAACTCAGCCACCAAGATAAACTAAAACCTGTACCATGTCACAACTCAGCCACCAAGATAAATAATACCTGTACCATGTCACAACTCAGCCACCAAGATAAACTAAGACCTGTACCATGTCACAACTCAGCCACCAAGATAAACTAAGACCTGTACCATGTCATGACATTACAAATTATATTCTGACTCGCTTGTGCAGGACTTAACACTGAAGACACTACTGTCCTCCAGCTCAAACATAAGATCTACATGTCCAACTCTGACTGGACACCAGAAACATAAACAATCTGATAAGTAACATGAGATACAAACACCCAAGTAAATCACTTTGACAATGGACAAAACCAGTCAAAGAAAACATAAGATCAGCCATGTTAGGTACAGAATAACATTTCACAAAATTTTGTTCATTTAACACTCCAGAATTGTTGATTTTTGTTCATAAATGACTCAGGAATATGTTTATTAGAATTTAACTAGGAAAAACATTTCACAAAATAATAGCTTGTTGAAAATAGAAATTGGACACAAAGCCTATCATGTCCTTCTTCATCGTTATCCTATAACCTGAGGGGTCATTGGGACACCGCTGACATTGTTAATCAATTCAGATGAAGAGGTATGTTTACAGCACTCGGAAACTTTGTCATTTTTTTCGAGTGCTGTAAACATACCTCTTCATCTGAATTGATTCGCTGATTATCGCCTCGGAAGTTTCCCTCTATAATAATATTCGTTATTATTTGTCTCCTGACATTGTTAACCTTCTCCATTTCTTTCTATCTTCAGTCAATTAAAGTCAAATCATCTATTTTTTCTCTTATTCCTACCTCTCCTTCTTGTTCCTTTCACAGTTCCTTACAGAAAGGTCTTAGCTAGGCCAGATAGTTGAGATATATGGCCAAACTATTTCATTTTGCACTTCACATAGTCAATTAATCATCATGTGCGCCGATTGTTTGTTGTATCCTTTTGCAAACTGTTTTATTTGTGATATGATCTATGTAAGAGAGATGTCCATAATTTTATGACAACATTTCATTCCATAGCTTGTATTTTCTTCTGTAACTCTGCTGTAAGTGTCCATGTTTTGCAAGCATATAGAAATATTGATATAAAAAGGGTGTGCAAGCCTGATTTTAGAGACAAACCCTATAGTATAACTAAAACTGCCAACTTGTTACCCCTAAAAGAAAGTAACACTTTTGTGGTCTGGTCTTTCATGCGAACACAAATGATTTGTTGAGAACATGTTAAATGTGGTCATAAACTACTGAAATTGTGAAACAAGTTATTGGCACATAGCAGATGACAGCAGTAGCACGAATTTCCATTGTTGAGAGTGAGACTATAAATAAACATTAGTTTAATGCCCTCAGATGTAAAACTGAAATATTTTGTTTGGTTGTCCTTTGAGTTTATGTTGAGGTATATCATTCCCATGTGTTACCCCAGGGCCTCATTATGAGGGAAGTAAAGAATAGTGACCCTGTGACCTTCCAAGCATGTCGTAAGAGGCGACTAAGGAGGTTGATTGATGGCTTGACAAGCTGTCATTGTAAAAAGTATTGTTATGGAAACAGAGCCATAGATTTTAGAAGCAGTGATTTCTGCAATATGTGCCATTTTGGCACCAAATGTTTCTGTTTCTGATATTGTGGTCCTGCCCTATGTGCCATCTTTGGCTCGAAAGGAGAATAAATAGATAAGATATTGTAACCCAGAATTTAGATAAATTAAATGCCTTTGAAAACAAATATCTCAGAATAATCTCAAACATAAGCTAGTGAGAATACATTTCAAATGATAAAATACGAGATGACACCAAATAAGAATATATGAAGAAAAACTTTCCTGTCAGGCATTCATGTGGAAACCATCTGGTAAAATAAAACAAAGCAGACCAAAAGAAATGCTATTGCAGAATAATCACTTTTTCTAGCTATATTTTTCACCATTACTCTTTCTATTGTTCTTTTTTCTCAATCTTTGTGTCTCTCGTAATCTTTCTCTAAAAGCAAAAGTAAGGGTTCCACCATCCATCCCTCAAGAAGTTAGAGGAATGTGGTTTTTATCCATCCTCCTTTCAGCTCCCTGTGGAGCATAGGTCTTCAACAAATATTCTAAGCTGTCTTGTTTCTTGCCATTCTCTTAAGATCATTCCATGTCTTCCCCATCTCTGCTTCCACCTGTCTTCTCCAAGTATATTTTGGCCTTCCTCTCTTGGGAATTCCAAAAAAGGGCGTGTCGTGTAAAACTCTCAGTTGGCTTCCACAGTGTGTATCCTAACCAACTCCATCATCCTCATCACCTTGTCCACTGGTGTTTGACTGGTACTTTCCCATACCCCTAAGTTCATGATTTTGTCCTGCCATAAGGGGAATATGGTGTTTATACGAATATGTCTCACTGACTAATGACACACTTTATGGAAGATGAGATCGATATAACACCAAGCTGACCTTGCCCTAATTTACCAGAAAAAAATCTCTTGCACTCATTTCAGTGACTGGGCCATATACCATATCCAGCCAGTTAAAAAAAAAAGTGGAAGAAATACATAGAAAATAAACTTACAACTCACAGCACCAGATAAACATGCATTCGGACAGTTTTTCTGTGATAAGCACAAATATATAATGTGTTACATACTATGTGGGGCTGTGAGTAGAGCTGCACATACCTGCTTGGGGCATGTTCTTTAGCTGAAATGTCCTAGGTCAAAGGTAAAAATACGAGACTTGAATTGCCGTCTTAGCATATGTGCTCGGCTGCCTATCCAGAAGTGTTCGGAGACTCCTTTCTAGTGTCGCCTCAAGCATTATAATTCACGAGCGAGGCACCATTCCTCACCTTCCCAAAGTGTGACACTGGTACCCATTTCTGCCAGCGTCTGGGTCGACCGTGGGGGTATTTTTTCCAATGAGTACAACTCACACTGCTTCCAGCGGGAATCGAACACGGGTTGTCTGAACATCGGTAGCTAGTAGTGTGGTTTTCCCACCTAGTCTACCAAGGTCCCCCAACCTAAGTCACGCTGACACAAAATTAGGCCTTAATGTGGCACAAATGAGCCCCATCTCCTGACAAGTGTCTGTGTTTCTAACCTACATTCAAGACCTGTCTAAACAGCTTTCATTAGATTTTCCTGCTGTAAAAACAATTACTGTTTATACAATGCTGCCGAGCGTGTCTATTGTTTCAGTTTCACCTCACGAATTTGCTAAAACAACAATTGCCGCTTGCCATTTTACCCAGAGCTTATGATTTTAACTTTTACCGGTGCTGCATGTACAAAAATATATCTCGACTTCGAATGCAAACTTAACAAAATTGAAATAATCAAAAAAATTATGACTCACTTTTACTCAAAATGATTAAATTGTATAGTTGTATAAACAATCCAGACTCAAAATGTTAATGTGAGAGATCAAATGTCATGAATTAAGCTGATCAAAAGATATTATTAATTTCACTTATGATCGTCAGTGCCACGAGCAAAAAAACATAGACCTACACCACATATAAATTTTAACAAATTGAAGCGCTGAAAAAATGATGACTTTCACTTTTACTCACAGAAATGAGTAAACTGTAAGGCTGTATATATAAATCTAGATTCAAAATGTTAATATGAGAGATTAAATGTCGTGAATTAAGCAGATCATAATATAAATTTTATATAGTCCAGTGTGTAATTTTTCCAGAAGTGGTGGGCTAGACATATATTACAGTCAGACTCCGCAGGTGGGAATTACATATTTGATGTCAGAAGCTTTAAAGAGCAAGCGTTCACATGTGTGCAGAAAATATATAAAGATAAACATAAAATAGTTTTAAGCAGCTAAACTTGTAGAGACAAGACAAACTATGACATTTTGCAAAGCCTTTATCATGTATAAAATAACGGGTATTAACACAAAGACAAACATAAAAGGTAAGTACTAATATTAAATCACAGGTCCTGGCCATTTTTTCCTCTTCTACCATTTTGTGATTTGAGACTTTTGTGCTTGAAACGATATTATGTTTATTAGACATGACAGTCTTGTTGGGAAAAGGATGATGGACAATACATGTGTTTGAGGAATGTACACATTGACATCCCCATCATCAGGTCATATGTCTTTTGCAGAACATTACATTCACAACAGCCCTTCTGAAAGAATCTGTCTCTAGTCAGATCTCCCACAGAACATTACATTCACAACAGCCCTTCTGAAAGAATCTGTCTCTAGTCAGATCTCCAACAGAACATTACATTCACAACAGCCCGTCTGTGGAAGAATCTGTCTCTAGTCAGATCTCCAACAGAACATTACATTCACAACAGCCCTTCTGAAAGAATCTGTCTCTAGTCAGATCTCCAACAGAACATTACATTCACAACAGCCCGTCTGTGGAAGAATCTGTCTCTAGTCAGATCTCCAACAGAACATTACATTCACAACAGCCCTTCTGAAAGAATCTGTCTCTAGTCAGATCTCCAACAGAACATTGCATTCACCACAGCCCGTCTGTGAAGAAATCTGTCTCTAGTCAGATCTCCCACAGAACATTACATTCACAACAGCCCTTCTGAAAGAATCTGTCTCTAGCCAGATCTCCCACAGAACATTACATTCACCACAGCCCTTCTGGAAGAATCTCTGTCTCTAGCCAGATCTCCCACAGAACATTACATTCACCACAGCCCGTCTGGAAGAATCTCTGTCTCTAGTCAGATCTCCCACCAACATTACATTCACCACAGCCTGTCAAGAATCTCTGTCTCCAGCCAGATCTCCCACTTCTTCTGTTGTCATGTTCAAGGTCTCCTCGATGTTTTAAAACTACCTTCTTCATTGATCTCCCCTTGATTCATCACCCAGGAACCATGCCTTCCAATAGATGTTCTTTCCAGCCGATGTGTCTTTTGATATGGCTGACATTTCCCACATAAGTCAAAACTGTTGACTCACTTTCTGCTTTCAAATTACCCAGGGGAATACACCCCGAAAAATATATACATTTTTAAGAAGCAAGTATCTCTCTCTCTCTCTCTCTCTCTCTCTCTGCGATCAAGACTCAATCAGAGTAGGATTCCAGACTCTCTCATGAAGTCAGCTGTCTGTTTAAGCGAATCGATTGCCCCATATAGTTTTTCTTCCAGGGAGGTGGGCGTGGACCACATTGCTCTTCTCAGGTCTATGTACTGGGGGCAATCCTGTAGAACATGTTTTGTAGTCATATTGTCCAGTGTACAGTGGCATAGGCTGGTTGTACCTATTTTGAATTTGGTGAGCATGTGATTTCTCATTTTATTGTGGCCAGTGCGTAGGTGAAGTATGATGACTTGATCCCTCCTTGATAGTTGGTGGTATCCGTCACTCTCGTTATGCTTTGGGTGTTTTCATTTCTATTTTTCATGGAACAGACCCTTGAGGATGGATTTGGCTTCATCATAACTGACCAGATGGTGCTCTTGTGGTAATCTCCCTCCCTCTTTAGCTAATTTGTCTGCGCGTTCGTTCCCGTGTATATTACAGTGTGATGGTATCCACTGAATGACTACTCTCTGGAAGTTATTGCATAGTTGGTCCAGGGTTGTTCTCAAGTCATCTAGTTCATTGTTCTTGGGGCTTTTTAGAGCTGATAATACTGACAGTGCGTCAGTCAGAATCACCAATTTATTGTGCATGTTATTTTTGTGTTGAGTAGCCAGTATTGCAGCATCTCTGATGGCCTCAGTTTCAGCTTTAAAGTTGTTTGAGAATTTTCCAGTAGCTATTGACTTGGTGATCTCGTCCTGATTATTCAGCATCAAGAACACACCTCCCCCTCCATGTCTGGTGGCATTTGTAGCAGAGCCATCTGTGTATATGTGGGACCAAGAGTCCTGTGGGTAGGTATCGTGTATGTGTTTTTCTGCTACGTGTTTTCTTTCTGTGTCTGATTGGGTGCCTTTTTTCATGATTCCTGTTATATTTTCCTTAAGTTCTGGTATTTTATGCTTTCCAGGAGGAGATATATCAGATGGGCCCAAGGGTTTCGATATTGTTTGGGAAAGTACTGGGTCTCCAGTAGTTAGTTCATTGGCAATTGCAGCGAAGTTGCTCCTCTTTAGTCGTACAATTCTGAAACCAGTTATTCTTTGGTGCAAGTATGATTACAACTTTATGATGATAAATAACAACACAAAACAATCTGACACTGCAGGCTAAAATTAGAGTGGACTATTTTATGCTGCGATGTTGTGACTAAAATTAGAGTGAATTACTTTATGCTGCGATGTTGTGATTAAAATTAGAGCAGATCGCTTCATGTCACGATGCTGCAGTCTAAAATTAGTGTATTGCTTTTTTGTAACATTGCAATAAAAAAATTAATGGAATTACTTTATGCTGCAGTGTTACAGTCTAAACAACTCCTGCATATTTAGGTCACCTATCTTTTAAGTGACCTCCACATTCACCGCTTGTTTTCACTCATGGTCATCTACTAATGGTTTTCAGACACTAAAACATTATGCATTCAGAGAAAAATCATTAGTTATACAATTGTATTTAGAATGATATCACAGCTGCCATTGTAGGTTGTAAATTCCTTCACTTGTGATCTTTGAATGCCTTCTTTGCTTCATCAACAAAAGGAAATATTTCAGTTATTTTTAGTTAGTTAACCGAAACATAACAACAATGAGGGTGAAATAAATCTGACAAATTAACAGACGTTCTTCACAAGGAAAAAACAAAAAAGTTACAGATAACAGTTATTGAGTTATTTGTGGGTTATCATCATTGCAATCCAAACATATCCACAGTTGCTGAGGTCCCCTCCTCAGCAACCAGCGACTGACAACTCCAGTTCTGTGTTGGTTGATAACAAGTATAACTTCCAAGTAAAATTGTTGTTTACTTTCTATAAGAAACTACCTTCTTATATTGCAAAGAATAATCATGCCAAGAAACAATGCAACATCTACAGCTAACGGCATTAACTCTTTCCGTACGTTTCGCCACATAGTACGTCACTCTCAATTTGATTTGTGTGAATCGTCATCAAACGATATTCTTTTTTACATGTTTTGTATCATCTTGGTTTTGGTGAAATATAATACCTTGTTCAATTATCTAAACATTCAAAAATAACCTGTAACATGTTAGATAAATATAAACATGTAGATTTATTCTTAAAACATGAAAAATGTTGTCTCTGATGTCTGTTCCGTTGCATTGATAAAAAGCTTCCGTACGGAAAGAGTTAATGGGGGACTCAAAAGCAGCCACCTCATCCAGTAGGAGGCTACAGGTGACACTTGATTGCCATTAAGCTATTCTGCATGCAAGAATATCAGACAGAAGATGCACCATAGAAATAAATAGCAGAATAGCAAGGCCAAAGTAACATTTCAGAAAATTAAAAACATCTTGTGCAAAAAGTCTATGTCAATAGAAGTGAGAAAGAGAGTTCATCAGTGATATATAGAACCAATTCTGCCCTATGGAATCAAATTGTAGACAGTACAGTGTGTAAAGAAACAAATGAAAAGATGATTGGAGGCCAAAGAGATGGGATTTCTCAGAAGAATTTTGAGAGTTCCATGCACAGTTAAAAAGACCAATGAGAAAATTCTCAAAAAAAAAGGCCGCCACAAAAAAAAGCTCCTAAAAAAACATCAGAAAGATAAAAATCAACATTTTTCAGGCACATCTTGAGAGCAGGAAAGTTAAAATACTTGGTTACAACTGGTAAAATAGAAGGAAAGATATATCATGGATGACAAAGAGAGAAGATACTAGATAATTTGGTGTCATCGTGGCATGGAAAACAACCAACATCAGAATTGATACAATGCGCTGTAGACACTGAATTGTGGAAGGACGTGATCGCCTATGCCAACCAGTATGTCACATGATGATGATAGAAACTCTGGAAAACAATCTTTTGTTCTGTGGACACAACAAGCCAATCTTAATTTTGTAAGTTCACAAACAGAGATCAAAGAAAATTGGTCGACAACATCAAACGCTGCTCCCAAAGACCCAGAAGTTTAAGCAAAAAAGTAAACAACAGTCTGAAGTTAGATTCTACAGGAAGACCAGAATAATGAAAATATTCATGAAATTCCATGTGACTGTGGATATAATAATGTAAGCCTAACTACTTTTTAGTACAAGGCCATGAATTGTAAACAAGAAGAAGTTATCTTTGATATTTCCACAATCACTCTCAAAACATGAATGTCGGGTTCAATGGTTCAACTAATGACACTCTCATATCCTCATCTAGCTGCTGATTCATTCAGACAAAATTTACTGTCTTGTTAAAAAGGCATCATTGGTACATATCTCATGTGTTTGAACAATGTACACACTGACTTGAACTTCATTTCATTCTAAAATACAACTTTCCAAAAGCAACTTTCAATACAGTAGACATCTGTGCAGAAAGAACATCACAACTGTTTGTTTTCATCTCAAACTGGCAATTTAGTTACAATCTTGAAAACTCATATGCATTTATGGATGAAGATGTCCTAAGATTAGTGTACATTCCACTCATTCTTAAAATTGATATTTGATGGAAGTGGTTTCAATTGGTGCCACTAGGCACAATGTATGAAATTGTTTATCTAAAGTCAACAGTTTTGTAAAACGATGCAATAGTTGTCAATTTGAGAGTTTCAGGAGATGCAATATACAAGCACATTAGTTTTTAAATGTTAACATAGAGCTTCTAATCACTTTCAATGTTTAATAGAAGAAGTATTTTATCTTCACTGATAGACACAAATAAGCAAATTAACTAAAGTATCAATGACAAACCACTGTGGCATGACAGATGTTGCATGTAAGAGACAGAAATTTCATACAAGCCTGAGTAAGACTGCTTAAATAGGAGAGATCACTCAGGCCACAAATAACCGCTGCCTTGAAGAAAGTTCAATGAAAACTAAAGGTTGGACAAGCAAATCCAAGCAAATGTGAACACATTAAACCACAAGAGGAAAACAATTTGCTAATAATTGAGTGAAGAATAAATACTTAATGCTATTTTTACACATAAGTTGTAAGTCATGTACAAAGAATTACGCATTAGTTCAACAACAGGCTTCACAATATTCATATATATATCACCATTTAAAACGAAAGGGGGGAAAAACCCATCACACAAGTTGAGCATGGCATATAAATAATCTGATGTGATCGTGAGACAATTTATGAAAATCAGATTTTAGGTAAAATGTCAGTTGAACATCATACCATCACTACCCCACCCAAACAACCTCCAGTACTTATTTATGTCTGGGTAGACCTTGACCTCATGTCCATAGTAGACACAGTTCACTAACCACTGCTTCCATTGAAGGAGACAAGTTGTGAACGCAAGAAATTGTAGCAAAAACAAGCTGCGAGCACAAGAAATTGTGACAGAGACAAGCTGTGAGCACAAGAAATTGTGACACAGACAAGTTGTGAAGACAAGAAATTGTGACAGAGACAAGTTGTGAAGACAAGAAATTGTGACAGAGACAAGTTGTGAAGACAAGAAATTGTGACAGAGACAAGTTGTGAAGACAAGAAATTGTGACACAGACAAGTTGTGAAGACAAGAAATTGTGACACAGACAAGTTGTGAAGACAAGAAATTGTGACACAGACAAGTTGTGAAGACAAGAAATTGTGACAGAAACAAGTTGTGAAGACAAGAAATTGTGACACTGAAAAGTTGTGAAGACAAGTAATTGTGACACAGACAAGTTGTGAAGACAAGAAATTGTGACAGAGACAAGTTGTGAAGACAAGAAATTGTGACAGAGACAAGTTGTGAAGACAAGAAATTGTGACAGAGACAAGTTGTGAAGACAAGAAATTGTGACACAGACAAGTTGTGAAGACAAGAAATTGTGACACAGACAAGTTGTGAAGACAAGAAATTGTGACACAGAAAAGTTGTGAAGACAAGAAATTGTGACACAGAAAAGTTGTGAAGACAAGAAATTGTGACACAGAAAAGTTGTGAAGACAAGTAATTGTGACACAGACAAGTTGTGAAGACAAGAAATTGTGACACAGAAAAGTTGTGAAGACAAGAAATTGTGACACAGAAAAGTTGTGAAGACAAGAAATTGTGACACAGACAAGTTGTGAAGACAAGAAATTGTGACATAGACAAGTTGTGAAGACAAGAAATTGTGACACAGACAAGTTGTGAAGACAAGAAATTGTGACAGAGACAAGTTGTGAAGACAAGAAAATGTAACAAAGACAAGATGTGAGCACGCTGAATTGTGACAGGATGGTGTACCACACCACAATCTTAAGTGAATTCCATGATTTGTTGATAAATTAATACAAGTAATGCTATAATTAAATAACTTAGCTCTGATTTACATAGCTCTACCTTAGCTCTGTGCACACAGGAACTAACTTTGCCCACCACAAGTAGTTCACTAGTTATTTACAAAAAACAAAGACCACCTCAGCATCAACATCATTTACACACAAACACCAATGTCCATATGACTGTTACACAAATACATCACTGATGTCCTCAACTGATTAGATTCAAGTCTTGGCTGAAAGCAGGACACAGCTATTTGTTTTCATTCTAAAGTGGCATTTTAGTTATAATCTTAGAAGTTTTGCAGCATTTAAGAAGGAAAATGCCCTCAGCCTAGTACATTCCACTCATTCTTAAAACTGATATTCTATAGGAGTGGTTTCAGTTTGTGTCACCACACAAAAAGAGTAACATTTATAGTTAAAGTCAATATTTATGAGTAAATCATATTTTAGTAGTTAATGTTCATAAAGGAAAGATTAAAGGTTGGCAATCTGAGAGTTTCGGGGAGATGCAATTTTACATTTTTAACCACAAAAGTTTTCTTTCATTTGACAATTCTTTGAATCACTTTGCATTTTTATAAGAAGAAGCATGTGTATTTTATGTTTGCTGGAAAGACATACATGAGGAAACCAACTAAAGTGTCAATCACAAACAACTGTGAGGAGAGCTCAAATGACATATGCTGCTGATCCTATATGTATGTGTAATTGCATGATACTGAAAGCATTGTTTCATAAGATTGACATATATCCCACCACCATCAAATGATTAGTTTTAAAAACACATACATCAAAAGATTAGTCACACATCACTGCATCAGCTGATTAGTTTGAAAAACTGATTATTTACAAAATAAAACATCAAAACATCACTTCCATAAAGACATCTCTGAATAAACTTGTTAATATAATAAACACTTCTACATTAACTGTTTTGTTCTATAACAAATACATCTCTTCAAAAATTGATTATTTATATTTTAAAAAAAAACAATGAAAGATCAATTGAAAATGTTTAAAATAATTGAAAAATTGATTGCTCTTGAGATCATTCATGACTGGTACGTTGATAAGAAAATATGTATGTACGTTATTAATGGACATGAGAATTGACTTTGTGTTGACTTATTATTATTTATATTATTGTCTTCATAATACAGATTTACATTAACAAGAAGTTGAAACAAGCACAACAAACTTATGGTATCTTTCCTGTTTTATTTGATAAAATATTAAATACTATTGCGGGGTCACAAGTATAGCTGCAGAGAGCAAAGGAAATAAACATAAAATGAGCAACTAGAATAAAAGAAAGACAAGGCAAGCTACAACATTTTGGCAAAAGCCTTCTTCGGGTTTAACCAATTATAAAAATTAACCCTTAATTACGATACCTATCTGTGCTGCGCTTGTGCTACATTCCATAGTACAAATTACTACCACTTAATTGTAACATTAGGAGCACTAAAAATAGCATTTTTATTGAACTTTTGACACACAGCTGTGTGCTTACCAATTAGACACATGGGTAACTCCGATTTCCTGTCTCAGGTTGATTTATTACCCGAAATTTACCGCTTGGACTGGACATGTTATTTGTCTATAAAAGTAAAAAAAAAAAAAAAAGTAAAGAGCCCCGTTACGCCAAGTGGAATACAGGGAATATTGTGTTAGTGACCATAAATTTTACAGACCTTCGGCACATGATTTTTGGGGTAATGTTGTCAGTATTACGCCCGTGTCGCTTTACTTTCCCAGAAAAAATTTGGTACCCATTAAAAGTTGTGTGAACCGGAAAGCCGTTGATCAGGATCGAACCTGACCTCTTGTACTTTGTAACCACTGAACTATTATTTATCTATGAGTATATAGTAATTTGGAAGGTTCACAGAGAGGGGTAATGGATGAACACCTCAAACTATCAAATTTGGAAGGTTCACAGAGAGGGGTAATGGATGAACACCTCAAACTATCAAATTTGGAAGGTTCACAGAGAGGGGTAATGGACGAACACCTCAAACTATCAAATTTGGAAGGTTCACAGAGAGGGGTAATGGATGAACACCTCAAACTATCAAATTTGGAAGGTTCACAGAGAGGGGTAATGGACGAACACCTCAAACTATCAAATTTGGAAGGTTCACAGAGAGGGGTAATGGACGAACACCTCAAACTATCAAATTTGGAAGGTTCACAGAGAGGGGTAATGGACGAACACCTCAAACTATCAAATTTGGAAGGTTCACAGAGAGGGGTAATGGATGAACACCTCAAACTATCAAATTTGGAAGGTTCACAGAGAGGGGTAATGGACGAACACCTCAAACTATCAAATTTGGAAGGTTCACAGAGAGGGGTAATGGATGAACACCTCAAACTATCAAATTTGGAAGGTTCACAGAGAGGGGTAATGGATGAACACCTCAAACTATCAAATTTGGAAGGTTCACAGAGAGGGGTAATGGATGAACACCTCAAACTATCAAATTTGGAAGGTTCACAGAGAGGGGTAATGGATGAACACCTCAAACTATCAAATTTGGAAGAATTTGTGTTTTCATGCAGTAATTTTTACTACGGTATCATAATCTAGGGTTAAACACATAAATCAGTTTCAACACATAAGCTTATAACCAGACAGTTGCTAAATAAAGGAGCTCTTCCTCTAAAATCTGCAACACCTAGTCTGTTCTCTAGGCCTCAAACAAGATCAACTTATCCAAGAAATAAAGAGCAACAAAAGTTTCTTATCAGGAAAACCATGCTCTCCAATTAATAAAAAAACAACTATCAAGACTCTCAATTTCTAGTGAAGAATATAGCCCATTTTTCTTCCCCAAGTGTAACTTTTATTTGTTATTTGCCTTGTATAAAATAAATACAATGCTTTAACAAACATGCTTTCTTTAAACACATGAGTAACTCCAGTGGGAAACCTGTTAATTCTACAAAGTTGTAGAACAACCCACTATTTCTATAAACAATAAAATTGTAGAGCACCTCACTAACTCTACAAACAATATGTTGTAGGGCTACCTGCTAATTCTACAAACAATAAGGTAATAGAGCAACCTGCTTTTTCTACAAACAAGTTGTAGGGCAACCTGTTATTTCTACAAACAAGTTGTAGGGCAACCTGCTTTTTCTACAAACAAGTTGTAGGGCAACCTGCTATTTCTACAAACAAGTTGTAGGGCAACCTGCTATTTCTACAAACAAGTTGTAAGGCAACCTGCTAATTCTACAAACAACAAGTTGTAGGGCAACCTGCTATTTCTACAAACAACAAGTTGTAGGGCAACCTGCTATTTCTACAAACAACAAGTTGTAGGGCAACCTGCTATTTCTACAAACAACAAGTTGTAGGGCAACCTGCTATTTCTACAAACAACAAGTTGTAGGGCAATCTGCTATTTCTACAAACAACAAGTTGTAGGGCAACCTGCTATTTCTACAAACAACAAGTTGTAGGGCAACCTGCTATTTCTACAAACAACAAGTTGTAGGGCAACCTGCTATTTCTACAAACAACAAGTTGTAGGGCAACCTGCTATTTCTACAAACAACAAGTTGTAGGGCAACCTGCTATTTCTACAAACAACAAGTTGTAGGGCAACCTGCTATTTCTACAAACAACAAGTTGTAGGGCAATCTGCTATTTCTACTAAACAACAAGTTGTAGGGCAACCTGCTATTTCTACAAACAACAAGCTGTAGGGCAACCTGCTATTTCTACAAACAACAAGTTGTAGGGCAACCTGCTATTTCTACAAACAAGTTGTAGGGCAACCTGCTATTTCTACAAACAAGTTGTAAGGCAACCTGCTAATTCTACAAACAACAAGTTGTAGGGCAACCTGCTATTTCTACAAACAACAAGTTGTAGGGCAACCTGCTATTTCTACAAACAAGTTGTAGGGCAACCTGCTATTTCTACAAAAACAAGTTGTAGGGCAATCTGCTATTTCTACAAACAAGTTGTAAGGCAACCTGCTATTTCTATAAACAAGTTGTAGGGCAACCTGCTATTTCTACAAACAACAAGTTGTAGGGCAACCTGCTATTTCTACAAACAACAAGGTTGCAAAATAAAACTAAAAAGAAAAGCAATATGGACATATTACAACTCAAATGTGACAATAACAAATTTAAAAATCCTAAAGAGAAATTACAACCATTTTCCAAACACCAGCTTTGTTCATTACTTGTGTACATCATTGTTTCCTGTGAGAATGATCTAAACAAAAACAAACCAAAACATAACCAATGGGGTGAAGAGAGAGATGAACCTCTCTTATCATGTCAGATTTGTTGTTTACTGCTAATTATTATATTCACACAACTTTTCTTCCTATGGGAGTACTCATTTAGTGGAGATTTTGGAATCACTGATTTTGTTAATGAGAGGTGGTTTTTGATCAGTAGCTATTATGGTTGTTTATATATTGAGTTGAGACAGGGTTTCCAAACGGTAGTAAATATTTGTCTTAATTTATTGAGCTGAAATAGGTTTACAATCCATTGCAATTTTGTTAAAATATTTACTACATTTCAAGCAACATTTTTATTGCAAATTTCTTCAGCGACTTGTTCAAATGGCCTTTGTGTATCTTAAAAAAAAAAAAATGTACAACTGTAATAGATGACCTAAAATACACGATCACAAATATTGGAAGGGTTAACATTTTATGGACGCAAGAAATATTCAATGTGATCATATTTAAAGTTAAAAAAAACTGCATTGCTGAACACACTGAAAAAATGTATTTAAAGAATGCAAAAGTATATACAGTGCAACCACAAGAACAAATTATATAGATCAATAAATCATCAGCAGAGCTGTATAGTCTTGATCAGTGTGTGAAGAACATAAAACTGCTTATATCAGCCTTATTTACCCTTTTTATGCACTTTTCTATTTTTGTGTGTTGTTAATTGACAGTCAAAGATTTTTAAGTGTGTTCTGTGAATTTTTTGTTTGTTCCATAAACTCATCATCACATCCTCTCTTTCATTCTATAAAAAATTTAACAATCTCATAAATAAAGAGCTCCATCACAACACAACACCTGATGGCATATAGGGGACATGGTGCTAGCACCCATACTTTTACAGACCTTCAACACATTATATGTTGGGCAATGTAGTTGGTATTACACTAGTGTCGTCTTTCTCAGAAAAATCCAGTACCCATTTAAGGCTGGGTGAACATGGAAACCGTTGATCAGGATCAAACCCAATCTCTTGTCTTTAGTAGTCCAGGTCACTAACCACTGAATTACCACAGCTCTCCTCCTAAATAAACAGATGCCTATTCTTTGCTAAGGTGTCAGGTAAGGGTGGGTGAATGGATGGGCCATAGAAAAAAAAAGGCAGAGATCTTTTTAAGTACATGTCAAGGCCAAACAAATACAACAAAATTAACAACCTAAAGAGAAGAGGCCAAACTACCATTTTCAAACTGAGGACCGGTTATGTACCACTGAACAACCACATCAATAGAATACAATGAAACCAAACTTCAGCATGTACGCTCTGAGAACACCAACATGAAACAACATCACCTTTTAGACTGTTCAGAGCTTACCAATATCAGAGCAACTCTGTTTCCTCAAAGACCTGATCAATGGAAACCTCCTTGTACATAACTAGAAGGGAACTCAGAAATACCTGCAGAAATCATTACATATTGTTGGGCCAAGGAGCGTCAGTTCACAAGATGCTGCATCCATAACAACAACAATCAAGGTGCAGGTCAAAAAGATCATGCTCTAATGGCCACTGGGAAGATATGATCTAATTAAGCTATCGATATTCTGATTGCTTACGATGAATAATGATATCATATGACGAAGGACAGTTCAGTTGCGTTCACTTTCGGTGCAGCTTGGCCTTATGTTTTTTGGCATTTACTGTAGCTGCTATGATGGGGACTGCAGCTGCCTTTCTTTGTTTGTATCCTTCAGTGAGATGAGTTTGAATTCAGATAATTCCACTGGCACGCACGGTTGAGCAGTTATGGATTTTAATTTGTTTGCAGTGATACCAGGGCCTTGAACAAACCATAAGCTATCCAGTGTAAAGTCAGATTTCTTGATGCAACCAATATTTTGTTTTTGTGGTGCTGACTGACGGTCTAAAACTAAACATATTAATATGGAATCCAAGACTTAAGGTACATGGGGTCATCATCATCATTAAGTACCGGGCTTACTGGCGTAGGTGATCATGTCACTCCACAATTTTCGATCTCGCCAGCGATTTATCATTTCTGTTGTTGACCTTCTGCCAAGCCATTCTCTTAAGCTGTCTGGTATCTTTTTTCTTTGCTTCCCTCTATCTCTTCATCCCTCAATTTTTCCAGTTGTTACAATATATTCCAGTTGTTCTCTTCTCGTTACATGGCCAAAAAATGATGATTGTTTCTTCCTAATATTGGAAATTAGCTCTATTTTTGCTTTGACCTCTCTCAGAACTTTTTCATTACTCTTCTTAGCTGTCCATGGTACTCTCAGCATGGACACGGGGTGGTATATGGTGATAATGTCCATATTTTTCAGTGACCCTGGTAAAATTGTATGGGTGATGTGATTGCTACCAAAACTTAGACTATTCAAATATCAAACATACTATCAACCCTTACGTATGCATGCGAGAGGTGGAAAACAAGAGATATAGAAACAAAGTTGAACATTTGAAAATAAATGTCCAAGGAAGATACTTGGTATAGCGTTGAACAAATTAAAAACAAACGAGGAAATTAGAGAAATCGCCAATCAACCACTAATATCTTCAGTAATAAAGAAAAGATGTTGGACAAGTGATGAGAAGAGATAATAATTGAATAGCAAAACAAGCCCTCAGGTGGGAAACAACAAATAGGAGGAAAAGAGGCCGGCCCGAAGAGACTGAAAAATAAATTGATCAGAGAGGCAAAGGCAGCAGGAATCAGCTCCTTCAATGAGACCAAGATGCTTGCACAGAACAGAGACAAATGGCGAGATT
The DNA here is from genome assembly GCA_032433765.1 of Megaustenia siamemsis. Taxonomy (NCBI): domain Eukaryota; kingdom Metazoa; phylum Mollusca; class Gastropoda; order Stylommatophora; family Ariophantidae; genus Megaustenia; species Megaustenia siamemsis. Next base: position 7,298,188 of record JAVIAB010000091.1, on the reverse strand, counting down.
TCATAAAAGATCTTTGCAAGGATTGAGACTGCTAGAAAGAAAATTTCAAAAAAGAGAAAGAGTATCTGGGTCTATGCCCTATGGGTTGACTACAGCTCGAAAGGATGATAGATATACTGCTACCATGCCAGAAAATATATTGAATAAAAAATTTAATTAATATTTTAAATTAGAGATCTCTAATGCTTGAAATAAGTTAAATTCAATCATGGCTAATCTTTTTCGGCCTTTCTATTGAAGGTGAGAGCTGCCTCAAATCTGCGGTAGAGGGTAAACCTTGCGAAGATGTCCACAAACATCAGGGTTCCAAAAAATACCAGAAATGCTCCAATCCAGTGGGCGATTGTGAATGGGTTGTTGAAGTAGAGAATTGAGAACACCAAACTGACGAATTTGCGCAGGGTAACGACTAAGGTCACGGTCAATGAAGCACAATCGGTGGTCAAGATAAAGACACTCTTGATGCAGACGTATCTGGAGAAATGTGGTTAAGGGAAGTGACAATAACTAATGGTCTTTTAAAAATATTTTTCCAAAAATTCAAACGCAGAAATGTTTGCTTGCGTTCACTCGATGACTTTATCATCCAACTTAAAAAGATGTTATGTGGGTGTTTATGTTTTATGTTGCAATTTGCAGTAGAACTTTGATATTTGTGCCTTTTGGCCCAACACATCCGTCTTCAGCACTGCATTTTTGAGTACAAGGTTGCCTTCCCTCTTGATCCCAACTCACTTGGCCAGACTAGACCAGAATTGTCAGACACGGAAAGTCTAGAATTTCTGTCCTACCTTCCGCTTGAAGGGATAATATATACATAGAATTATCACTGGGGTGTGAATTTTCTAGAATGTATCTGTCTGCCAACCTGTCTATAAAGAGTCTGCTTCATTCATCTGTATATCCACATCGCAAGTGATGATTCAGTGAATTAATTGACTGACTTATCATATTTCTGCATCACACATCAGTGAAGAGAAATAATATGACCTCTGACACACTACCTCCACCACAATGACATGACCTCTGACACACTACCTCCTCGACAATGACATGACCTCTGACACATTTCCCCTCCACAATGAAATGACCTCTGACACACTTCCTCCTCCACAATGACATGACCTCTGACACACTTCCTCCTCGACAATGACATGACCTCTGACACACTTCCCCTCCACAATGACATGACCTCTGATACACTTCCCCTCCACAATGACTGACCTCTCACACACTACCTCCTCCACAATGACATGACCTCTGACACACTTCCCCCTCCACAATGATATGACCTCTGACACACTTCCTCCTCCACAATGACACAACCTCTGACACACTTCCCCTCCACAATGACACAGCCTCTGACACACTTCCCCTCCACAATGACATGACCTCTCACACACTACCTCCTCCATAATAACATGACCTCTGACACACTTCCCCCTCCACAATGAAATGACCTCTGACACACTGCCCCCTCCACAATGACATGACCTCTGACACACTTCCCCCTCCACAATGACATGACCTCTGACACACTTCCCCCTCCACAATGACATGACCTCTGACACACTTCCCCCTCCACAATGACATGACCTCTCACACACTTCCCCCTCCACAATGACATGACCTCTGACACACTTCCCCCTCCACAATGAAATGACCTCTGACACACTACCTCCTCCACAATGACATGACCTCTGACACACTTCCCCCTCCACAATGACATGACCTCTGGCATGCACACACTTTCTACCCCACATACCTGACATACACATAATTTCTCCCCCACACATCTATAGCACACTTCACCCTACCCTCGCCACAATGACACAACCTGTGACATATACACACTTCCTCCCCCACATACCTGACATACACACACTTCCTACCCCACATCCCTGACATACACACACTTCCTTTTCCATATACCTGACATACACACACTTCCTCCCCCACACATCTATCACACACTTCACCCTGCCCTCTGACATACACACACTTCCTCCCCCACACATCTATCACACACTTCACCCTGCCCTCTGACATACACACACTTCCTCCCCCACACATCTATCACACACTTCACCCTGCCCTCTGACATACACACACTTCCTCCCCCACATATCTATCACACACTTCACCCTGCCCTCTGACATACAAAAACTTCCTCCCCCACATATCTATCACACACTTCACCCTGCCCTCTGACATACACACACTTCCTCCCCCACATATCTATCACACACTTCACCCTGCCCTCTGACATACAAACACTTCCTCCCCCACATATCTATCACACACTTCACCCTGCCCTCTGACATACAAACACTTCCTCCCCCACATATCTATCACACACTTCACCCTGCCCTCTGACATACAAACACTTCCTCCCCACATATCTATCACACACTTCACCCTGCCCTCTGACATACAAACACTTCCTCCCCCACATACCTATCACACACTTCACCCTGCCCTCTGACATACACACACTTCCTCCCCCACATATCTATCACACACTTCACCCTGCCCTCTGACATTCACACACTTCCTCCCCCACACATCTATCACACACTTCACCCTGCCCTCTGACATACACACACTTCCTCCCCCACATATCTATCACACACTTCACCCTGCCCTCTGACATACAAACACTTCCTCCCCCACATATCTATCACACACTTCACCCTGCCCTCTGACATACAAACACTTCCTCCCCCACATATCTATCACACACTTCACCCTGCCCTCTGACATACACACACTTTCTCCCCCACACATCTATCACACACTTCACTCTGACCTTGCCACAATGTCAGGATAGTAAATTATAAAAAAGGATACTGGGTGATTGTGTTAAACAGAAGCCACATCCAAGCCCACGGAACGGAGGTTCCAATACCAGGAACAATGTAAGGATCTGCAGATAAAAATAATGTGAAATCATCTTAGTTGTCTTCTCTTAAATATATATTCTCTTCTTGGAATTGGTGGTCTACAGGTAAGATATCGGCTCTGGAAAGGAAAAGTACAGGGTTCAAATACCACGAAAGGCAAGGTGACCTTTTCCACCTCAAATACATGGTTTCTTCATGGTGACCCTCACCTGGTATCTGGAGTCCAGTGTCTAGTACACCAACACAATTTCCAGCTATCCTGTGTGAACTGACACATATTGTACACTAATACTCACCAACAATTATATTGGGTAGGTACCCTAACCCAAATGAAAGAGATCAGCAGCGAGACCTGTCAGGCAGGCTGTGTTCTCTTCCCATATAATGAACATACTCCTGTTCAAATTTCCTTGCAATATCCTCATTGGAATTTGAATTATTGAGGAATTGCATGGTTTGGTAGCAAGTGCTGCTTGCTTGCGTTCACCTGATGAATAAAGGAGTACTCCTTTTCATCATCCGCCCTTAAAAAGACGTTAAGTTGGCATGTCTGCGTTGTGTTGTGGTTTGCAGTACAACCGTGATATTTGTGCCTTTAAGCCCAACACATCCGACTTCAGCATGACCATTTTGAGTCCTGGGTTGTCTGCCTTCTTCGATCCCTACTCGCTTGGTCAGACTAGACTGGTTAGTCTGTTACTAGAGGCACCACAGAGAGGTGGAGCAGGGTCTGGATGGTTCTGGTTCACCGATCCTGGTGCAAACCATCAGCTGTGGGTCGCTGACAACTTCCAGCTCTGCTACTGTTAGGCGCACCTTCGCCTCCTGGTAGGGAGTGAGACACCCTTATCTTTAACAGTATGAAACATATTTTGACATCTAAATAAATGGCATCAAAGCTGAAACTGGGGCATAATCAAGTGTTGTGTCAATCTAATATTTTTGTTAGGAGCAGAACTGTGGACATTTAATTAATAAGATAACAAATAAACTTAAAATCCAAGAAATAAATTTATAGAAGAATAACGTAGATGGAAAAGAAAACATATAATGGTCATCTTGAAGCAGATTGACAAGGAAATAAATATTGAACATAACTCATGCAAGACAACTAAAATAACTTCTTTCTTTCTAGCTTTCAGTCAATAACTACGAAGAGAATGAACAGTTCTCTTCATCATCTGTCCTAAAATGATGTGATTTATTTGTGCCTTTCGGTCCAACACATCTGACTTCGTACAATATTTTTGAGTAACGCTGCCTTCTCTTTTGATCCCTACTCACTTGACCAGACTAGACTAGTTAATCTGTTACTAGGGGCACTCTGAAGAGGTGGAGTAGGGTCTGGATGGTTCTGGTTCACCAATCCTGGCACAAACCGTCAGCTATGAGTCGCTGGCAGCTTCCAGCTCTGCTGATGTCAGGCGTTTTGTCTCAGCTAAAATAATATTCAGACAGAGTCTGAAGAACCATTCAATAAAGTGTACCTTTAAGGCTGGAAACATAGTAAAACCCTGTACCATGTTAGTTTTCATATACACTGGCATAGACAAGAAGAAGAGTTTTCAGAGTTCACACCTAATTATTTAGTTCATGAACGAACTGCACACATATCATGCCAAGGTAGGAGAAGCATGCGCTACACAAGAATAAAAAAAATATTTATCAACAAACACAACACTGGTGTCGTTAGTCGCTACATGTTGAGGGATATACTTCAGAAGAGATCCAAGTATTTGTGGGGTCATATATAATGAACATGATATAAATATTGGTGGTTTCTACCAACCTCATAAATGATAAAAATATTGGTGGTTTCTACCAACCTCATAAATGATAAAAAATGATATAAATATTGGTGGTTTCTACCAGCCTCATAAAAAATAAAAATGATATAAATATTGGTGGTTTCTACCAGCCTCATAAATGATATAAATATTGGTGGTTTCTATCAGTCTCATAAATGATATAAATATTGGTGATTTCTACCAGTCTCATAAATGATATAAATATTGGTGGTTTCTACCAGCCTCATAAATGATAAAAATGATATAAATATTGGTGGTTTCTACCAGCCTCATAAATGATATAAATATTGGTGGTTTCTACCAGTCTCATAAATGATATAAATATTGGTGATTTCTACCAGTCTCATAAATGATATAAATATTGGTGGTTTCTACCAGTCTCATAAATGATAAAAATGATATAAATATTGGTGGTTTCTACCAGCCTCATAAATGATAAAAATGATATAAATATTGGTGGTTTCTACCAGCCTCATAAATGATAAAAATGATATAAATATTGGTGGTTTCTACCAGCCTCATAAATGATAAAAATGATATAAATATTGGTGGTTTCTACCAGTCTCATAAATGATAAAAATGATATAAATATTGGTGGTTTCTACCAGCCTCATAAATGATAAAAATGATATAATTATTGGTGGTTTCTACCAGCCTCATAAATGATAAAAATGATATAAATATTGGTGGTTTCTACCAACCTCATAAATGATAAAAATGATATAATTATTGGTGGTTTCTACCAGCCTCATAAATGATAAAAATGATATAATTATTGGTGGTTTCTACCAGCTTCACTAGGTAAACACAAACCTCCTTCTACTCCCCTCAAACTCATGTTACACTTGATTCCAAATTTCTGGAATCTTCCCCCTCAATACAATTTACCTTTGACCCAGTTTTTATAATGAGCACATACCTGATTGGTTAAATTCTGAGACACACTTAATGATGTCCGAATACAACAGCAAAAATCCTGGTAATGGCAAAAAGTGCTGAGAAAGAAACAAGAAGATTATGGTCTCAACTACAATATATAAACATCATCATTATGCTTCCCCCTAAGCTAAATGCAACACAAAGGACAGAGACAATTGTTGTCCATCTGGGAGACTGTACTGCTTGTTCTTGTGAATTTGTGAAACCTATGAATTACGTTGGAAATACATCAGTCATGTGCTGAGAATGAATGAAGAAAGACTACCCCGTCAGGCATTCATGTGGAAACCATCTGGTAAAAGAAAACAAGGAAGAACAAGAAAATCGCTATACAGAACAATTACAAGGGAAGGCTCAAAATAGGAGTAAGAAACAACCAAGAACTAGCAGCAAATCATGGAGAACCAAGACTCCCGCCCTATGTGCCGTCTTCGGCCTAAGAAGAAAATGAATGGCTAGTTCTTGTGCATTAGTGAAGCCCATGACTGACTAATCTCTAGTGACGATACTGGATAGTCTCTCTTGGTTATCTTCTCTTTATTTTTTTTTGCAGCCTAGTCCAAATGAAACTGCTATGGTCGAGTGGTTAGAACTTTCACTAATAACCAGAAGAATTTGGATTCAATTCCCAGATGTTGCTAAATTTTTTTTCTGAACCAACATGATTTTGAAGATCATCCAGTACCCACCCAATCTACCTCTCCTTCCTAGAGAATATCTCTTGTACACATTTAATATACTTTGTACCACAAGCCACATAATGTGACTCTAGTAGCCAGTATATCTCTCTTCTCTTCCACCTTTCAACTCCCTGTGGAGCATAGGTCTTCAACAAACACTTTCCAAGCTGTTCTGTTTCTTGCCATTCTTTTAAGATCATCTCATGTCTTCCCCATCATCTTCATCTCTGCTTCTATCTGTCTTCTCCAAGAATTCATTGGTCTTCCTCTTTGTCTTTATCCCTGGGGATTCCAAAAAAGGGCCTGTTGTGTAATACTCTCAGTTGGCTTCTGTAGTGTGTGTCCTATCCAGCGACATCATCTTCACTGTATCTCCACTGGTACTTGAATGGTACATTTCCATAATTCTATGTTAGTGATTTTGTCCTGCCATTTCCATCCCTTTATTCTGCTTAAGCATCCATTAATGAAAGTCTGTATCTTCATGATTGTCATTTTAGTTGTTCTCCATGTTTCACAGCCATATAACACTGACTTAACATTGGAGTTCAAAAATTTTTATTTTAGTATTTAACCTAACTTCTTTAGACTTCCATATGTTTCCCAGTACAACAAATGCTCCTCTTGCTTTTGATATCCTTATTTTGGTATCATTTTCTGTTCCTCCCTCTAAAGCAGGGGAGTAGCAGGGATAAAGAGTAGGAAGTGTATTATGACAGTGGGCCAGATAGTTACAGGAATCAGAGTAGAATATAGTTGCGCAGCGAGTAACAGAGATTGAGGAGGAAAGCGGTGAAATGGTGCACCAAACTAAACGGTGGTAGAAGTGTGACGTGAGAGAGCGTTTTGGCAGTTGAAAAATAGCGTTAGAGAAAGACGGACTGGCAATGGGGTAGGAAGAGAGAAGTTCAAGGGATGTGAGAGGCATGTCCTCTGAATATGCAGTGTAGCATCGGAACTAGAGTTACAAAACTCAGAAGCAATCAATATCAGGGTTAGTGATGCCGTACAGGATAGCTCATGCCAATTTACCGCTCGACACTGTGTAGAATATTGGAAGAGAGTGAGATTCAGGCAACAACTGATGCAAGTGAACTGAAGGGCTTGCGGTATCACTCATAGTTAGCAAATACTGTGAGTAAATTTATGTATGCCTGAGGGCTGCTAATTTTCGTCATACTTCTTTAACAGAGCATCAGCAATGTGCTGTTGTTATACTACAATATGTGATATTGATGCCTTTTTGGCATGACACAACCAACTGGGGTGTGGTCTTTGTGGATACCCATGTTGCTTCTACTGCAGGAAGGTAGAGTCGAATATTGATGACTTGCGGTACATTGTCTTGACACAAACAGTCAGATATGATTCACTGTAATGTTCCATGTTGCTTCTACTCAGGAAGGTAGAGTCGAATATTGATGACTTGCGGTACATTGTCTTGACACAAACAGTTAGATATGATTCACTGTAATGTTCCATGTTGCTTCTACTGCAGGAAGGTAGAGTCGAATAGTGATGACATGCGGTACATTGTCTTGACACAAACAGCGAGATATGATTCACTGTAATGTTCCATGTTGCTTCTACTGCAGGAAGGTAGAGTCGAACATTGATGACTTGCGGTACATTGTCTTGACACAAACAGTTAGATATGATTCACTGTAATGCTCCACGTTAAAGTTGATAAACTTACCACAGAACTACGCCTATTACCAAGGTGTAAAGTGAACTGAGGGGCATGTGTAAAGCCTCATGATCACTAAAGATTGTGAGTAATGCAAATCACAGACATGTTGTCATTGTGCTTGTTCAGAAAATTATTATGCAAGGTTAACTAGTCGTTAATAAACCTTCGAGTGTGTTATGAACATGGTGTCCTTGAGTGCTTCCTAGGGGCCATCTGTGTTTTGTCTTGTCCAGTGAAGAACGAACGGTGGGAAGGGCTACCTCACCAGGCCCAAGAGAAAACAACAGCAGCGGCAAGAAACAACGCGGAGTTCAAAATAATTGCTCGTGACAAATCAGGTCGGCAAGTCACTCTGAAACTTGTCACAGCGACCTATTTAGGCAACGGCTGTTCAGAAACGACACGGCTACACCTCTTTGTCTATATTACTGCCCAGATATATGTAAGATTGTACGTCTAGTAGAGGTATCTGTCCTATTTTTATTTGGTTATTGCTAACTGCATTTATTCTCATAATTTTAGTCTTATCTCTATTTATTTTCAGTCCCATCTGTTGTGATCTCTCATCGAGTATGCTCACTTTATCCTGCATCTGTTGATGGTTGTGTGATAGGAGAGCTATGTCATCAGCAAAGTCTAAATCATCAAGTTGCTTGGTCAGTGACCACTGGATTCCATTTCTGTTGTTTTGAGTTATTTTCATAATCAAATCTATGGCCAGTAGAAAGAGAAATGGTGAATAATGGCATCCCTGCCTTACTCCTGTTCTTATTTCAAATGCTTCTGTAAGCTGTCCTTCATGCACCACACTACATTTCATTCCTTCATACATTGTTTTTATCAGTTTAATAAACTTTGTTGGGATTCCATAATGACTCAGCAACTTCCAAAGCATTCCTCTGTCTAAACTATCAGATGCCTTTTCATAATCTATGAATGGGGTGTCCGGTTAGCGCAATCGATAGGCGATTGGCTTACCATGGCAACAGCCGGGGTTCGTACCTTGGCGAGGACACCTGGGTTTTACTAATTCCCTAAAAATTAGTACCTCTGAAGTCGGAGTAAATCTGCCTGCATGGCGAGGGGCATCCTGTAATGGGATAAAACAGACTTTACACGCAAAAATTCAGTCCCACAAAATTGAGTGGGTGGGACTTCGTCAGAGGTCAAAGCTGACGAAAGCGAACGATAATCTATGAATCCAATATAAAGTGGGGATTTTAGTTCTAAACTTTGTTTAACTATTATACGTAGAGTAGTTATTTGATCAGCACATCATCTGTTCGGGAGCCGTGATAGCTCAGTGGTTAGTGAACTGGACTACAAAGGACAAGAGGTAGGGTTCAATCCCAACCGACGGCTTCTGGTTCACCCAGCCTTTAATGGGTACTGGATATTTTACTGGGAAAGTAAAGCGGCACAGACGTAATACCGACCACATTACCCCAAAAATCATGTGCCGAGGGTCTGTAAAATTTATGGTCATTAACACCATATTCCCTATACGCCACTTGGTGTGACAGGGGTACTTTACTTTACTTATTGTTGGTCCAGATTAACTCCCCTCCTTCCCTCTTTCTTTCTTCACTTCCTCATGTTCCCATTCAAGTGTAGAGGGAGATACAAAATTCTGGTTCTAGCCCTTTTGGTTTTGGTGGCTTCAATCATTGCCAGTTGATGTTGTTATAGCGTTTCTTTGAAATCTGTCCATCTTACTCTGGGCCTACCTCTTGCATTTCTCCCTTCTCTTTTGATATATGCTTCATATGGTAAGAAATCGCATGGCATTCATTATAGATGGGCAAACCAGTTTCTTTGCTATTTCTGAATGTAACCTTTAAGAGCCCAAAATTAATGCACTCAGTAGCTACTGTTACAGGTGGTCAAGAGTTATTTTGCACCTGCAGTAAAGAATGAGTTAAGAATTTAGTTTAATTATGTTTTAAACAGCAAAGGGCATACAATAATGTATTTCATAATTAACAAGCTAAACAAAACCACAACCAACATAAAGGGGTAAACTTACATTGTAAAACAGGGCCTCTGAGGGATGTTTACCATAGACTGCGTACGTCTGTTCTTGAAATATGCCCATTCGTGCAGAGAAGAAAAGAGACACCACGAGAAGAAACAGACCTGAAAAAATGAAACAGACCTGAAAAAACAATTTGTTAAATTACGGATATATAAGCATAAATATATAAAATATGAAATATTATGTGGGACGATGAGCAGAGCTGCAGTAAACACAAGAAATAAACATAAAATGGTATTCAGCTGCCAAACCTGTAAAGAGATGAGACAAACTATGTCATTTCAGCTATGGCCTTCATCTGGTGCAAAACAACATAAACACACACACACACACAAAGTACTTATTTCAAATTATTTGTTTTTCTGTTGTTTCTAACAGTTAAAACTCTCTGAGAGAGCTGATGGTATCATGTTACATCTTCTAATTCCCCTCTTTTCATTGTTTATTTATCTATCTATCTATTGACCTTTCGAGCCGTAGCCGGCCCATAGGGTGTAGACCAATATACTCCCGCTCTAATCTGAATTTTTGTTCTAGCCATTTTCAATTATTTTAAAGATATTTTATCAAATCTCGCCATTTGTCTCTGTTCTTTTCAAGTAGCTCTATCTTATTGAGGGAGCTGATTCCTGCTGCTCTTGCCTCTCTCATCAATGTTCTTCTCAGTGTCTCTCTGGGTCTTCCTCTTTTCCTCTTACCTGTTGTTTCCCACATGAGGGTTTGCTTTGTTATTCGGTTATTATCTCTTCTGATCACATGTCCAACATATGACCATTGTCTTTTCTTTATTACTGAAGATATTAGTGGTTAATTGGCGATTTCTCTAATTTCCCCATTTGTTTTGAATTCGTTCCATGCTATACCAAGTAGTTTCCTTAGACATTTATTTTCGAATGCGTTCAACTTTGTTTCTATATCTCTTGTTGTTTTCCAGCTGTCACATGCATACGTAAGGGTTGATAGTACATTTGATTTGAATAGTCTAAGTTTTGTGTTTGTGCTGATGAGTTTTGATTTCCACAACTTTTCAAGGCTTCTGAAAGACATTGCTGCTTTAGCTATTCTGATTCTAATTTCTTTGCTTGTATCCCGTTCTCGATCAATGTGACTTCCAAGATGTTTATTTATAGCTACCTGAAATCAAGGAGTGTTGTGATCATCACCGGCAGCAACAGTATCCTTTTGTAGGGCATCAAATTAGGGACAACTTATGCAAAGCAAGAGTGAAGGCTAAATGCACTTCATATGCGATGTCAGCGCAGTATTTTTGCTATCACATAGAAGGACAAAGTTACAAACGCGGAGGTTCTCACTCGCAAAGGCCTCCTGAACATCTACACGCTGCTCAAGCAATGTAATTTACGCTGGCTTGGCCACTTACGCCATATGAAAGATAACAGCATAACAAAAGATATACTTTATGGAAAACTAGCAGATGGCAAAAGAACTAGGGGGCGCTCAAAACTCTGATATATATATATCATCATCATGTGCCATACTGGTTGGTGTAGGTGATCATGTCCTTCCACAATTTTCTATCTACAGTGCACCGTATCAGTTCTGTTGTTGACTGTTTTCCATGCCATGACACCAAGCTATCTATTATTTTCTCTCTTTGTCGTCCGCGATCTCTCTTTCCTTTTATTTTGCCAGTTGTAACCAAGTATTCCAACTTTCCTCTTCTCATGATGTGCTCAAAAAATGCTGATTGTTTTTTAGGAATTTCCTTTTTGTGTTGGCCTCTTTGAAAATTTCTTCATTGGTCTTTTTAGCTGTCCAGGGAACTTTCAACATTCATCTGAGAAATCCCATCTCTGTGGCCTCTAATCATCTTTTCATTTGTTTGTCTACTGTCCATGATTCGCTTCCATAGGTCAGAATTGGTTCTATATGTATCCGTGACGTGCTTATTTCGTTGTTATTGTTGTGGGTGCGTGACTTGACTTTTGCTTGTACGCTGCGTCGATATATCGATCGTTACTTTGTTTACTTTACTGACGGCCTTCACCCACCTGTCAGTTCTCTGTGTGATTGACCTCAGCTAGAATGTGCTGCTCGTGATTTGCTTGGGACAACATGTCTTCATGCCCACTGGGCGTTTGTCTCAGCCCTGACCTTGTCTGTTCACGTAGTACTTCTGGTTTGTTGTTAAGATAACTGTTTCACGTTGTGATTCTGCAACAACTTTATTGCTGTTATGATTCGTTCCCAAGGGTTGACGCTAGGTAGATAAATATAACTGTGTAACACATAATAACACATTGGTTATAAGAATTTGTTCCGACTTTTATTACTGTCACATCGGACTCTCGTTACACACTGTATATGGCAGGTCACACACTTAAAGCACACTCTTACAATTCTTGAGTCTATCGCCCTCACACTTATCTCTGGGCTCTAAAGCATTCATACTCGCATCTCAACTGCATGTGGACCATTCCCATCGAACGGCCCGGCCCAACACTATCTAACTTCTACCGGTCCTGCAGTCTCTTGGCACTGCTACTAACTGTCTCTTAATAGTGCCACTTACTAATCTGCATTGCTTAACTATTCTTCACTAGTTTCTGCATCTCCTAACTATCATGTTTTCTTCTGCCGGCTAAATGTCTATTACACTTTCTTAGTGTCATGATTCTAGATTGTCACTCCCTGCCAACTCAGCCTCTCCAAGTGTTCAGTCTCCAGTGCTCTCGATCTTGTGTGTTCACTTCTTAAATTTGGCTCTCATCAGCCAATCAAAAGTGATTTTTTTACGCGTCTGTCTGCCCAATCACTTCTGGACATGGCCTTCATTTTTTCCACGTGAATTTCGACCCATCGTCTCCTTATTTTTCTTGTGACTTCGTCTTACTATCTTTTTCCTTTTTTCTCCTTGACCTTGTTCTCTCGTCTTTGTTTACTCCTCTACTCACTCCACTCCTCCCCTTTCTACATATATAGCATTGATGAACTCTCTTTCTCACTTCTATTGACAAAGATTTGTTGCATAAGATATTTTTCATTTTCTAAAACGCTAATTTGGCCTGAGCTATTCTGCTTTTTATTTCTGTGGTGCATCTTCCATCTGATGTTATTATTGTGCCCAAGTATTTGACGCATTGCACTTGTTTCAGAATTATCCTGTTTATTTTTATGCTGCATGATGGTGATGATTGTTTCTTTGATATGGCCATTACTTCTGTTTTCTTACTATTCAGACTGAGACCTTTTTTTATTGCTTTCTTTTACTATTATGTCTATCATTTTTCATGGTTCATTCTCTGTCTCTGCTATTAAGACTGTGTCATCCGCATACCGCAAATTATTTATGTTGTGACCGTTGACTTCAATTCCTTTTTTGTCTACTATTTATCTCATAATATGAGATTATGGTCCAGTTATGGTCCCCACTCTGCGATGGCAGGCAGAGGATCTCATATATATAGATAATAGCTGTGATCTCCGACTAGTACAGTCACTGCCAAGAAGGAAAGAATTGGCAAACTACCTTCTTATACTGCCTAGAATAATCATGTTAAAAACACAACTTAATATCTACAGCTAACGACGTTAATGGAGACTCCACAGCCTCATCCAGTAGGGAGCATCATGTGCTACAGGTGTCACCCGATTGTCATCAAGCTACTGTATGCAAGATCAAAAATAATAGGGACACTAGCAATAGGAATTTGGAACATTATATATATATATATATATATATATATATATATATATATATATATATATATATATATATATATATATATACATATATATATATATATATATATAGACTTGTGTAACCGAGACATGAAGACTCTGAACATAAACCTTGCAGCCTGGGAAGAAATAGCTGCAGACCTCAATCTTTGGAAACTCACACTAAAGCTCCAGTTGAAGCAAGAAGTAGACAGATTCATAGAAAAAGAGGATACAGTGAAAGAAAAGAAAAATAACATTTCCTAGGGAAGCTAAAAAAATCCATGGTCAACTTTGACTGAGACGGAGACTACTAAGTTTTGTGATCACTCTGCAAATCCTTTTGTAGCCTTTCTTCCATGTCATGGTAGCCTCTTCTTCCATGCCATGGTAGTCTTTTCTTCCACGCCATGGTAATCTTTATTCCATGCCACGGTAATCTTTCTTCCATGGCATGATAGCCTCTTCTTCCTTGCCATGATGCTTAACTCAAGATGAAAATAAAGCTGACCTAGTTAATCTAATCACATTTTTTTCATTCGCCAACTTTCACCTCTCACAAAGTCCCTAGAGGCTAGGAACTGAATTTTGCATGTTAATCAGTTTTTCCCAGGCAGCCATGTTCACAGAGGTCCCTCGCCGCACAGGCAGACAACTCCAACTTCGCAGGTTAACATTTTTTTCCCATCAATGAGTATTTTATGTTTCAAGCCGGGCCTCGCTGCTGAAACCATGGGTGGTTGTCAGAGAGAGAAATCACAAATAATCCCAATGTTGCAGCCGGGATTTGAACTCACAACCTCTCTGTCGCAAGACTGACTTCTTGCCTCAAGACCAACCAGCCCCCTAAATTACATTTAAGATACACAAATATTCACTTACCTATAAGCCAGATCATGTAATCATATGCCGCATCCCCTGTGTGGCTCACCATCTTTTCCTATGAAGATCAAACACAATATGTGCTATAGTTCAAAGATAACAAATTAGCAGTCTCTAAAATAAATATATTTTTATGCCAGAATTCTCGTTATATAATGATCACATTCTATAATTCTCATTTTATAATAATCATATGATTAAATACTTGTATTATAATGATTATACTCCAGAATTCTATTTTTATAATGGTCACATGCCAGAATTCTAATTTTATAATGATTACGTGATTTAGTATTCATTTTATAATGAATTCATGATCTAGTTCTCATTTAATAATGATTACATGATCTAGTTCTCATTTAATCATGATTACATTATTTAGTTCTCATTTTATCATGTTTACAAGATCTAGTTCTCATTTAATAATGATTACATTATTTAGTTCTCATTTTATAATGATTACACGATCTAGTTATCATTTAATAAAGATTACATGATCTAGTTCTCATTTAATAATGATTACATGATCAAATTCACATTTAATAATCATTACATTATTTATTTCTCATTATATAATGATTACATGATCTAGTTCTCATTTAATTATGATTACATTATTTAGTTCTCATTTTATCATGATTACATGATCTAGTTCTCATTTAATAATGATTACATTATTTATTTCTCATTTTATCATGATTACATGATCTAGTTCTCATTTTATAATGATTACATTATTTAATTCTCATTTTATAATGATTACATTATTTATTTCTCATTTTATCATGATTACATGATCTAGTTCTCATTTTATAATGATTACATTATTTAATTCTCATTTTATAATGATTACATGATCTAGTTTTCATTTTATAATGATTACATTATTTAATTCTCATTTAATAATGATTACATTATTTATTTCTCATTTAATAATGATTACATGATTTAGTTCTCATTTTATAATGATTACATGATCTAGTGCTCATTTTAAAATGATTACATGATTTAGTTATCATTTTATAATGATTACATGATTTAGTTATCATTTTATAATGATTACATGATTTAGTTATCATTTTATAATGATTACATGATTTAGTTATCATTTTATAATGATTACATGATTTAGTTATCATTTTATAATGATTACACGATTTAATTCTGATTTAACAATGATCACTTGAGGGTACTCTCGTATTACAACAATCACATGTTAGTATTCTCATTTCATAATGATCACAAGCCATTACTTGCTTCACCTTTGACCCTCTGAATTGTTGAGGTAATATTAATGTTAAGCTTTCTCAGTCTTACATAGATCTTTGTGCCCTTGTAAAGTCCTGTTCGTACTTCTATGATTGTCATTCATCTCTTCTTTGCACTGTCTCTCCTTATTCTAACTATTGGCTCCACCTTGGAATAATCTATCCTAGATTGTTTTATACATCACAGAACCATCCAGTTTTGTGTTTCTGAGCAACAGTTAGTAAGTCACCATGTTGACCATAACATTGACCATTTATTGGGGACTTCTGGTTGGGGTGGAAAACCAAATTGGTTGCCTGGTCAGATCAGTTTTAGGACTTGGGGAATTTTTGCTGCAGTGTGTTTTAAAATGATTCTTTCTGGCCTGGATTTTCATTTGCAGAGACAGCAGTAGTCTGGTCGCACTCGCTCTACTCCTACTGGTAACGGGTTTCCACCTCTAGTTGTTGAATCTGTTGCTGACTACAAAACCATTCCCTTGAACTGTATTGTATCTATTTTTTCTTTTTCCCTCTATTTCTTCTTCTCTAAATTTCTTTTATTTGTTCCCTTTTTATTATTTGGCTGTAATTGATAATTGTTTCTTCTTAATGTTAACAACAAACTTTCATTGTAAATAAACCAGCAGAAAGCAAGGTGAAACCACATATTATGTATACAAAAGCTGAAAAATAATCTTTCTTTTTTCACTTCCTCTTGTACCTGTTTGGGTGTCAAGGGAGATACAAAGTTCTGGATCTCGCCCTTTTGGGACCTTTTTTTCTTCTTTTTCTACCTTTCAGCTCCCTGTGGAGCACAGGTCTTTAACAAACACTTTCCAAGCCGTTCTGTTTCTTGCTATTCTTTTAAGATCATTCCATGTCTTCCTCATGATCTTCATCTCTGCTACATCTGTCTTCTCCAAGAATATTTTGGTCTTCCTATTTGTCTTTTTCCTTGAGGATTCCAAAAAAGGGCCTGTTGTGTAATACTCTCAGTTGGCTTCCACAGAGTGTGTCCTATCCAGCGCCATAGTTTTCACTGTATCTCTTTATCCACTGGTATTTGACTAGTACATTTCCATAATTCTATGTCAGTGATTTTGTCCTGCCATTTCCATCCTTTTATTCTGCTTAAGCATCCATTAATGAAGGCCTGTATCTTCATGATTGTCATTTGTGTTGTTCTCCATGTTTCACAGCCATATAATAATACTGACTTAACATTGGAGTTGAAAATTGTATTTAATTTTTTTATTTAACCTAATTTCTTTGGACTTCCATATGTTTCCCAGTGCAACAAATGCTCCTCTTGCTTTTGATATCCTCATTTTGGTATCATTCTCTGTTCCTTCTCCTTTGTCTATATTACTGCCAAGATATATGTAAAATTGTACGTCTAGTAGAGGTATTTCTCCTATTGTTATTTTATTATTGCCAACTGAATTAATTCTCATAATTTTGGTCTATCTCTATTTATTTTCAGTCCCAGCTGTTGTGATCTCTCATCAAGCATGCTCATGTTATCTTGTCAGTGTCACTTAGTCACTGACCACTGAATTCCATTTCTGTTGTTCTGAGTTATTTTCATAATCCAATTTCTGGCCAGTAGAAAGAGAAATGGAGATCAGAGGCATCCCTGCCTTACTCCTGTTTTTATTTCAAATGCTTCTGTAAGTTGCCCTTTATGCACAACACAACATTTCATTTCTTCATACATTGCTCTTATCAGTTTAAATTAAACTTTTTGGCGGCCTCACTCAAAGTCAATTGATGTTGTTGTAGCGTTTCGTTGATGTTGTCAGTCCATCTTACTCTGGGTCTGCCTCTTGCTCTTCATTCTTCTCCTTTTTTAATATTTGCTTTGTATGGTAAGAAATCACACTGCATTCTTTCTAGATAGAAAAACCAGTTTATTTGTTGTTTCTGTATGTAGCTTAGGATTGACTCAATGCCTACTCTTTCTCTTATAATATCATTTCTGATTCTGTCTTTTCTGGTTACTCCAAGCACTTTTCTCAAACATCGCATCACTATGGTGACATGCTTTCTTTTAAGCTTAGACGTAAGTGACCATGTTTGGCATTGGTAGCACAATGTTGGATAATAATATTATATTATACTAATTTGACATGTAATATAAAAGTGAAGTGTTGTAAATTGAGATGTGATATATTAATTATAAATATGAAGACAACGACTTATGAACTTACTTTCTGACTAGCAGAGGCAATAGTGCACAAAGTGATACCAGCAGTGATCATAATGACAGATAAATACTTGGTTGGCTTGTATCTGGTGGGGTGTCATTAAAGAAGCAATGAACAAGTCACGACTGAGCTCATGATACATAATGTGATAGTATAAGAGAGGCAAATGACAGACATAAAGGATGTACAAGCATAAATGTAGTAGATAAGTGAAGTTTAAAACTTCAATATAATGTCAAAACAAGCAACATATTAACTCCAGATTATGATTAAATTGTAAAAATTATGGTTTAAAAAATTGAAATTTTAAAAGACCAGTTTTTAAATTACAGTTTGCTGCACGAGGTTGCTTTTTCGTGCCATATACCTTCTTAAATATTCAAGCCAGTCAACGTGATATGTCATTGAGACCTGACATGTTTTATTTCTTTAAATACTGCTGTGGGTGCCAAATAAAAGTAGTAGTTATTGGTAACAATTTTTATTATTACAATTGTTTACTAATATCTTCAGTAATCAAGAAAAGACGATGGTCATATGTCGGACATGTGATGAGAAGAGATAATAACCGAATAGCAAAGCTAGCCCTCATGTGTTAAACAACAGGTAAGAGAAAAATAGGAAGACCCAGGGAGACACTGAGAAGAACATTAATGAGAGAGGCAAGAGCAGCAGGATTCGGCTCCCTCAGTGAGATAGAGCTGCTTGCACAGAACAGAGACAAATGGCGAGATTTGATAAAATATCTTTAAAAGAGTTGAAAACTGCTAGAACAGAAGTTCAGATGGGAGAAGGTGTATCTTGGTCTACGCCCTATGGGCCGGCTACGGCTCGAAAGGCTGTCCAATTGTTTGCACCAGATGACTCCTTCACTTCACATTTGTTCTAGCTGTGCTCCTTAATTGTTTCAATATTTTTGTTAATTGTATTTCTTCCAAAGAGTTATTTCTCCAAAGATTTTTAACAAGAAATTTAAATAACTGCATTTTTGTCCAAGTTTACACAGTGTTTTTTTTGTAGAAGACAAAGAATAATAATAATAATAATAAATGAATACTATTATGAAGGGAAACTTCTGAAGCAGCCGATCAATGACAGAATCATCTGGTGCCACCTCTAAGCGGTGCCTCTAGCAACAGGCTAACCAGTCTAGTCTGGCCAAGCAAGTAGGGATCAAAGAGGAAAGGCAACCCAGTACTCAATGTCATGTTGAAGTCAGATGTATAGGGTCGAAAAGAGAAAATATACCACAGCGCAACATATTAATTCCCACTTACTGTCCTTTTAACACTAGATTAAGACACCAGACTTTTTTTTTTTAATGATGTAGAATTTTTTTAATTTAGAGAGATACATCATGGGGAAAGGGAGATGGGAGGTGACGCCAATTTTCAAGAAAATTGTTGTTTTTCCTTTTTATTCTTTCTATGGCCAAGGAAATGTCCTCAGTCATTGGCAGACATCAAACAACTCTTTGTGACTTGGGAAACACAACGAATAATGCTATGAGGTAGCCGATCATACTGACAGACTTATGGCGACCATACCGATAGACATTGTAACATGTCCGGTCCATGAAGTGAAACTCAGATCATAAATCAACCTCAGCCAGGAATATAAAGGTCCCCATGTTTTGCTTAGTGTGAACACATGGGACTGTGTCAAGAGTTCAGAGATATTTTTAGAGCACCTAATATTACATTTAAGTGGTAATAATTTTTACTACGGTATCGTAACTGGGAGAGTTACAGATAGGTATCATAATTAAGGGTTAAGGTTAAGGACAAATGACAAAGAGGACAATCCATTTCTTTAGTAATCTCCGGGTAAATGCCAAAAACAAAGAGATCAACATCACTATACATTGAACAATTCATCCATAAGTGCTGTGATCTCCTCTTCAGCAAATCCTGCAGCATGAAAGGACTGAAAACACAAGTTCTGTGGTGATTGACAAATCTTATACCACGCGTATAGCTGTGACGATGCCTCTCTTGACATGTAGTCTTGATATGATCCTTCCTTTAATGTAATGATAACACTATCTATCTAAATCTAATCTATCTATCTATCTAATCTAATCTATCTAAATCTAATCTATCTATCTATCTATCTATCTAATCTATCTAAATCTAATCTAATCTAATCTAATCCAATCTATCTAAATCTAATCTAATATAATCTAATCTAATCTAATCTATCTAATCTATCTAAATCTAATCTAATCTAATCTAATCTAATCTAATCTATCTAATCTAATCTAATCTATCTAATCTAATCTTATCTTATCTTATCTTATCTTATCTTATCTTATCTTATCTTATCTTATCTTATCTTATCTTATCTTATCTTATCTTATCTTATCTTATCTATCTTATCTTATCTTATCTTATCTATATCTTATCTTATCTTATCTATCTATCTATCTATCTATCTATCTATCTATCTACCTATTGTACTTTCGAGCCGAAGACGGCACATAGGGCAGAACCACAATCTCAAAAACATAAACCTTGCGTGCCAAAATGGCACATATTGCAGAGATCACTGCTTCTAAAATCTATGGCGCTGTTTCCATAACAATACTTTTTACAAAGACAGCTTGTCAAGCCATCGATCAATCTCCTTAGTCGCCTCTTACAACATGCCTGGAAGGTCACAGTGTCACTATTCTTTACTTTCCTAATAATGAGGCCCCGTAACACACAGGAATCACATTATACAGAAGTAAAATTTACTAACATAAATTGAATAGTGAAAGGTATCTTTACAGAATTGGAAAAGTTCACAAATAAAACTGACTGTGTAGTAATCAGTACAAGTCTACAGCTAAGATATAGATACATTTTTTTTTTAAATAGATCAAGTTACTTACGATCTCTTTAGAATAATCACACCTAGGACAAGGTTAGCTATAAGAGAGCCCTGAAACAAAAAAGGTAAGGTATATATATATATATATATATATATATATATATATATATATATATACATATATCATCATCATCCCCATCAAGTACCGGGCCTACTGACGTAGGTGATCATGTCTCTCCACAACTTTCGATCTCGACAGATATTTATCATTTCTGTTGTTGACCTTCTGCCAAGCCATTCTCTTAAGCTGTCTAGTATTTCTCTCTTTGCTTCCCTCTATCTCTTCGTCCCTCAATTTTTCCAGTTGTTACAATATATTCCAGTTGTTCTCTTTTTGCTTTTACCTCTTTCAGAACATTTTCATTACTCTTCTTAGCTGTCCATGGTATTTTATATATATATATATATATATATATATATATATATATATATATATATATATATATATATATATATATATAAAAGTAATCAAATAATAGACCAAAAAATATATTTAACTGAATACACTTACATGAACTTAAAACATTTCATCTGCAATGAAATCTTAAAACAGACTAATATGCACTCATAAAATTTGTTTACGAAAATAAAATAAAAAATGGCATTACCTGATGGAAACAATGATTTTAGTTAGTCCCCTTTGAGATGAAAACAGCACATAAGGCAGACATTAAATAAAAGCTCTTCATGTTCAAAGGTTCCTGTTAATTGTCAGACTTTAAGCAGGACCTGCAGTATAACTCACTAAATATCCCTGTTATGGCAAGCCCCTCAATTTTAGCAAGGGGAGCTGGTGCTCATTGTCACTGCTTCTCTTATTAGTGTTCTTTTTAGTACCTTTCTAGGTTGGACACTTTATATTTTTCCTGCTGTTTCCCATTTGAGGGCTTGCTTTGCAATTCTCTTATTCTCTTCTCATGAAATAGCTAACATTCCCGCCTTCTTTTCTTGATTACATGACATTGATAACATAGCCATTTATTTTTCTTCTTGTTATAGTCTTGCACTCATATTCCATGGTATATAAAGTATTTTACTGTGACAATTGTTTCTGAAGACATTTCATTTGTTTGTTACTTCTTTCATTGTTCTCAAATGTGTTATTCAAAGTGGGTAATACATTATATTTGAAAAACCTAGCCTTGTTTAATGCTTAGGGATTCTGATTTCCATATTTTCTCAAGCCATTTGAAAACCACTACTGACTTTGCTATTCTGATTGTCATGTCTTGCTTCGTGTATCCTTCTCATTTAAAGACTGCTCCCTTTTCAAGAGGAATGAAACGATGGTCTTCGGATTATGAGCCAACCACTAAGGTCTACTCTTTCCATTTTCCCCCTATTCCAAATCCACACAAACATACTCTCTTCACTTTCCCCCAATCCAAATCCACACAAAACATCCCTCGCTTCACTTTCCCTCATTCCAAATCCACACAAAACATCCCTCTCTCCACTTTCCCTATTACAAATCCACACAAAACATCCCTCTCTCCACCCCCCACCCCCCCACCCCCAATTCCAAATCCACACAGAATAGTCCTCTCTCCGATTTATTTATTTCAAAACTAAATACAATGTTCTTTCCTCTCCACTTTCCCTATTTCAAACCAGAACAAAACATCCGCAAGAGTGATTGAGAAAGGTGGCACTCACCGATCGGAAGATCATGTGCAATGGCATGGATATGTTGAAGCTGAAGGTGTAGTTGTTCAGTGTTTGAACAATAAAGAAAAAGAACACCATCAGCAAATAATACCTGCAATAACAAAAATAAAATAGCTCACTTCCTTGACGTTACAAAACATATCTGGTAATAAATTATTTCTTTCTTTCTTTTTTTTCTTTTTTCTCTCTCTCTCTCTTTTTCTTTCTTTCTTTCCCTCCTTTCTTGTTTTCACTCTGATTCACCCCATGGCTGCTTAAAGGAATGAATAGCCCTCTTCACCATCCATCCTTAAAAAGACATTAAGAGGGTGTAGATGGGTTTTGTATAATTTATTTCTGTCTTTCAGCCCAGAACATCCAACTTGAGCACACCATTTTTGGGTACCAGGTTGCCTTCCTTCTTTGCACCTTACTCGATAGACTAGACTGGATAGTCTGTTTCCAGGAGCACCGTTTAGAGGTGAGGCAGGGTTTTGATCAAGTCAGTTGCTTGCCAATCCTGGCACAAGCATCCAGATGTGGGTTGATGCCTGCAACTCAGCTCAATCACTGGATAGGTGTTTTTCTTCCAAATTCAATATTGCAGACAATACAACAGAACTCCAGACAATACAACAGAACTCCAGACAATACAACATGTAACTCAAGACAATACAACAGAACTCCAGGCAATACAACAGATTTCCAGATAATACAACAGAACTCCAGATAATACAACAGATCTCCAGATAATACAACATGTAACTCCAGATAATACAACAGATTTCCAGATAATACAACAGAACTCCAGACAATACAACAGATCTCCAGATAATACAACAGATTTCCAGATAATACAACAGAACTCTAGACAATACAACAGAACTCCAGATAATACAACAGAACTCCAGATAATACAACAGATTTCCAGATAATACAACAGAACTCTAGACAATACAACAGAACTCCAGATAATACAACAGATTTCCAGATAATACAACAGAACTCCAGACAATACAACAGAACTCCAGATAATACAACAGAACTCTAGACAATACAATATATAATACCATTTAGAGGTTGGGCAGGGTTTTGATCAGGTCAGTTGCTTGCCAATCCTGACACAAGCATCCAGATGTGGGTTGATGCCTGCAACTCAGCTCAATCACTGGATAGGTATCTTGCTTCCCAATCAATATTGCAGACAATACAGCATAACTCCAGACAAAACAACATAACTCCAGACAATACAACAGAACTCCAGATAATCCAACATAACTCCAGACAACACAACATAACTCCAGATAATCCAACAGAACTCCAGACAACACAACATAACTCCAGATAATCCAACAGAACTCCAGACAAAACAACATAACTCCAGTAAATGCAACAGAACTCCAGACAAAACAACATAACTCCAGATAATCCAACAGAACTCCAGACAATACAACATAACTCCAGATAATCCAATAGAACTCAAGACAATACAACATAACTCCAAACAATACAACATAATTCCAAGAAATACAACAGAACCCACTTCATTGGTATGGCTGAGGACTTGGTGAGGAACCTAGTGGTAAAGAAGAAACCCTCCAGACAGTTGAACGCAAAAGCACAAAATGTGACTGTGTTACCGCTGTGAGGGTACACCCTTTAAAAAAAAAACAAGAAGATATTTTTAGAATATTTGATTTGTTACACAATTCAGTTTTTTTAAAAATAGGATTATTATTGTTCAAAATCAATTTATTTGTCTCTTTTGTCAAGCTACAAGGAAAAATATAAGATGAGCAATTGGACTGTTCGGATATTCTAGATACCTTAAGGGTAGACAAACAAGTCAACAATTCAAGTAATTAGTGTGTATATATGACAATGATGAGAACGAAAGAACTGCACATGTTTTAAAAGGGGAGGAGTCAGATGAGAGCTCATTTGTAGGGAGTCAAAGAAACTAGTAAACCAATATATTGTTTTGGGGGGTTCCATCAGTTACCAATGAGGGAGGGATGCACTGGAGAAGTGCTCTGAGCACTTATGGATGTTACAGAGTTGGATTGTAACGAGAATAGCCATAGATAATTTAGACCAAGGACTACAACCTAAGTGAGTTCATTTATGAAGAAACAGACATAACATAGGTCAAAGTACGTATTTAAAAAATTTCTTTAAATTAATTATGATATTTATTATACATGGTACTTGATGATGATGAAACATGAGAAGAGAGGACAATTGTGTTGAATTGTCAGCTCCAGTCTTTGATATGGAAACAGAGAGTCAGAGGTAAGACAGTTGATTGTAAGTACATACATAGTTAGCTGAAATATAGAATAGTGATAGACACAACCCATGATGGTAGAGATGTACATAGTTAGCTAAAAGATAGAATAGTGATAGACACAACCCATGATGGTAGAGATGTACATAGTTAGCTAAAAGATAGAATAGTGATAGACACAACCCATGATGGTAGAGATGTACATAGTTAGCTAAAAGATAGAATAGTGATAGACACAACCCATGATTGTAAAGATGTAAATAGTTAGCTAAAAGATAGAATAGTGATAGACATGACACATGATTGTAAAGATGTAAATAGTTAACTAAAGGATAGAATAATGAAAGACATGACACATGATTGTAAAGATGTAAATAGTTAGCTGAAAGATAGAATAGTGATAGACACGACACATGATTGTAAAGATGTAAATAGTTAACTAAAGGATAGAATAATGAAAGACACGACACATGATTGTAAAGATGTAAATAGTTAGCTAAAAGATAGAATAGTGATAGACACGACACATGATTGTAAAGATGTAAATAGTTAACTAAAGGATAGAATAATGAAAGACACGACACATGATTGTAAAGATGTAAATAGTTAGCTAAAAGATAGAATAGTGATAGACACGACCCATGATGGTAAAGATGTAAATAGTTAGCTAAAAGATAGAACAGTGATAGACACGACCCATGATTGTAAAGATGTAAATAGTTAGCTAAAGGATAGAATAATGAAAGACACGACACATGATTGTAAAGATGTACATAGCTAAAATATAGAATAGTGATAGACACGACCCTGAGATTAAGTTAGAGTTAAGAAGCCAGAGAATGAACTGATGATAATTATAATTGATAATTCTTCCATGTAGTTTTGTAGAGGGTATGTCCCTCGGCCCATTAATTGGCGATAGATCACGCTGACCAAAGATGTGTTCAGCAATAGTCTGTGTACACCCTTGATCGTGAGCCGGCAGACAATACTCCCTCCATGGTCGTTGTAGTGGGTAACTTCGCGTTGCTAGTCGCCGCGCTGTTATTTCATCCCGCCCTTGGACGTTGCCTACCCTGGGAATGGTTCGTTGATACTATTTACGTGGACGTCTACAACACTGACAACAGCAAACACTCTAGTCAATCGTCGTAGAACAAAGAAACAGGTGTTTATTTGTGACCCCTGGCCACCCTGATAACAATGAAAATGTCAGCAACAGAACTTGCAAATTACAACAATGTCAAATTACCAGCACATACCTGGCACTGAACTCGTACCTCTGTCAAACTGGCCTAATGCTGGTATAAGAAAAACTCATGCGACCTTCCTCTTGCACTCTGTGAACCGTGTGGTATGAGCTTCCTCTCATACCCGACTAAAGTCTATCTATTTCTCTTGGACCCTGACATGGTCGCTAATTATCACATTAGACAGTCTCTCCACATGAAGACGGTGCAAATCAAAATATGTTTTCCATAAGGTAGCCAGTTAATTAAACCGAAGCACACCGACTCAAAGTGTTTCTGTGCTTGGTAAGCTATTGACATCCCGTCAGGTACTGAAATCTATTAACACCGACTTGGCGGCCCTCTACTAAGAAAAACCCACCTGTCTCCCACCGTGGCTACCTCTCGACTGACTTCTGCCCGCTCAAATATCACTCACTTCCCTCCAGCCAATCAAAACTCTCCTGAGTGACACTCACACATACACGGACTCCACTGTTTTTCTGTTTATCATTCATTCCTCTCTCTTTCCTGTGATCACTCTCGTTCACTCATCATTACATAATTCCGCCCCACTGCTACAGTTTGAGATAGATAAGGTCTAAGTGATTAGGTCAAATGAACATTGTGATTCATGGAAATGGTTTGTTGTGTCATGTAACATTTATATCTTAATTTGCACATAGATTTTTTTAATGAAATAAATACCGAGTTAGCTGAGGATGGTCATAAAGGCCAGGCTATGATGTTTTTTACCATATTGAGTTGCTTCCTGAATTCACATTCGTGTTATTTAGTTCTGTTGATCTATCTTCTTATTCTTACATTCCTCATTTGCCTTTCAGCATTGAGGGGTGTTATAATTTGTTGTCTTTTGCTCTTCTGTTAGTCTCTGCTGCGGTTTCCTAGTGTTTCCAGTACTCCATCAAGCCATCTTTTTTTGTGGTCAGCCTTTGGGTCAAGTGTTCTCGCAACATTTGTTGAAGGTTCATTGTGTTTTGATCTTTCTGCCATGTCATGTAGCCAAACTATTTTATCTGTTTTTTGTTATATATTCTATGGCAGGAGTTAGTCTAAGCTTTTTTCTCATTTCTTCATTTCTAATCTTATCTCTCAGACTGTTTCCTGTCATTTGTCTAACAAATTTCATCTCATTTGATCTATGCTATATACATATGTCTAAGAAGGCCAAGCCAAGTAGAGATCAACTCAAGATTTTGACCTATGTCCAGTCACTAATAGGTAAACAAGCAGTAGTGCCCAGATGAACTAATTGAGAGGAGTTCCTGGAATTTACCCTACTAATGTGGTAACCATTCAGGTAGAGAGTGTATAATTTATTAATTCCAGACCAATTTAGTATAGTTTAGTTTAGTTTAGTTAGTCTAGTCTAGTCTAGTCTCCAGTCCAGTCCAGTCCAGTCTAGTCTCAAGTCCAGTCTAGTCTCAAGTCCAGTCCAGTCCAGTCTAGTCTCTAGTCCAGTCCAGTCTAGTCTCAAGTCCAGTCCAGTCTAGTCTAGTCTCAAGTCCAGTCAAGTCTAGTCTAGTCTAGTCCAGTCTAGTCTCAAGTCCAGTCTAGTCTCAAGTCCAGTCTAGTCTCAAGTCCAGTCCAGTCCAGTCTAGTCTCTAGTCCAGTCCAGTCCAGTCTAGTCTAGTCTAGTCCAGTCTAGTCTAGTCTCTCAGTCCAGTCCAGTCCAGTCTAGTCTAGTCTAGTCTAGTCTCTAGTCCAGTCCAGTCTAGTCTAGTCTAGTCCAGTCTAGTCTCAAGTCCAGTCTAGTCTCAAGTCCAGTCCAGTCTAGTCTAGTCTCCAGTCCAGTCCAGTCTAGTCTCAAGTCCAGTCTAGTCTCAAGTCCAGTCCAGTCCAGTCTAGTCTAGTCTCTAGTCCAGTCCAGTCCAGTCTAGTCTCCAGTCCAGCCCAGTCTAGTCTAGTCTCAAGTCCAGTCAAGTCTAGTCTCCTGTCCAGTCCAGTCTAGTCTAGTCTCAAGTCCAGTCCAGTCTAGTCTAGTCTCAAGTCCAGTCCAGTCTAGTCTCCAGTCCAGTCCAGTCTAGTCTAGTCTCAAGTCCAGTCCAGTCCAGTCTAGTCCAGTCTAGTCTAGTCTGATCTCAGGTCCAGTCCAGTCCAGTCTCCAGTCCAGTCTAGTCTAGTCTAGTCTCTAGTCCAGTCCAGTCCAGTCTAGTCTCCAGTCCAGCCCAGTCTAGTCTAGTCTCAAGTCCAGTCAAGTCTAGTCTCCTGTCCAGTCCAGTCTAGTCTAGTCTCAAGTCCAGTCCAGTCCAGTCTAGTCTAGTCTCAAGTCCAGTCCAGTCTAGTCTCCAGTCCAGTCCAGTCTAGTCTAGTCTCCAGTCCAGTCCAGTCTAGTCTAGTCTAGTCCAGTCTAGTCTAGTCTGATCTCAGGTCCAGTCCAGTCCAGTCTCCAGTCCAGTCCAGTCTAGTCTAGTCTGATCTCAGGTCCAGTCCAGTCCAGTCTCCAGTCCAGTCCAGTCTAGTCTAGTCTCAAGTCCAGTCTAGTCTAGTCTAGTCTAGTCTAGTCTAGTCTAGTCTCCAGTCCAGTCCAGTCTAGTCTTGTCTAGTCACAGGTTATCCACATTGTACATCGAACAATTCCATAAGTGCTCAGATCTATTCTGAAGAATACCCATTGTACGTATATTTACTAACAATACCCATTATACGTATATTTACTAACAATACCGGAGTTATGTTGATTGATAAGTCTTCTTTAGATTTTGGCATAGTGCTCTTGTCTGGCATCTTGCACCTTGACATGATTTTCATGAAGTCTGTGTTCATGGCTGCGGATTCAGGGTCACTTCCAAGTAATTTTTTTCCATCCCTGAGGATGTCCAGAATGTCGAGCAGTCCATTGCCCTTCTGCGCTCAACATCAGCCACACTGGCAAGCCTTTCAGGCCAGTGTTAGACTACATCAAGTCTTATAAACTCAAGGTGCACAACCAAAGAAACCTTTAAAGCCGACTGAGTATTCACAGAGTTCTATTCGTCCTCAGTAATTAGAGAGCGCCATCACTAAAACAGTTTGTTTTCACAGCTTTTTGTGTGATTTTTTTTGCTGATTTATTTGATCTATTTGAATTGGAGTTGGAAGTTGATTGTGGGCAATCTCTTATCGGTGATGTAATTTGAAATTGTCACCCGAGCAGTCAATTTTAATTGCACTGTAGCCCGACCTTGCTAATGCCACAACCAACAGAACAAAATGGCTGCACATTGCCCTCTTTATACAGAGATTAACGTAGTTGCTTAAACCACTTTGTTCACTAGTTTGTTTTAAAGGTGTGTTTTCGAGAAAACTGAAGTAAAGAAGTGACTGCACACTCCCTATTTGATGGAAGTCATTTGGAATTGTCACCTGTGTCCCAATAAGTAAAGGTAAAGCATGAGACTTGAACCAGCGTCTTAGCACGTGAGTTTCCACCCATATGTGCTTGGCCGCCTATCCAGAAATGTTCAGAGATTTCTGGATAGTGTTGCTTCAAGCATCGAAACTCACCTTCCCAGGGTTATACCCTGGTACCCATTTCTGCCAACGGCTGGGTCGACCGTGGGAGTATTTTTTTGTCTCAACCATGAATACAACTCACACTGCTCCCAGCGGGAATCGAACACGAGTTATCCGAACTTCGGTAGTCCAGTTGGGTGGTTTTCCCAACTAGGCTACCGAGGCCCCGTCCCAATAAGTGCTGCCTGGTAGTCGACCTTGTCATCAGAATTCACCAAAGCATTTTGGAGGCAGCTATGAGTGGATATGGGAAATTCCCGACTGCAGTGAAACTGATACCATGAACAGAACAGTACTCTCATAAACTACAGAAACTTACTTAATCAGTTCCTCTAGAAAGATGATGTTGCTACAGCAGCCAATGAACACCAAGGATATAGGGATGGCTGGATGCATTTTCAACTGTTACTGTGTAGACTGGATCTGAAAAAAAAAAAATGCAAATAGCCACTACACAACATCAGCCCTACCTTTCTAAGAGAGCTAAATTAGTCCCTAATGAAGCCCTATCAGAGAGCTAACACAGCCCCTAATCCTATTAGAGAGCTAATTTAGTCCCTAATGAGGCCCTATCAGTATCAGAGAGCTAAATTAGTTCCTAATAAGACCCTATCAGAGAGCTAAATTTGTCCCTAATGAGGTCCTATCATGGTATTTATCTATTAGGCTACATTTTGTATATCTTTCTGTATTAGTATTTTATTAATACTTCAGCTCCTTGTGTTATTACCCTTCTTTATTCTGTAGCCCTGGGAAAGATGGGTGTTGGGGCACTGCTGGCAAATCAACCTCTCCCACTGATGTCTATCTAGAGTTACTCTTGGAACATTACTAAGCTGAGGTCTGTCCATTCTTTGATGCTATCTGTCAATCTCTATTAGACTATTATCTACTGTCTTAACCCATAATTACAATACCTATCTGTAACTCTCCCAGTAAAGATACCGTAGTAAAAATTACTACCACTTAAAATTTACATTAAATGCTCTAAGAATAGTAATTTCCCTGAATTCTTGACACAGTCCTGGGGTTCACACTAAGCAAAACACTGGAAAAAGGGGGGGGGGGGGGGGTGCCTTGAAATTACTGGCTCATGTTGATTTATGGCCTAAGTTTCACCTCATGGCCCTAAGTTTCACCTCATGGACCTAAGTTTCACCTCATGGACCTAAGTTTCACCTCATGGCCCTGAGTTTCATCTCATGGACCTAAGTTTCACCTCATGGACCTAAGTTTCACCTCATGGACCTGAGTTTCACCTCATGGACTTAAGTTTCACCTCATGGCCCTGAGTTTAACCTTATGGACCTAACTTTCACCGGATGTGTTACAAAGTCTATCAGTATGGTGGTATGATCATCATAAGCCTGCCAGTATGTTCACAGACCATATAGCATTATTCAGTATTTCCCCAGTCCCACAGGGTTGTTTGATATCCTCCGGTGACCAGGAAATTTCCCAGGTCACATTTAAAAAAAAAGAAAAAAAAAGAAAAAGAAAGAAAAAAACTGCCAATTTCTTGAAAATTGACTATTTTTTTTGCATTTAAGCTATGTATCTCACCATCTGAAGAAAAAAACAACTCCAGCAGCAATGGAAACATTAAACACTCAGGGGTCACTAGAAGTGCTAATTAGGGAGGTACACTGAGGAGGGTAATGCTTGAACATTGGAAAATGTCAAATTTTAAGGAATTTGTGTTTTAATGCAGTAAAAAATCGTACAACGGTATAGGTATATCATAATCTAGGGTTAAAGAATACATGAGAATTTAATTTCATAACATGACATAAGTAATGAGTTTTTATTTGTCCAGATCTTATTAACAATCTCCAGGTAGACATCCAGTACGATCAGATTTGTTCTCCTTTTAACTGGAGATCACATCAATGTAGTTTCTTGTATCCTGTACTTTGTGGTTAAATTCTCATTCACACAAATAGCCAACTTTCAGGTATTCATAAATTTTAATATCACACACATCCAAGTAATTTTAATCCAATATCTCTCACGTGGGTCGCCTGGAATCATGCAGATGTCACAATCTAGTTCTTTCTTCAGGTGTATGAACTCTGGTCAATCATAGCCACGTTTCCATTTTCCCGCCTCGGGAGGTCCTTTTGTAGTCATTCTTTCGTTTGATTCCCGGCGGATTAACCAATCGTTCAAGCTAAGTGATTCCGTATTTTGTATTTTATATTTTAATTATACATATATTCTCATATTCTTTCTATATTCGTATCTTAGCTCTCTTCTTTTTTTATTTATTTTTTCATCATCCTACTTTTTTCTTTTCTATCCTCTTCTTCTGATCATGTATTTATAGATAATTGTGTTTCATCGTTTGTTTTCGTTGTCCTTGAACTCTGAAAAAGGCCCTTGGCCGAAACGTCAGTATTGTGTTGTGTTCCTCCCTTGTGAAGCTGTCTTCATACCTTGGAGTGTTCTACACTCCTCACCACTGGCCATTTGCTACCAGCTTCACCGCAGCATCGCAATTATTTGCCTGTTCCCCAGATGTCACAATCATAGAGCAACTTTTTCCAGTAGTTCTTCATCTTCTTCTTTAGCATTTACCTAATGTCTAGTTCTCATCATTACCCATCTTTAACCCTTCTTCCCAGTAATTCTCAGTTCAATACAGTACCATGTCTTCAGTATTCAAACATATGCTCTCTCTATCTGTTGCGAAATGTCTCAATTCTTCCGTTTCTCTTTTTTGAAGTCTTACTGTAGCTAACTGTACAGAAGAGTGGTTTCCCCTAGAACATAAGCACTTCTGAAACTTTTAAATAACTATGTGTTGGGAATAGATTAGATTACAGGAAACACAGCGATCCTAGCTTCTGTTAGACAACCTGTGTGACTTATACTACCTGGAGGTACTGCAATACTAAGTCTTCTATATCTGTAAAAGCCACAACTCAAGGAACCCGACGATCCTAGCTTCTGTTAGCCAGCCTGTCTTGATGCAGACCACCAGAGGAGACCACAAGGAGGTAGAGCTGCTAGGTCAGCTGATGGTGCACCGACCCTGCTATTGTGACCAGAGGTAGCAGACACTTAAAACTGATAATTGTTGTCAGAATCAGCAAATCAGAATTTATTAAACAAAATGATAAAAACAGTCCAAAGTAAAAGTATGAGATTTGGATTGGTTTCTAGCATCAGTTCTTTTGAATCTGGTGTTCACCTGATGGCTAGTAGAAGAATGAAAAGACCTCATCACCATCTTCCTTTAAAAGAATGTTAATTGTGGCTGTTGATGGGTTGTGTTTTGCGTCTTTCAGCCCAACACATCTGACTTCAGACAGCATTTTGGAGTCCTAGTTTGTTTTCCCTCTTTGATACCTACTCGCTTGGTCAGAGTGGATAATCTTGTTACCAGGAGCACCGTTGGGAGGTGGAGCAGGGTCTTCATCAGCTCTGTTGCTGATCTGGTGTCTTGGTTCCGATAGCATCTGTGACAATACTATAGGTGTTCTCCCACAGAGATGGGAGCTGGCCACAAAAAAGAAACTGTCTGATGTTACTTTCAGAACTAACACCACAGCGAATGACAACATTCCTCAACATTCCCAGTGCATGAACTTTGATCCTCATTTATTTTCTAGTGGCTGGATGAATCCCAGCTACATGTAAACCCACCTCCCTTTGCAGTAAGAGGTAATCGAACCCTCTGGTGGGAGAGTGATTTCCACAACTCTACTACCACAACTCCCAAACACAAAACCACAATCTACCTCCACTTCATGGTCCAGGAAGCAAGCAACCCAGCTTGAGTGGAGATCAAAGAGAAAAGGTAAATGCTGTCTAAAAAGTATGTCATCATGAAGTCATATCTGACAGACCAAAAGGCACAACTTATTTCTACTTTCATATTAACTGTAACACAATGTAATAAAAGTCAATGTGATCAAAGAGGATGAGCTATCAATCAAGGAATGCGCCATGGATAGTCCATCAAGTTGATCTGATTTTTTTGCTCTTGCTTGTGTATGCCAGCTTTATCTCCAGCAAAGTCACATGGGACTGAATGTTGCGTGAATATCACATTCTTCCCACTGGCAGCCATGCGCTCAGGTGTTCCCTGCCAAAGAGGCAGATATTCTATCAATTCAGAGATACTCTCATTTTTTATCTGAATAAATTTTCACTTTGACATTATTGAATATTTTTTTCCCTATAAAATTTGCCCTGCCAGGGGCCATTTTTGACCTACTCTTCTCGATTTCTAATTGTCAAGAATTCTTTATTGTGTGAAGAATGCACACAGGATCTCCTGTTATTTTGCCGTTATCCAATCGGGCTAGACCATAGATCTCACTACCTGAAAGCCACAAAGAAACGACAAGTTCAATTTTTTTTTTTTAATTCAACAGGTTGACTGGACATAGAGGAAGAACTATCATGCAAGGAAAGCCTCATGGGAAATCCATCAGGTTTATATCAAAGTCAAGTTGATCACAGAGAAAGTAGAATTATCATGCAAGGAATGCCTCATGGGAAATCCATCAGGTTTATATCAAAGTCAAGTTGATCACAGAGAAAGTAGAATTATCATGCAAGGAATGCCTCATGGGAAATCCATCAGGTTTATATCAAAGTCAAGTTGATCACAGAGAAAGTAGAATTATCATGCAAGGAATGCCTCATGGGAAATCTATCAGGTTTATATCAAAGTCAAGTTGATCACAGAGAAAGTAGAAATATAATGCAAGGAATGCTTCATGAGAAACTCATCAGATTTATCAAAGTCAAGTTGATCACAGAGAAAGTAGAATTATCATGCAAGGAATGCCTCATGGGAAATCCATCAGATTTATCAAAGTCAAGTTGATCACAGAGAAAGTAGAAATATCATGCAAGAAATGCCTCATGGGAAATCCATCAGGTTTATCAAAGTCAAGTTAATCACAGAGAAAGTAGAAATATCATGCAAGGAAAGCCTCACGGGAAATCCATCAGGTTTATCAAAGTCAAGTTGATCACTGAGGAAGTAGAATTATCATGCAAGGAATGCCTCATGGGATAATTAGGTTGATGCCACTCCACATACAAGCCAGAATGCTCTCCCAGAAGTCATAGAGTATTGGTACCTCATGAACATGGAACTTTTTAACTTATAATCTGAGGAATATGGGTAATAGATTACACTGTCAGAGCTTCTCTCTCACAAGATAGATCATGTTATTTAGGTATGTGTCTAGAATCAACCCCTACAGAAACACTCAATCTGCATACGCTTAGTTGAAATGGGCGGTGAAGTAGATATTGGTATGTCCTGACTGCAATGAAACAGATTCTGTGAATAGAATAGAATAGAATAGAATAGAATAGAATAGAATAGAATAGAATAGAATAGAATAGAATAGAATAGAATAGAATAGAATAGAATAGAATAGAATAGAGCAGAGCAGAATAGAATAGAATAGAATAGAATAGAATAGAATAGAATAGAATAGAATAGAATAGAATAGAATAGAATAGAATAGAATAGAATAGAATAGAATAGAATAGAATAGAATAGAATAGAATAGAATAGAATACATATGCATACATACATATGCTATCTGCTGTCTAATTGCTAACAATCATTACCATGTCAAACACACACACACACACACAGTAACATATAAACAATGATGAGCAGGTACAAGAAGCTATTTTGTTGACCACATACAGAATGAACACAGGGGTAACTGCAGCATAGCAAAATAGACATATACTCTGCCTTTTACGCAATTGGTGAAAACAATAAGTCAAACTAACAGCATCATCCTACAGCATTTAAAAAAATTAAAAGTCATTAGCATTAACTCATACTGTATGACGCACCACATTTTAGACAAGGAAAGAATATACAAAAATTAAGCTTGTCTAATATTAGAATTTGTATAAGTGAGACTTTCATTTCTGAGTTTAAATAAAATTCTTCCATATTTTATCTAAACAAGTATTTTGAAAATCATTTCCCGATATTCAATTTTGTAAACATGTTGTGTTCCACTGTGCTTTTTTCAATATTTCAGCAATATTATTAAACAATCATTCACATTTTCAGATATTCAATTGTGTAAACATGGTTTCTTTTTCTCAATATTTTAGCAATATTATTAAATAATCATGGGATCTGCGATAGCTCAGTGGTTAGTGAACTGGACTACAAAGGACAAGGGGTAGTGTTCGATCCCAACCGACGGCTTCCGGGTTCACCCAGCCTTAAATGGGTACCGGATTTTTTTCTGGGAAAGTAAAGCGGCATAGGCGTAATACCGACCACATTACCCAAAAACCATGTGCCGAAGGTCTGTAAAATTTATGGTCACTAACTAATTTCTTTATTCCCTATATGCCACTTGGCGTGACAAGAGTACTTTACTTTTTTTTTTTTTTTTTATTAAATAATCATGTGGTTTTTTTTCAATATTCTCAGCAATATTATGAAATAATCATGTGTTTTTTTCGATATTTCAGCAATATTATAAAAAAAAAAAAAAACATGTGTTTTTTTTATATTTCAGCGATATTATTAAACAATCAATCACATTTTCAAGTAAGTAAATTTTCTCTCAAATTAGAATGGCTTCTTGTCTTATGTGCGTGTCATAACCAGTGATTTCTGGCTGAACAGGATAAAAAATTTAATTGAATTTGTGGATTACTGATGACAATAGACACGATGGATTATCAAACATTGAGAAAATATTCAGGATTTTTTTAAGGGATGATTGATTATCACAACATAAACATCAAAGATAAGGTGGAGTAGTCCTTTCCTTGTACTAGTTCTAGTCATAGAAACAGTTGATGTTTTATGAAAGTTAATGAGGGGGACTGGGTGGTCTACAGGTGAGACATCAGCCTCTGAACAAGAAGGTCCTGGGTTCAATCCTCACCACAGGCGATGGGAAGTTTTTAAAAAATTGAATCCATGGTTTCCTCATGGCTTTACCCATGCCACGGTCTCTGGATAGTGAGATCCGATGTCTCGCCCTCTCAGAAAATGGTGAAAAATAGGAGGCCCTGTGTTATTGAGTTATTTGCGGGTCATCATCATTGCACTCCGAAAATGTCCATAGGTGCTCAGATCCTCTCCTCAGCAATTCCCTCAGTGTCCAGCGACTGACAACTCCAGTTCTATGTTGGTTGATAAGTCTTCTTACACGGCCACCAAGTTTCTCATTTCTGGCTGTGCCCATCTTAACTCCCATTTCCATCATCCGAAGAAGTGACGTTGATCTGTGTCTGTCGAAGTCCTGTGCTCTTCCCACATCTCAGAGTGCATTGATGTTGTCCGCCCGATCCATCGGTTGCCCGTCCTCAACGACAGCGCAGCTAGCCAACCTGTCCGCTCTCTCATTTCCCCGTACTCCCGCATATCCAGGGACATAGACAAAGGTGACCTTACGTATTTTGGATTTCTGCAACGACTCTACCCATTGCATGCGTACAAAGCCTGCCTCCACTTTTTTAATCATGCTCATCGAATCACTCAGTATACATGCGTGGATGTAGTCTTGAGGTCCTTTGTGCACTCATGCACATTAAAGAACCCTTGGTAGTTAAAAGTAAAAAAGAGTAGGCCCAAAAAATGGCTGCTGTCCATGCACAAATTATTAAGCAAATCTATTCATCCCTGCTGAGATGGGCTGTGTCAGAGCGAAAGGTGCAGATATTGTGGGTTACCGCAAACTAGCAATACAACACATTCGTGTCAACGTAATGGGTGAACACAAAGAAGATGGTTATGGAAGGCCCCGGTATCACTGCAAATGAATTAAAATCCATAATTGCTCAACTGCCCGCGCCAGTGGAATCACCAGAATTAATATCTCATCTCCCAAACAAAGAAAGGTAGCTGCAGTCCCCATCATAGGAGTCTCAGCACACTGCTAAAAGACTTACGGTGAAGCGGCACAGTTTCAGGAACACAGCCATCTGTTCCCCGTCATATATATTATCATTCATCGTAAGCAATCGGAATATCGAAACACAATCAAAATGGATGAAATGCACAGCTCATGGTGTGCACATTGCACTTAACTCAGTAGCTCTGGCAGCAAGCCTGACTTGGAATATGAGGAAACTGCAACAAGGAACACTTTTCAGGCACAACCGTTAACGGTTCCTGCTGCCTATCCGCCATATTGACCAGAAGAAGATGTTTTATGAAAGTGATGATATAGTTAACGAAAAATATAGTTGATAAAAATATAGGTGATCTCTTCAATGTGCATTTAATTGTTTTGCTAATGTGTTCTTGTGGACAAACTATGATGAACTGAAACTTGTTTTCAGTTGAAAACTGGCAACTCAGAATTATGTTACACTGAAAATTCAGAACATTACAGAAATGTTACTTGCGAATAAAAACATTCAAATCTTTACTATTTTGTGTAAATGTAGATATATTTTTTTGAATGCAGAACAATCTAACAGTGTAAGGGGTTAAGGCAAAGAAATGCAAATGAATGCATAAAAATGCGAAGCTGCAGTAAAGCTGAATATGAGGAAAAATAAAAAAATACAAAAAAATGGTATGTTAGAAGCTTTACGTCGTTTAGTCTGTGTCGTCCACTTATCACGTAAAGCTTCTAATATACCATTTTTTGGTATTTTTTAACAACCTGTAAGTTGCAATTAAAGTACCATTGTTTTTTCAAGCTGTATTTTTTTCCTACAGTCTTACATTGTTACATTAGGTTTATCATATAATTATTGCACTTTTGTTACTAAAAAAATATGAATGTAAATACAATTTTTTTAAAAAGCTCATTTAATTCTACAAATGTATATATAATACATTAGAGTAATGTTTGAAGTTGATATAATTTTACTGTTAAGGCATCATGTTGTACACTCTTGCTCTAACCGGCTAATCTTTTACTTTTAAGAAAGCAGTGGGTAAAAATGTCATGTTATATGTTGTACAGTCACTACAGTGTACACTACTAAGTCAGTATATATATATATATATATATATATATATATATATATATATATATATATATATATATATATATATTATAATATATATTATATACAAAAACTCAACTAGTATATATCAACATTTTTATGATGTTTTGTCCAGTTAGACAAAGTACAATTGTTACAGTTGACTTTTTTCTTTCATTCTCCACTGAGAGCCAAATATAATCTAAAGTAACTGTTAAAAGATATGATTGCTAAATAACTTTATATTTTCAACACTGTAACAGTATGGCACTAGATATTGATGATGATGACATAGGAAAAAAAAGCACTGGTTGATTGTGTATTCAAACGGCATCTTTGGAAAAAAAAAACTACCCTGTGGGCGTTTAGAGAAGCTAATAATTCATATTTTAAGCGTTTGATAGCGATATTAACGTATTTCTTGTGACAAACATGTCCCCTTGTCTTGTCTAAGCTGGAAGGAAGAAGAATTAGAATATAATCCCAGCAGTGCCAGCAGTCAGCAGAATTAGAGAAATCGCCAATCAACCACTAATATCTTCAGTAATAAAGAAAAGACGATGGTCATACGTTGGACATGTGATGAGAAGAGATAATAATCGAATAGCAAAGCAAGCCCTCATATGGGAAACAACAGGTAAAAGAAAAAGAGGAAGACCCAGGGAGACACTGAGAAGAACATTGATGAGAGAGGCAAGAGCAGCAGGAATCGGCTCCCTCAATGAGATAGAACTGCTTGCACAGAACAGAGACAGATGGCGAGATTTGATAAAATATCTTTAAAAGAAAACTGCTAGAACAAAAATTCATATAGGAGAAGGTGTATCTTGGTCTACGCCCTATGGGCCGGTTACGGCTCGAAAGGTCAATAGATAGATAGTGCCAGCAGTCCCCGTGTTCCCCCACATCAAATAAAAAAAGTTGAGAAAGTTACCGAAGCATAACCATCGATGTTATAGCTATAAAACCATCATGATCTTTATGCAATTTATGAAAACGCATAATAAAAACAAATTATACATAGTCACTAACCGAAATTGTATAAACCGTGACGAATTAATAATTCAAAAGTTTCCGAAATAGAAAAGTCAGACTTTAGTTCTGCTGGCCTGCCATCTTCGTCGTCATTGGTCGAGAGATTCGTGGCAGTTCCTGACAGTATAGAACTGGGAATGTGCCCTCAAATAGCTGAGTTAGCGTTTTGTTTCTCGTAGCAAGGTGCTGTGTGTGCAAGTTCGACCCTGTTTCGGACCATCTATTGATCTTTGTTTTTCAGGGGCCTCAGTAGCCTAGTTGGGAAAACGATCCGACGACTGGGGTGCAAGTTCGACCCTGTTTCGGACCATCTATTGATCTTTGTTTTTCAGGGGTCTCGGTAGCCTAGTTGGGAAAACGATCCGACGACTGGGGTACGTTTGGACAATCCGTGTTCGATTACTGCTATAAGCAGTGTGAGTTGTACTCGTGTTCGAAAAAAGAAATAACCCCGCGGTCGACCCAGCCGCTGGCAGAAATGAGTACCAGGGTAGCACTCTGGGAAGGTGAGGAATGCTGCCTCGTAATCGTGAGTTTCGATACTTGAAGCGACACTATCCAGAAGTCTCCGAAAACTTCTAGATAGGCGGCCGAGAACATATGGGTGAAAACGCGTGTGCTAAGGAGGCCGATTCAAGTCTCATACTTTACCTTTGGTTATATTGTCGGCGCTTGTCACCTGTAGAGTTAAGGTTGAACTTCCGGTCACCATGGTGGATAGACGCATGGAACCATTGAGGTTCAGTCTGAAAAGTGTTGAGCGAATCAATTCACAGGAAGAAGTATGTTTACAGCACCCGGAAAAAATGACAAATAATCAACAGAAAAAAAATAAAAACAAAGAACAATATATGGACCGAAGCAGCATCGAACCCGTACTCGGTGGCACAGCGCCTTGTCCCAAAAAGACAAACGTTAGGGAACACTGCCACTAAGATAACTAAAAGGACAATGCCCTTCACGCAGGTGTTCTCAGGACTATAGCATAAGGCTGCGATATAGTAAAGTAAGTGGTAAAGAGCCCCCGGGACGCCAAGTGGCGTATAGGGAATGTGGTGTTAGTGACCATAAATAAAAACATGTAACAACAAAGAAAAATAACTAATTCAGACAGTTCGAGCAGCTCAAGAACGACAAATGATATAAACCACGACATCTTTTAGGTATCAGTGAGAAAGAGAAAAGAAGAAAACCATAAACTTTACAGACCTTTCAGCACATGATTTTTGGGGCAATGTGATTGGTATTACGCCCGTGCCGTTTTATATCTATCTATTGTCCTTTCGAACCGAAGACGGCACATAGGGCAGAACCACAATCTCAAAAACATAAACCTTGCGTGCCAAAATGGCACATATTGCAGAGATCACTGCTCTAAAATCTATGGCTCTGTTTCCATAACAATACTTTTTACAATGACAGCTTGTCAAGCCATCGATCAAACTCCTTAGTCGCCTCTTACGACATGCCTGGAAGGTCACAGTGTCACTATTACGTGCCGCTTTACTTTCCCAGAAAAATCCGGTACCCATTTAAGGCCGGAAGCCGTCGGTTGGGATCGAACCCTACCTCTTGTCCGTTGTAGTCCAGTTCACTAACCACTGAGCTATCGCGGCTCCCGTGCGATATAGGACAATAAAGCTCCACACAAATTTGACAAAGATCCCCGTATCCTCATTCTTACAGCCTCATTTCTTTGGTCCGTCTGTTCAATGTAGCGGGCAAGCAGGGCCTTCCCTTTGCTCTCATCAGATTTGTGCCATATCTGGTCTGTGTGCAATAAAGCTCCACACATACAACTACGAGAAAACAGACCAGGACGTCATTAGCAAAATCAGACATAGGAAACAGAGCGCCCCTCGTAGGAGGCAGGAGAGATGGACGCAGCCACCCTGGTGGAACGTAGATGTCGAGGAAGCTTGGCGGAGCAAGAGACAAACGGTCAAGACATGGCAGAAAGCCAGAAGGTATGGTAGAACACAACCTGAGCTCTTGAAGCGTCTG
The DNA here is from genome assembly GCA_032433765.1 of Megaustenia siamemsis. Taxonomy (NCBI): domain Eukaryota; kingdom Metazoa; phylum Mollusca; class Gastropoda; order Stylommatophora; family Ariophantidae; genus Megaustenia; species Megaustenia siamemsis. The sequence goes on along the minus strand of JAVIAB010000091.1, from coordinate 7,256,563 downwards.
AAAGTAGAGGTCGACCAAAAAATGATGCACTTTAAACTATGCGCTAAGCAGGCTAAGGATGCCAAATGGGATGACTTCTGTAAAAAAGTGTGCTCAGAAAAATCGCTAGCCACATTCTGGCGCCTTCATCAGTGCATGAATGGCACACCACGACACAGAGGTATACCAGACTTTCAGAGCACAGACCAGATATGGCACAAATCTGATGAGAGCAAAGGGAAGGCCCTGCTTGCCCGCTACATTGAACAGACGGACCAAAGAAATGAGGCTGTAAGAATGAGGATACGGGGATCTTTGTCAAATTTGTGTGAGGATGTAGGGCTGGAAGAAGATCTCACAATCATAACCGATACCATCCGCACGACACTTAAAAGGTCACACAACACTGCTCCTGGTCCAGATGGTGTTCGGTATGATGACATAGGCGATTTAGCTGATGACGACTTGACAACACTGGCCAATGAGTTTAATGCCAGTATTCGGAGTGGCCAGATTAAGGAGGAGTGGCTACACAGCTACTTACTACCGCTACCGAAGCCAAACAAGGACCATTCTCAGATCAGTGCCTACAGAATCATCACAATGCAGAACACTGCGGGCAAGCTGCTGGAGAAAATAGTTGCCCGTGTCCTCACGTGTCGCCTTGAACAGAAACGCGTATTCCCATCCACACTCGGAGGTTATAGATATAACAAAGAGACATGGCTCAATGCGGCAGTATTTGCCTATGACGTCTTCGAAGGCTTCCACAGACGAGAGGAGACATGTGCTGCTGCTATAGATCTGGAGGATGCATACAACAGGGTACCATTTGAATATCTCATGCATATGCTTCTCAAACTGGCGGTGAACCCCTTCCTCATAAGATGGATCGCCGCGGCACTGTTTCAGAGGAAGGTGATACTCAGATGTGGAAGTTGGTCTTCCGAGCCAACATCCATTTGTCCTGGGCTGCCACAAGGCTCACCATTGTCACCAGTTCTATTTAATGTGTACACAATAACGATCACGGCCCAACAGCTGGATGGGAGGGGAAGAACTATGACTTTTGCTGATGATATTCTGGTATATCGACAGGGAAGAGACAAATGGGGAATCGCCTCCACAATGCAAGACGAACTCGATCGCATTTCTTCCTGGTGTGGGGTTTCAGGTGCCTTGGTTAATCCTAATAAAGCATCAGTTTCATGGTTCTCCCTTAACAATCATATCGTTAATACGACCACACAGGTAGTACGAATGGGAGCTGATGAGGTGACCAGGGACAAGTTGATGACATACCTCGGAGTTAAGTTTGATCGCAGCCTGTGTTTTCGGGACCACGTTGACCATGTGATAACAAAATCCCGCAAAGGATTAGCCGCCTTGAAGGTCATGGCAGCTGCCAACATCGAGCAGAGGCTACTTACTCTTCTGTTCCAGGGATTAGTCCTCGCACCAATCGAGTATGCCCTGGCCATTCTTACTGTCAGTACGACTCAAATTGATAGGCTGAAGAAAATACAAAATGAAGCTATGCGCATTATCCTGGGATGTACGAGGGACACTCCCTGTGTGGCAATGAGGTATCTTCTTGACTTTCCAACCATGGATGACAGAATCAAGATCTGGAGAGCACGAGCATACCTGAAGATTAGTACAGATACAGAGCATCCATTGCACCACGTGCTCAACACAGAGAAAGGTACCAGGCTTAAAAGAGGCAAATCATGGGTGGGCCGAGCAGAAGATGTCATCAAACAGGTCTGTGGGCTTACCAATCTCAGCGTTGGTGAGGAGTGGATACCGGTGCCTACGTCATTCAAGGGGACTTTCTCATGTATTGTCACACTCGACAGGAAAAGTAGGGAACAGAACCCAGTCGTGGTTAATGCTGAGGTCAACGGTCTCATCTGCGATAACACCGATGAGAAAGATGCAGTCATCTATACAGACGGATCTGTAAGACGACACGAAAAAAGTGCATGGGCATTTACAGCACGTTCGGCAGGCAGAATAGCCAAGGAAGACAGTGGTGCATACGCCATGACCACGAGTAGCATGACAATGGAGGTGATGGCAGTGACCAAGGCATTCAAATGGTTAGAGTCACAAGACTACATTCACGCATGTATACTGAGTGATTCGATGAGCATGATAAAAAAAGTGGAGGCGGGCTCTGTACGCATGCAATGGGTAGAGTCGTTGCAGAAATCCAAAATACGTAAGGTCACCTTTGTCTATGTCCCTGGACATGCGGGAGTACGGGGAAATGAGAGAGCGGACAGGTTGGCTAGCTGCGCTGTCGTTGAGGACGGGCAACCGATGGATCGGGCGGACGTCATCAATGCACTCCGAGATGTGGGAAGAGCACAGGACTTCGACAAACACAGATCAACGTCGCTTCTTCGGATGATGGAAATGGGAGTTAAGATGGGCACAGCCAGAAATGAGAAACTTGGTGGCCGTGTAAGAAGACTTATCAACCAACATAGAACTGGAGTCGTCAGTCGCTGGACACTGAGGGAATTGCTGAGGAGGGGATCTGAGCACCTATGGACATGTTCGGAGTGCAATGATGATGACCCGCAAATAACTCAATAGGACAATGTGAAAAGTGTCCTTTGTTGCAGTTTCTCATATTTTAAACTGGGCTTGCTACCAGAATGTGTTTAGTTCTTTGTGCACACCATGTTTTTCATCCAGATTGTTTCCTCGATATTCCAATTGCTTACGATGAATGTTGTTATAGTATAACAAATAATTATCGAGCAACATCAAAAGATGGACAAGTCAGCCTATGACAACCTGCACCATCAAAAACACTGTCCGTGAGTATCTAACATATTATCGCCATGTAGTTAGATTTGTTTACATATCCTTATATATATTTTTGTGTCGTTGTTTGTTGTTCCAGCTGAAGGCCTACTTTTGTTTTGTCCATTACCACGTAAAGCTGTCACAATACCACTTTTTTTTTCTTTTTAGAATTGCTGCTGCATCATCAAAACAAGTGACAGAACGGAATGGCGCTACCTGGTAGCCAACCTTCGCTGCGGAGACGGCACTCGATGATGATAACCTTTATCATCTATTATCAGTTTCTGATGCACTCCTTCCCGTCAAATTACGCATTAGTAGAGAAGCTTGTACGCGAGTCTATATAAAAGGACGTTACAATTAGAAGTCGTGTTAGACTGCTGCCACCATTAAGAGAGCATCGATGTGCTGGGTTAAAGTTAAGACAAGTACACCACTGGGTATAGACCGTAGATTCGACCAGAAGTGATGCATAGAGTAAGTGTTGTTATTCTGTGCAGAACATATATTGTAAGTTTTAGAGCCCAATGCAGCAGGAGGTCGACGACTGGGAGTCATGACCCAGGCAGGCTAACCTCCCTTTAGAGTGTCAAGAAGCTAAAGGGCTGAAACACTTGCTCGACGGGGTCTACTTCTGATGATCAGATTGCCATCTGCTGCGAAGCTCTGTATAAAGAGTTTCCTATTACTGCATGGACTCTGCTCTCCTTCTGAATTACGAGATGAGCTGAGAGTGTGTGAAGTGGACAAACCACATATTTAGAATAGTGGGTAGGGGCGTAATTTAGATGTTTTTGTTAGCTGTGGACAAGATTTTGTCAGACTGTTTATAACGTGCACAGAGTTATGTTATCATCGGGACTATAAGTTTTACAAAAGAAACTGAATAGTGATCAGAAAAAATAACATACACACATAACTGGGGTCTGCTGAACATGAGAATAAAGGCCACTTGTCCAGTGCAGTTACCGTGAGGTGATCAGGTTTGAGTTGTTATTTGAGATGGGCTCATGAGGTTGGTTAAATGAGATGGGCTCAGTGTGGGTGGTTAAATGAGATGGGCTCAATGAGGGTGGTAAATGAGATGGGCTCAATGAGGGTGGTTAAATGAGATGGGCTCAGTGTGGGTGGTTAAATGAGATGGGCTCAATGAGGGTGGTTAAATTAGTTGGCTCAATGAAGGTGGTAAATGAGATGGGCTCAGTGTGTGGTTAAATGAGATGGGCTCAATGTGGGTGGTTAAATGAGATGGGCTCAGTGTGGGTGGTTAAATGAGATGGGCTCAGTGTGGGTGGTTAAATGAGATGGGCTCAGTGTGGGTGGTTAAATGAGATGGCTCAGTGTGGGTGGTTAAATGAGATGGGCTCAGTGTGGGTGGTTAAATGAGATGGGCTCAGTGTGGGTGGTTAAATGAGATGGGCTCAGTGTGGCTGGTTAAATGAGATGGGGTCAATGAAAGAGCACTACATAAAGTGGTTACAAAACATATACAAGGAGTGATTTTAAAAAAGACAAAGTGAAGATAACATTAAATTCATTCAAGTATTCTCCATTTATTTACATATGTACACCGCCCAAGTAATGATGCAGCAAGCAATTTCAATACAACTACCATAAGCATCTTCACAACATCAACCAAACAATGCTTTCCCCAATACCTTTCATCATAGCAACTTTGTTGAGTCTTCATGCCCCCACTCAAGCAAACCTTGTTTCTGTAGCATACAGGTACTCTTGTTAATACCGACCCATCAGCGTTTGGACTGCTGCCCTTTTATGTCAAGAACAAAATTACTATCCCCCTTTGATAATACTGTTTGATTGTTAAATACAGATTTAAACAGAAAGCATAGTCACATAAATCATTCATTCATTAATTGCTGTCTCCATATCAAAGGTTGGCTACCATGGTGCGTCATTACGCTCTGTCTCTTGCTTTGATGATGCAGATTGTCATAGGTTGACTTGTTCATGTTACACGAATGCCAGATATAAGCATTCCCTATGTTCACACTTAGAGAGTGACATGACGACTGATGAAAGTCCAGTTATGAAATGTCAAAAGGCAAAACTCAAATAGGTACCCAGGGGACTGGTTGGTCTTGAGGCAAGATGCAGGTCTCAAGACAGAGAGTTTAAGCCTGCACCAGTTGGGATTTTTATTTGTGATTTCTTTCTGTTGTAACCAACCCCAGTTTCAGCAGTGAGGCCTGGCTTGAATCATCAATTACTTATTGATGGAAAAAATATCAGTATCTCTGAATACGAAGTTATCTGCATGCGCAGAGAGGGCATCCTGTGCACACGGCTGTCAGGGAAAAACGAATTAACACGCAAAATTCAGTCCATAGAGACTAGGGACTTGACCACTTTGCCAGAGGTGAAAGCTGGCAAGCACAAAAAAAAACTAGGTACTAGTATGATGGGGCAAGGATGGATCAAGAATGTGTATAACAAGCATTTGTTGGAGATACTGAGCACCTATGGACATGCCAAGTGTGCACATTCTTTTAATCAGTTGGTTTTGAGTATTTAATGATTATAAAGTACAGTAAACTGTTGATGTAATCTATCTCTCTTAGTGTTTGAGAATATTTTATTGTCTTGATGTAATCTATCTATCTCTCCCTGTGGTTGAGAATATTTTATTCTCTTGATGTAATCTATCTTTCTCGTCCTGCGGCTAAGAATTTTTTTTTATTCACGCTATGGCTCTTTCCTTTGGGGAGCCGCGATAGCTCAGTGGTTAGTTAACTGGACTACAAAGGACAAGAGGTAGGGTTTGATCCCAACCGAATGCCGACAGCATTACCACAAAAATCATGCGCCGAAGGTCTGTAAAATTTATGGTCACTAACACCATATTCCCTATAAACAACTTGGCATGACGGGGGCTCTTTACTTTTTTTTTTAATGGCTCTTTTGCTATCACCAAGACAAAGCTAGCAGTCCCCCTCAAGTCCTCGTATTTTTGTTGTATGTTTCTATGATTGGTTACTTATTTTTTTTTTGGCTCTTTCGCGATCACCAGGACAAAGCTAGCGGTCCCCTCAAGTCCTCATATTTTTGTTGTATGTTTCTATGGTTTGTTAGGTCCAAGGCTGAATTTCAACACAGGTGTTGTTACATTCCTAACACTTGAGAAACTCCTCCGCGGTCGCATTCATCAATGTGGGTTATTTTGACTCTTTCAGTACGGAAGGTTTTTATCAATGCAACGGGAGAGATTTCAGAGACAAAATTGTTCTTGGTTTTAAGAATCAATCTAAATATTTATATGCATCTATCACCTAACATATATATGAATTTCTATATAATTGAAGAAGGAATTAGATTTCACCTATACCAAGATGAAACAATACATATAAAGAAGAATATGGTTTGATGAAAGTTTACACTAATTAAAATGAGAGTGACGCAATGTGCGGGTAAACGTACATGACTGAAATTGGCATGACATACAGTGCGTTGAAACGTATGGAACGAGCTAAGGCAGATGAGGTGGCACAGGAGTCTGCAGTGGCTTTTTCAGAGAATGTAATTTATTTGCAGCATTTGTTTCCAGAATGTTCTGAATTTGTTGTGCACATGGTACTGGCTGGTCTGTAGCTCACCAGATAGATAGGCTTTTCTGGTTTAGGAGAAGAAATCAGCCACTTTACTTTCAACGAATCCACAGTGGGAGAATATCCACTGCAGGGCTATTTTTGTGGACTGTAACAGCTGATTTCATTCCGAAATAATGCCTTGTGTGTACTGATTCAAGTCGTGCTATTGCTTTCATTATGAAGCTGAGGATAACCCACATGTCAAAGGAATGGTGGAACATGGTGCCATAAGGGGCAAAGCAGGGGAAAAACATCTCAGTGGAATAGACAACATCACGTTAACGCAGGACAGAAACAATCAGTAGACAAATACATCAATGAGTGCTGGAAACAACAGCAGAAGGGATATGGGAATGCTCCAACTGCTGTTGTGATAACAGTTCAAACTAAAGACTAATATAAAAAAAAAAAAAGAATATTGATTCAGCAGTTATCCAAATTCGGCTCCCTCAATGAGATAGAGTTGCTTGCACAGAACAGAGACAGATGGCGAGATTTGATAAAATATTTTTAAAAGAAAACTGCTAGAACAAAAATTCAGATAGGAGAAGGTGTATCTTGGTCTACGCCCTATGGGACGGCTACGGCTCGAAAGGTCAATAGATAGATAGTTATACAAAGTTACTCCAGGTAGAAGGAGTGTGGTAAAACAGCGAAAGGTGTAATGGTCTGAAGGGAAACAAGAGGTTCAGTTTGAACCCAATCTATAGCTTCTAGGTTCACCTAGTCTTAAATAAATGGGCTGCAAAGTTTTGAGGGAGGGAAGGGGGAGATAGTACTAGATCTCTATATATTGTCCTTTTGAGTAAAAAAAAGTAAAGTACCCCCGTCACGCCAAGTGGTGTACGAGGGCTGATCAAAAAGTATCGGAACTTTTGCAATAAAAAAAAAACTACACAACTTACAGTTTTGAAATTTAATCTCCTTCGAAATAGTCCCCTCTGAGGCCACACATTTAATCCAACGTTGTTTCCATTGTCGGAAGCATTCCTGGAACTCATCTTCTGAGATGGTGTGAAGCTGCCTCGTCGCATTTTCTTTTATCTCCTCCACATCTTGAAATCTTCTTCCTTTCAAGTGGGATTTGAGTTTGGGAAATAGGAAAAAGTCACAGGGAGCTAGATCTGGAGAATAAGGTGGCTGTCTGACCTGGGGAATGTTGTGTTTGGCCAAAAACTGCTGTACAAGCTGCGCTGAATGGGCGGGTGCGTTGTCGTGGTGGAGCTGCCATTGACCGGACGCATGCAAATCTGGTCTTCTTCGACGAATAGCATCTCTCAAACGCCTCAGAACTTCAATGTAATACTCCTTGTTTACTGTCTGACCAGAAGGGGCATACTCGTGATGAACAATGCCCTTGTAATCGAAGAAAACGATCAAAAGGGTCTTCACCTTGCTGCGACTCATCCTAGCTTTTTTCGGTCTCGGGGAGTTTGCGGTCTTCCACTCTCAACATTTTCTCTGCCGTCTTGGAATCGCTTAAACCATTCAAAAACTCGTGTGCGGCTCATACACTCTTCCCCATATACTTTGTATAACTTTCATAAGTTTCTGTGAAAGTATCACCAAGCTTTTGGCAAAAATTAATGCAAATTCTCTGCGCAATTTTTTCCGTCATTTTCCGCCATTGAAAATCCGACGACCACGTGGTACATGGCTAACGTCACGGCGCTGCCGTGATTAATCCACACGTGCTACAACGACACAACTTGCACAGAGTGTTACACATATATCAAGGTCAATATGTGTACAGTTTGAATACAATCTGTTCGCTGGTTCCGAACCTATTAAGAAAGTACCGATACTTTTTGATCAGCCCATGTATAGGGAATATGGTGTTAGTGACCATAAATTTAGCTGACCTTCAGCACATGATTTTTTTTGGGGGGGGGTAATGTGGTCGGTATTATGCCCATGTCGCTTTACTTTCCAAGAAAAAAATCCAGTACCCATTAAAGGCTGGGTGAACCGGAAGCCATCGGTTGGGATCGAACCCTACCTCTTGTCCTTTGTAGTCCAGTTCACTAACCACTGAGCTATTGCGGCTCCCCCTTTTGAGTAGAAGATGGTATATAAGGCAGAAATTCTAGACTCTCCAAGTCTGACGACCGTTGCTATTAAGTGTCAGACTTTGCACAGGATCTGCATGGTATCTCACCATATGTCCTTGCTCTGAGTGAGCCTTTCAACCTCGGCAAGGGAGCTGTGCTTACCACATTATTCAAAAAAAAAAAATGGCAACAAATATGGGCTCTGCCATATTTTCTGGGGGCCGGCTATCAGTACTGTAAAAAAAAAAAATCACAAGACTCAAAAACATCACAAACATGGACAAGTCAAAGAAAAAGAGTAAATCTACCACCCAGGAAAGATAAAGGCTCTCTGCCTAAGGGATGTACATGATAAGCCATTTCATGGAATCCCCAGGGGAAAAAAACAAAGAGGAAGATCAAAATACTCTTAGAGAAGACAACAGAAATGAGTAGAAAATGATGAGGAAGACTTGGAATATTTTTAAAGAATGGCAAGAAAAGAATTGCTTGAAAAGTGTTTGTTGAAGACCTGTGCTCCACAGGGAGTTGAAAAGAAGAAGAGACCATATCTTCTATATGTCAGACTCCTCAGGGTGTTGTGATGTTCTTTTTTTGCTCTTCAGGGTGAAATATATAGAACATATCTATCTATCTATTGTCCTTTCGAGCCCAAGACGGCACATAGGGCAGAACTACAATCTCAAAAACAGAAACCTTGTATGCCAAAATGGCACATCATATTGCAGAGATCACTGCTTCTAAAATCTATGGCTCTGTTTCCATAACAATACTTTTTACAATGACAGCTTGTCAAGCCATCGATCAACCTCCTTAGTTGCCTCTTACGACATGCCTGGAAGGTCACAGCGTCACTATTCTTCACTTCCCTCATAACGAGGCCCCGGTAACATGCAGGAGCCAGAACACATGATACATAGAACATTTGGTCTAACAAATAAACTTCCATTATTTTTATAGCCTCTTTTGTCCAGGCAAGAAGTGGAACTTTCTAGTAAATAAAAATCACAAAGGGACAGGGATTCATTTCTCGTCTGTTTGAGCTGCAGCAGTTGGGGTTGTATCTATTACGTCATCAGAGCTGGCTTGTTCAATATCATCAGGCACTTTGTTTCCTTTTCCATCAGATTTACCAAGACAAGTTATGTGATAAACAGTGCTGCCATCTGCCTCAGAGACGACAGCTTTAACAATTGCATCGGACCCATCATCAAGTTTTAAAATCTGGAAAACAAAGAAATAAATTGCTGCATTAAAATAACTGGCTTATATACACCATTCTATAGAGTAAATTTAAATACTATGGCCACGTCAAAAGATACAACGGGCTGGAAAGAACAATAATGGACGACATGGTTACTGGAAGACACATAAGGGGCAGAGTAAGAAGAAGGTAGTTTCAAGAGTTTCAAGACATCAAAGAAACCTTGAACCACAGAAGAAGTCGGAGATCCGGCTAGGGGCAGAGGTTCTTTTAGACGAATTTGGTGAATGCAATGTTCTGTGAGAGATCTGGTTAGAGGCAGAGATTCTTTCAGACGGGCTGTGGTGAATATAAATGCAATTTTTGGGTCATGTTAAAAGATACAACAGCCTACTAAAAGTAATCTGGAGGGGAAAATACAGGTAAAAGAGGCAGAGGCAGACCAAGACTAACATGGACGAGTAACATCAAAAGATGGACAAATCAGCCTATGACAACCTGCACCATCAAAGCAAGAGACAGAGCAGAATGGCGCTCCATGGTAGCCAACCTTCGTTGCAGAGACGGCACTCAATGATGATGTGGTGAATATAATGTCCTGCAAAGGACATGTGATCTGATGATGGTGATTTAAGTTTTGCAAAGACTGGGTAATTATTTTTAAGTAGCTTCGTGGCTGGAGGACACATTTAGAACTTGCCCCTAAAATTTGTTTTAAGATCTGAGCCCCGGGCAAAGAATCTCCATACACATATTGCCCTGGGCAATCTCCATACACATAGCCCCAGCTTGTGTTATGGAAAGGTAATCTCCTTGCTGTGGTGCACAAGAGACTATACAAATTGATTTATATCTAGAGACAGAAAGTCTATTATTAGGTAATAAATATGTACAATCAGATAGTTTAAACAATAAATATGAATTAACATTACTTAATGACAAGTAATAAATAACTGGTCAAATATGAAAACAAATATGGGACATGCATAATCTGAGGTGGCATTATGAACGCTGATTTTTTCTATCCTTCGGAACGTGTCTCATAAATTCAGTATTTCACTGAGCATGCACCTACTTTTTAAATTCTAAATGCTTGCTTGCTTGCTTACGTTCGCCCGATGACTAAAGTATTCTACAGTATTCATAGACTGTAGATTTCCTCTTTGTCATGCTTAAAAGGATGTTAAGTGGACGTGTCTGCGTTGTGTTGTGGTCTGCAGTATAACTGTGATATTTGCGCCTTTCGGCCCAACACATCCGACTTCAGCACAACATTTTTAGTACCGGGTTGTCTTCCCTCTTCGATCTGCTCGCTTGGCCAGACTAGACAGGTTAGTGTGTTACTGGAGGCACGGAGAGGTGGAGCAGGGTCTGGATGGTTTTGTTCACCGATCCTGGCGCAAGCCATCAGCTGTCATGACAACTTCCAGCTCTTTAGCTGGGAGGCGCGTCTTAAATTCTAAATTACGACTACTTAGTAAAAATTACAACCCTCAATAATTCAAAATAGACTAAAGATGCAACAAAGCTTGTCAAATCATCGGACAGCTATCACCACTATTGTCTAACAAGGAAATAACACTAGAGGCAAAATGGGCAATCTACAATACAATCTTCATCTAACGTGTGCTACCAATGCAGTCCTGGACAAAAGATGCAAGAACAATAAGAAAAATAACCTTTACTGAGATGACATCTTCTTCTGCATAAGTGTTCTCACATTCGAAGTACATATCTTTAGAGTGTTTTATCTTTATTTTGCTTACAGTAGCTTGATGATTATCGGGTATCACCTGTAGCACATGATGTCCCCTACCAAATGGGGGTTTTCCATTGGAATCACAATTAACATTGTTGTCGTGATTTCTATTATTGTGGCGATTCGTGATTGTACAAAGAAGTTATGATGGTGGTTTTCTGTTGCTTCTGTCGGTTTGTTTACGGTTGGCGCCGTTAGCCTTTGGTTAAAAAGTCTCACTCATAAGACAGTGGAGTTGTTTTACTTCGGGGTACCCTCTCTTAGCCTTTTACTCTCCCAAGCTTACCTGCAAGGCAGTAAGAAGATACTATGCAATCCATTTTTTTACAATAGAAACAAGAAAACAGTTCTTAAATGTTATGTAGAGCCAGTCTTAACATATGGATGTGAATCATGGACAATAGGACAACAGACAAGAAAATCACTGGAGGCTGTAGAAATGTGGTTTTACAGAAGAATGTTGAGAATACCATGGACAGCTAAGAAGAGCAATGAAAATGTTCTGAAAGAGGTCAAAAGCAAAAAGAGAGCTAATTTCCAATACTAGGAAGAAACAATCATAATTTTTTGGCCATGTAATGAGAAGAGAACAACTGGAGTATTTTGTGACAACTGGGAAAATAAATTTAGGGATGAAGAGATAGAGGGAAGCAAAGAGAAAAAATAACAGACAGCTTAAGAGAATGGCATGGCAGAAGGTCAACAACAGAAATGATAAATAACTGTCGAGATCGAAAGTTGTGGAGAGACATGATCACCTACGCCAGCAGGCCCGGTACTTGATGATGATGAGATGAAATGTGTTAAGACGATTTACAGGAATCAGTCTGAGAGATAAGATCAGAAATGAAGAACTGAGAAAAAAGCTAGGAATAACACCCGTCACAGAATATATAAAGAAACAGAAGATAAAATGGATTGGCCATGTAACAAAGAAGAGAGATGAAAACACAACACAACGAGCCTTCGATAAGTGTTGCAAGTACACCAGACCCAATGGGTCGACCATGAAAAAAAGATGGATTGATGGAATTTGAGAAAAACTAGGAAACATAACAGTAGCAAAGGCAAACAAGAGCAAAAGACCGCAAATTATATCTCCCCTTGATGTTGAAAGACAAATTTGGGTGGAAAGAAGAGGAATAATTCAAAAGGTTTAAAAACAACAGTCTTCTGTACATGAATGTTCTTTCTCGCCAATGACCATGTGATTGGTCAAAGTGACCGGATGATATTTTAAAAAAAATACAGAGGTGTAAAATATCGTAGTAATGTTAGATTGTGACAACACTTTAGTTTTCTATAAACCAAACAACAATACCTATTGCCAGCAACTTGTCTTTCTTTAAATTAAATAATAAAATTCTATTTTGCAAAACAAATTCAGGCCGCAAGGGAGATACAAAGATCTGATTCTTGCTCCTCTGGAAGTCTCAATCTTTGATTTTGATGTTACAGAATGTTGCGGATGTTGTCACTCTAACATAGTCTGGTTCTGCCTCAAGCCGTGTCCTCTTTTTGTGTAAAGATAAAGTACGAGACTTGAATCGGCGTCTTAGCATGCGAGTTTTCACCCATATTTGCTCGGCCACCTATCCAGAAGTGTTTGGAGACTTCCGGATAGTGTCGCTTCAAGCATCGAAACTCATGATGCGAGGTGACATTCCTCACCTTCCCAGAGTACTGCTATCCTGGTACCCCATTTCTGCCAGTGGCTGGGTCGTGGTGGGTAAATTCTTTTTGTGTATATCTGATATAGTATAGGATTACTAGACATTCTCTCCAGGCGAGCAAACCATTCTATTTGTTGTCTTTGTATGCAACTCAAAACTGGATCTAAGTCACCTTTCCCTTATAACTTCATTTCCGAGCTTGTCTCTTCTGGGTCACTCTTTCTATTGATGTAGGATTTGATTTCTTACAGCCTTTCTCAAACATCTCATGACTATGGTGACTAACATTTTCTTTTTTGAATTGTGAATGACCAAGTTTTGCTGGTTACATAGATTGGGAATATATCTCTCTCTCTCTGCGATCAGGAATCAGTCAGAGTAGGATTCCAGACTCCCACATGAAGTCAGCTGTCAGGTTAAGTGTGTTGATCGCCCCCGCAGACAGAACGTCACATTTAGAGTCCGCCAGATCCACTCTGACTGAACACCCGTTAATACGTTGCACTGTGTTCTGCGCCAGTGGCCCAGTGCATCCGATTTCAGCCAGCATTTTTTCAGGTTTGCTTTCCTTAGCCTTTGATTGTCCCCAATCTTCCTGCAAGGCAGCAGATTGTCTTTTCTGTAGGGGGATTCTGCCCTTAGATGGTCTACCATCCCAGGTTTACGAGCACCATCTGCCCGAGTCACTAGAGGTGACTAACACAGACATGCACACACAGAGATATGAGATGTGAATAACACAGACATGCACACAGCAATACGAGACATGACTAACACCGACACACATCAAGATATATAACACATGACTAACATAGACATGCATATAAAGATAATATATAAGCTTTAAGATGTTTCTTTTCGTCATCATCATGTGCCATACCAGTTGATGTAGGTGATCATGTCCTTCCATAATCTTCTATCCAGAATGCATCGCATCAATTCTGTTGTTGTTTTCCATGCACTAACATCAAGCTATCTAGTATTTTCTCTTTATCGTCCGTGATCTCTCTCCCTGAATTTTGCCAGCTGTTACCAAGTATTTCAACATTCCTCTTCTTATGATGTGCCCAAAAAATGATTCTTTCTATTTCATAGTTTGCAATGTTCAAGCATTAATTATGCTCCCCCATGTACCATCTTAATTACCACTTCTGGTGACCCCATAGTATTTAATTTGTAGGATTCCCCCCATTTTGTGAGATATAATCCTATAATAAGGAAAAAATTCATCAAATTTAAACAAATTGGTAGTTTTTCTCCCCTCCCTACCCCTTCTTTGACCAGGGAAATTTCCTCAGTCGTAGGCAACATCAGACAACTCTTTGTGACTTGGGAAACTCACTGAATAACGCTTTGAGGTAGCCGAATATGCTGACAGAACTTACGGCATCCGTCTGAATAGAGACAATACCACAACCGGTCCAAGCGGTCAATTTCAGGTCATAAATCAAGCTGAGACAGGAAATTCAAGTTCCCTGTGTGTCTAATTGGTAAACACATACTTGTGGGTCAAAAGTTCAAAGAAAATATTATTTTTAGTGGTAGTATTTTGTACTATGTAATGTAACAAAGCACGCCACAGGTAGGTATTGCAATTAAGGGTTAATAGGGCCATGATAGCCCAGTGATTAGTAAACTGGACTACCATGGACAAGAGATTGAGTTCTATTCTGATCAACAGCTTTCAGGTTCACTCAGCCTTAAATGGGTATCAGAAGTTTTCCTGGGAAAGTAAAATAGCACGGATGTAAAATCCACCAAATTACCTCAAAAAAAAAAATAAATAATGTGCTAACGGTCTTTAAAAAAATATGAACACTAACACCTTAATCCCTAAATGCCATGAGGTGTGATGGAGCCCTTTACTTTCTGTTGTTTTTTTTTTCCACATCACTTAGATGATCTTACCTGCCCAATTTGTGTCCCTTCCAGTATTCTGTGGAAGTCGCTGCTGCTCAGCAGAGCTGAGTGTGCTGGACCTTTGCTGCTGTCACCATCGTTTTCCACCTGTAGATAATTGGTAGTAGATGATGCTTATTTGTATGAGTACTTTTAGTGATTGCAAGAACAGAGAAGGAAACATGAAGACTGTCGCGTTGTTGTGAATGTAAGCTTTATATATCTAACAAAGTCCAGAGGGACTGAATTTTCCATGAATATCACTTTTCATATATATGCTATCATCATCATCATCAAGTACTGGACCTGCTAGCATAGGTGATCATGTCTCTCCACAACTTTCGATCTTGACAGCTATTTATCATTTCTGTTGTAGACCTTCTGCCAAGCCATTCTCTTAAGCTGTCTGGTATTTTTTCTCTTTTCTTCCCTCTATCTCTTCGTCCCACAATTTTTCCAGTTGTTACAATATATTCCAGTTGTTCTCTTCTTATTACATGGCCAAAAAATGATGATTGTTTCTTCCTAATATTGGAAATTAGCTCTCTTTTTGTTTTGACCTCTTTCAGAACATTTTCATTACTCTTCTTGGCCGTCCATGGTATTCTCAACATTAGCCATTTTTGACTTATTTTTTTTTGGTTTCTAACTGCCAAGAGTTCTGTTAACGTGCACAGAAAGTACATGGGACTTTCTGCTTTTTCAGCTAATCGGAAAGGCTAGACATTGAATCTAACTACTTTTTGGGAGGGCAGAACCATGAATTTAAAGTAAAAAAAAATTCCTACCACCTACTGTGGGATTTGAACTCAATACCTTCTTTCCTAGAAGCAAAATCTTACCTTGAGGTCACTACCCGTCCCCCACTAACAACATTCTTTACAACTTGTTTAAGCACAATATTTGATTAGGTTGGCAAAACAAAATAACAAACAAGAACTCTTCAAATGCCAAAAAAAAAGGAAGGGACACAGGAAAGTAGGCAGAGATGGGAAAAATCAAGTGCTCAGGAGAGTTCCGGAAACAATTACAAAAACCACCATGCAGTAAACTCAATAAGAAAGTGAAAGATTGACAGGCCAAGGACAAAATGGTAAACGACTGAGGAAAGAGATGAACAGTGAGACAGACTTGAGGGATTTTAGTGTAGCACTGGGATATGCTGATTGCTTGCATTCGCCCGATGACTAAAGGAATGCACCTCTTCATCAGCTGCCATTAAAAGGACGTTTGGGAGTGTCTGCGTTGTGGTTTGCAGTATAACTGTGAAATATGCGCCTTTCAGCCCAACACATCTGACTTCAGCACAACATTTTTGAGTACCGTGTTGTCTTCCATCTTCAATCCCTACTAGCTTGGCCAGACTAGACAGGTTAGTCTGTTACTGGAGGCACCATGGAGAGGAGGAGCAGGGTCTGGATGGTTCTGGTTCACCAATCCTGGTGTAAGCCATCAGCTGTGGGTCACTGACAATTTCCAGTTCTGCTGCCAGGAGGTGCCTTTGCCCCTGCACTGGGATATGTACTGTTTTAAAAACCAAAATTAGGATCAACATGAGGATCATTTCTTCCATCACTGAAACACAAAAGAAAACAGCTCAAATTAAATACCTTATGCTTCTTGAGATGTCTATGACAGGAGCCCATATCATGGAAGTTAGCCGAGCAGACACTGCAGCGATACGGCTTACGCCCATAATGCTGATTCTCATGGTCAACTAGGTACTGCTTGCGAGTGAAAGCCCGTGGACAAAGTTTACACCGGAATGGCCTCTCTCCCGTATGTTTTATCATATGCCTTACAAGGTCACCTGTAATGGGGACACACATGAAATATTAACACTTAATGGTCATAGTTTAGGTGCAAGTTCAGATTTGTTAATTCTTTCCATACGTAACATCACAGCCTGCATCACCATTTTCAATTCAACTCATATAAACATATTCATACTTTTATAGTTTCTTGTAAACATTCTTTACTAGAGAGTTCCTTACTCCCACATGTGGTGTTTACAAAGAAATTGTGTTAAAGAGTGTGATTTTTTTGTTTGGATTAGCAGTGTTTATCGCAACAAAAATCAGCTGATAGAAATGGCACTGATTAGTACTGATTTTAATGCTAGCATTAAATTGACAGCTGAAAAAGGCAGCAAATTTTTTTTTATGTTGCGAATAATAATATCATAAAAAGTTTAATTCCAACAGACGACAAAATATACATGGAAAACAAACCAGTAGAAGAGATCGATTACTTTATCTATCTTGGAAGTCACATTGATCGAGAAAGGGATACAAGCAAAGAAAATAGAATCAGAATAACTAAAGCAGCAATGTCTTTCAGAAGCCGTGAAAAGTTGTGGAAATCAAAACTCATCAGCACAAACACAAAACTTAAACTATTCAAATCAAATGTACTATCCACCCTTATGTACGCGTGCGAAAGCTGGAAAACAACAAGAGATATAGAAACAAAGTTGAACGCATTAAAAAATAAATGTCTAAGGAAAATATTTGGTATAGCATGGAACGAATTGAAAACAAACAAGGAAATTAGAGAAATCGCCAATCAACACTAATATCTTCAGTAATAAAGAAAAGACGATGGTCATATGTTGGACATGTGATGAGAAGAGATAATAACGAATAGCAAAGCAAGCCCTCATATGGGAAACAACAGGTAAGAGGAAAAGAGGAAGACCCAGAGAGACACTGAGAAGAACATTGATGAGAGAGGCAAGAGCAGCAGGATTCGGCTCCCTCAATGAGATAGAGCTGCTTGCACAGA
The DNA here is from genome assembly GCA_032433765.1 of Megaustenia siamemsis. Taxonomy (NCBI): domain Eukaryota; kingdom Metazoa; phylum Mollusca; class Gastropoda; order Stylommatophora; family Ariophantidae; genus Megaustenia; species Megaustenia siamemsis. Next base: position 7,238,786 of record JAVIAB010000091.1, on the reverse strand, counting down.
ACAGAGACAAATGGCGAGAATTGATAAAATATCTTTAAAAGAATTGAAAACTGCTAGAACAAAAATTCAGATAAGAGAAGGAGTATTTTGGTCTACGCCCTATGGGCCGGCTACAGCTCGAAAGGTCAATAGATAGATTGATAGAATAATAATATCTAATCGACAATTGAAGCAGTCATATCACTTATTTCTATCTGGATTTAGAAACAAAATAGTGTCATGGTGGATACTTGCAACCAATAAATCAATAAGATCACAGTGAAGAGGAAATCACAGCGACGACAAAAGATTAGTTACTTTTCTCTCTCTTTTCTTTCTTTTTGTACCTGTTTGAGTGTCAAGGGAGATACAAAGTTCTGGTTTTTTTTTTCCTTTTGGCAGCTTCAGTCATTGTCATGCTTCTGTGATGTCTGTTCATCTTACTCTGGGTTTGCCTCTTGCTCTTCTTTCTTCTTCTCTTTTAATATATGCTTTGTATGATAGAGAATCGCAATGCATTCTTTCTAGATGGCCAAACCAGTTTATTTGTTGTTTCTGTATGGAGCTTAGGGTTGGTTCAATGCCTCTTTTTCTTATAATATCATTTCTGATTCTATCTTTTCTGGTCACTCCAACCACTTTTCTCAGACATGTCTCTGTGGTGACATGCTTTCTTTTATGCTTAATCATATGTGACCATGCATGGCATTTGTGCCACAATGTTGGAATGAATATATTCTGCATAAAATGTTTCTTGGTGGTATTAGGTATTGCTTAGTGTTAAAGTATAGGGAATATATTTGTCTGAATATTTGGTTTGCCTTGTTGCATTGTATGTTTATTATTGGTTTTACATCTTCAAAGATTGTTGCTTCCAGATATTTAAAGTTGTTTTTTTTCACTTGTTTTATAACCTCATGGTCTAAAGTTACTTGAGGCTTTTTTTGTTTTTTTTATTAACAAAAGAAAGTGTTATGCTACATCAATAAAACTTTCAAGGCTGCTTGAAGACGTATTGCTAATATTTTTTTCCACAAAATAATTCATATTGGATTACTTAGACCCGCATTTATGATGGTAAGTTGGTAATTCAGGTCTCAATTTTACATTTTCATATTTTTGTTTGTTTTAGTAATCTATCCACCATTTCCATTTTTCTTTCTATGTGTCTTATAGTGGAGGATGTAGAAATGTGGTTTTACAGAAGAATGTTGAGAATACCATGGACAGCTAAGTAGAGTAATGAAAGCATTCTAAAAGAGGCCAAAGCAAAAAGAGAGCTAATTTCCAATATTAGGAAGGAACAACCATCATTGTTTTGGCCATGTTATGAGAAGGGAACAGCTGGAATATATTGTAACAACTGGAAAAATTGAGGGACGACGATACAGAGGGAAGCAAAGAGAAAAGATATCAGACAGCTTAAGAGAATGGCTTGGCAGAAGGTCAACAACAGAAATGATAAATAACTGTCGAGATCAAAAGTTGTGGAGAGACATGATCACCCATGTCAGCAGGTATGGTACTTGATGAAGATGACATCTTAAAGTATCTTTTTATCAGTGAAATCTAATTCCTTGCTCACTTACCTAAAAATTCATATAAAATATGAAATGTGTTCGATAAAGATAATAAATGTAGATTGATATTTAAAACCATGATGTAAAAAAAAATGTCTCTGAAATCTTTTCTGCTGGATTGATAAAAACATATAAAATTGTATCTAGCAGCTAAATTAAGTAGAGCGACAAGACAAAAGCCTTATGAACAGAAAGAGTTTGTTTGTTTGCGCTGACCAACGGTTAGACATTTTAATCATCCACCCTTAAAAGGATGTAACGTTAATAAGATCTGTGATATTTGCCCCTTCCAACCCAACACATCCAACTCCAGCATGTTATTTTTGAGTACCAGGCTGTTTTCCCTCTTTGATCCCTACTCGCTTGACCAGACGACATAATCCTTCAACATTGTTTAGTTGCAGGGTAATATTATTTCGACTAACTGACCACAACATCAAGGTTAGTCTGTTTCCTGAGGCACCACGGAGAGGTGGAGTAAAGTCTGGATGATTCTGATTCACAAATCCTGACGCAAGCCACCATATGTGGGTTGCTGACAAGCAGGGGAAAAAAGAATTTAAACAACCAATTTGTTTAAATTTGGCAAATTTATTTCGTATTATAGGATCGTACGAATCTGGACTTCAATTAATACGGTGGTCAAGATGACCGCTTAGCTGAATCAGGTTCAGACCTAGTGGCTTTTTTGTTGCAATGTGGTCTAAGTGATTCTTTCTGGTTTGGATTTTCATTTATGGAGACAGCAGTAGTCCAGTCACATTCACCTGGCAACAAAATCAACATGGTTTTGGCACTCTGAGATAAGGTGCCTGTGACGGAATGTGTGATCTGTGTTCAACTGCAGATTTGACACCAGCTGGACCATGGTCAGATCAAGTGTTTCACCAAAGTGGAGGTCTGGCTTCATTTGTTGAGACAGTGATTCCTGGGCTGCCCCGCCTGTGATGAAGTTATTTCATTATAAAGTCTAAGTTTAAATGAATGAATAATCCCTCATTAGCTTGGACCTACCTTTAGTATAACATTTGGTTGAGCACTCATGGCATGGGTACAGCGCTTGTCGGTTGTGCCGCTTCACATGGACATCTAGTTGGCACTTCTGGCGGAAAGCCTTACCACACAAGTCACAAAGATGCCCTTTCTTGTTGGTGTGCCTGTCCATGTGAACCAGCAGCGTACACTTTTGAGTAAAGCTCTGGCCACAAACGTCACATCTGAAATGTACATTAAAATCAGATAATTATAACTCATCCAACGTAAATCATAAACATACATAACCCAATAACCAGAATTAAACTTACTAGCTTCTGAAATATTTATTTTTTTAAAGAAGAAAGAATTAGAATAATTAACCCCAGAAGTAGTAGTTTGAAAGAGCGGGTGGCCGAATCGATAACCTGCGATGTTCCAAACTAGGAGAACGCAGGTTTGAATCCCTGTTTGGTCAAAAAGTTTTTCTATCAGGATGCAATTAAAACTCAGACCGATACACTTCATGGCAACAGTTCAGGACAAGGACCTGTTAGTCCTACATGTCCCTCTCTGCAGACACCAGTAAAAGAATAACGTACAGATAGTTGATTATTTTTTTCCGATAGAAGTGGTAGATTTTTTTTTTACCAACAAGGCTCTTGGTTTCATACTGGATACAAATAATTAGTAGTTTTTCCGAAAAATTTCAGAGTGCTAACACATACTTCTTTGTTCTATTATTCTCTTGGTTTCACCCAGCCTTTAAAAGTGGGTACTAACAATTTTTTTTTTGGGGGGGCGGGCCTAGCATGATACCAAAAATATGTTACTAGTTGTGTACAAATATGGTCACTAACACCATATTCCCCCAAATGCCTAGCAAGATGTGGAATGCACCTTTAATTTGCATTACAATGTAGATTAAGAAAATATTGGTTAACTATCTCCACAGCAAGTCTCAATCCTGACTCAGGTTTTCAGTTAGTCAAAGAATGTTTCTTCCTATGAACACATAGATATAAAATCTTGAGAAAACAGCAGAAACAATAAAGGTAGTGTAAGGTAAAGTATGAGACTTGAATTGGCATCTTAGCACACACGTTTTCACCATATGTGCTTGGCTGCCTATCCAGAAGTGTTCGGAGACTTCTGGATAGTGTTGCTTCAAGCATCGAAACTCACGATGTGGCATTCCTCACCGTCCCAGAGTAATACCCTGGTAACCATTTCTGCAAGCAGCTGGGTCGACCTATGGTTTATTTTTTTTTAACCACAAGTATAATTCACACTGCTTCCAGCAGGAATTAAATACAGGCTGTCCAAATGTCGGTAGCCCAGTTGGGTGGTTTTCCCAACTAGGCTACCAAGGCCCCCCGCAACAATAAAAATAAATTACATCTGCTAAATATTTTAAGACACAGCATAGATTGGGGAGCAGCTCTTGTTCATGACACTCAATAGCAGGTACAAAACACTTGATTGCCAGATACTTTAGTTGACTTGCTCATGTGTGCCTTTCCAGCTAGATAAAAAAATGCTTGCTTTTTATATTTTACCTTCAAAGTGAATAAAAGAAGTTGTATCTTACAATTTTAAAACTTTTGTCATTATGGTAAAAGAACTAGTGGGCGCCCAAAACTCCAATTTGTAGATGTGTGTAAACGTGACATGAAGACTCTGAACATAAACCCTGCAGCATGGGAAGACATAGCTGCAGACAGCAATCTTTGGAAACACACTCTTAAGGTTCACCTCAAAGAAGAAGCAGACAGATTCATGGAGAAAGAGATTACACGACGAAAGAAAAGAAAAAATAACATTTCTAGGGGCGATGAAAAATCCATAATCAACTATGACTGATGGAGGCTACTACTAGTGTCGTTCAAAATTGAACACTGCAGCTCAGAAATTCTTGGTAATGTCCAATCTTGATCTTTCTTGTTTCAAGGATTAACTACTAAAATATCAATCATACATAAATATTCCCCTTTAGAGGGCTTCAGTATGCCTAGTTGGGAAAACCACCAAACTGGGCTATTGACGTTTCGACAACCAGTGTTTGATCCCGCTAGAAGCAATGTGAATTGTATTCGTGATTGGGAAAAAAGAAAAAAAACTACCCCTGTGGTCAACCCAGCCATTGGCAGAAATGGGTACCAGGGTATTACTATGGGAAGGTGAGGAATGCCGTCTTGCATCGTGAGTTTTTATTCTTGAAGTGACACTATCCAGAAGACTCTAAACACTTCAGGATAGGCAGCCGAGCACATATGGGTGAAAACTTGCGTGCTAAGATGCTGATTCTAGTCTTGTACTTTACCTTTATATTCACTTTAACTAGAAATTTTACGTTTTGTGTCACAAATTGAAACCACCCCTCATAAAATATCAATTTTAAGAATGATGGAGATGTACTAGGCTCGGAACAACTTCATCCATATATGTTGCACAATTTTCCAGATTTGAACTAAAATGTCTCTCTGAGGTGAAAATGAAAAAACAGGAAGACCAAAAATATAACTGACATTAAGTCACATCTGTACTTACACAAATGGACGCTCTCCAGTATGAGTCCGCATGTGAATTTTAAGTGAGCGTTTCTCAGTAAAACTTTTGCTGCACTGGGTGCATTGAAATGGCTTCAATCCCACATGAGTTGCCTCATGTCTGTCCCGATTAGCCTTGGTGGTGAATTTTCTGTCACACTGTCCACAGCTGTATGGTCGGACCCCGGTGTGGATTCTCATGTGAGCTGCAAGATTGAAAGTAATGAAGATATAACTTTTAGTCATTGGGTGTCATTCAAGTAGATGAACAATTGAAAGTAATGAAAATATAACTTTTAGTCCTTGAGTGTCATTCTAGATGCTGAAAGATTGAAAAGTAATGAAGATATAACTTTTAGTTATTGAGTGTCATTCTAGATGCTGAAAGATTGAAAAGTAATGAAGATATAACTTTTAGTCCTTGAATGTCACTCAAGCAGTTGCAAGATTGAAAGTAATGAAGACATAACGTTTAGTCATTGAGTGTCACTCAAGTAGACAAAGAAAATGGCTACTGAAGTGAGACTATCTTGTATCACATAGTATTGGTTGACTTGTGTGAGTAAAAATGCAAAATTGTACAGTGCAAAATTAACTAACAAAAATGATAGGCTAAATTAATGAATAAAAAATTATGATATCAAATTAATTAACAGATCTAAGCATTTTAAGTGCACAGCACATTGGTTTTTGGCATGGGTGTTACATAGCATAACATATCTTGCCTAGAACATGGCCATTTTTTTGTTGGTTACTCTTTTCAAATGAAAGGCCAAGGATTGTTTAATGTGCACAACTGTACATGGGATTCACTGTTTTTTCATCATTATCTGAGAGGGCCCACTACTTGGATCTCACCACTCGGAGACCAGGGGAAGGTAAAAACAACCAAGGATTTGATTTTTGACAAATTTCCAGTAAATTTGTTAGGATTGAAGCCCAAGTCAATGTCTTATGTCTGCACCATCCAGTTCCCCAATTGCATTCATTAATTGTAATGTTTATGCGAGGGGTTGATGTGTGGTCTAGAGGTACGGCGCAGCGTCTGGACTGGAAGGATCTTGGTTCAAAACCCACCAGAAGCATTGTGATTTTTTTCAAAAATAGAACAAATTAATCCATGCTTTCTTCATGATGCTGCCCTCCCCTGATCTCTTTGGTAGTGAAATTCGATGTCTAGCCTTCTTGGATAATGGCAATAAACAGAAGGTCCAGTGTGCACTTGCACACGTTAATGAACTCTTGGCAAATAAAAAATAAAAAAGAGTGGGCCACAAATATGGCAGCCGCCCAAGAAAAGCTGTCAGCAGAAACCTACCCACACCATGGATACCAGACAGTGCTACGGAGTTTGTGCACACGGGACAAGATTCTCTTTGAATTTTCTCAAGGAGGATATCGGAACACCTTTGGATTCATTCGGTGGACAGTGATGATGATTCTAACAAAAAGAAAACAAAACAAATTTAGTTCCCGTAATGTTCAATAGGCCCTTTTTTGGAATCCCCAGGGGAAAAGACAAAGAGGAAGAAGGAATTCTTGGAGAAGACAGATAGAAGCAGAGATGAAGATGATGGGGAAGACATGGAATGATCTTAAAAGAATGGCAAAAAAAAAAAGAGAACAACTTGGAAAGTGTTTGTTGAAGACCTATGCTCCACTGGGAGCTAAAAAGGTAGAAGAAGAAGAATGTTCAATAGAAGCCACGATGGCTCAGTAGTGAATGAACGACTACAAAAGTCAAGAGGTCGGGTTCAATCCTGATTGACGGCTTTTCCAGGTTCTATCTATCTATTGTCCTTTCGAGCCGAAGATGGCACATAGGGCAGAACTACAATCTCAAAAACAGAAACCTTGCGTGCCAAAATGGCACATATCACAGAGATCACTGCTTCTAAAATATATGGTTCTGTTTCCATAACAATGTTTTTTACAATGATAGCTTTCCAGGTTCACCCAGCCTTAAATGGGTACTGGATTTTTTTTCTGGGAAAGTGAAGTGGCACAGGCATAATGCCGACCACATTATACCAAAAATCATGTCCCGAAGGTCTGTAAAAATTATGGTCACTAACACTATATTTCATATACACCACTTGACGTGACGGGGCTCTTTCCTTACTTAATGTTCTATAGACCGACAAATAGAGTAAAGTAACAGATAGAAGTTATGTGAAATTAACAAAAACTGACTGTTCAAAATTACCAAATATAAAAGGACAGCTTTCAATTAATGATCAAATATTAACACTGAATTAACAGAAGAAAAAGAAACCACACTCATAATAAAAAAATAGGTCGAGATTTATTGAACAGACATAAAACCATAATAAACGTCACAGAAGAGAAGAGTGGCTGATTGGATCGGGCTATGGGAAAAACAAGGAGAGATCATTTACCTATTATGGCAAAACCCCGTCCCCTTACCGGAAAACATTAACAACCCGAAAAGAAGAGACCAAACCACCATCTGAGGACCAGTCTTGTACCACTCAACAACCAAGTCAATAGAATACAATGTAAAGATACATGTCCATTCTGTGAACATACATGAAATAGTAGAACACCACCTATTTGACTGTCGAAAGCTCACAGATATCAACTCTACTTCCTCAAAGACTTGATAAATGGAACAACTTGTATGGAACTACAAGGGAACTCAGAAATACCTGCAGATATCATTACATGGCATTGGGCCGAAGGACGTCAGCTCAAAGGATCAATAACAACATCAAACAGACATTAGTTCTGGAAATTATATTTTTGTTAAATAAGTTTCTGGATAGCTGGGTATCTGCACTTACCAGTCATAGAAGATGCATAATTAAGTACTCTGTGACACATTGGACAAGTTCGATCAACTAAGGAAGCTTTCTCGATGGTCGACTCATCACGGAACTTTCTCTTTCTTCCGCGTTTATGTTTTTTGTCTGTTAGCACCTCGTACTCTACAACATCATACTGAGCATGTACTGGCTGACCTTCATACACAGCTGCCTCTTCAGGACCTGCTTCATCCAAGATTTTGCCTGGCTCAATAATCTGCACCTCTCCATCTAATGTCCAAATAACACTGTCCACGTGTTGAACTTCCACGATTTCTTGGCCCTCTAGGATTTGAACAGTTTGACCAGAATGATCAACATAAGAAGTTTGCATATCCTCGACGCTGACCTCACCAACTGACGAAGGAACATCTTCAACAACATCATGTGCTGAAGCTAGAGATATAGTTGTAATTTCAGAGCCTGTCTTTTTAAGTTCTTGCTCTAAGGCAGTTATTATAGTTTCTATATCAGACGCACTTCGAGGCATCACTTGGCTGTGAGCAAGATCTTGTTTGGAGATTTGATCCGCTGCCACAGACTGTATCGATACTTCTGCTATTGACATAAATTCTGGTTTGCACACCTGATTATTAATGTCATTGTCAGTGGGAATTGGCAATGTACATTCTTTGTCAGTTTCTAGACATTGGGGATCTGACTGTACAACTGGAAGGCCGACGTGGTCGCTGTACTCTGATGTTTTGTCTGGAAGAATTTCATGTGCATAGATCTGATCACATGATGTATTGTACTGCTCAGAAGATTCAGACTTCACCATAACCAGATGGGCATCTTGCTGTTGCTCGTCTGAATCAGAGGTTAGGCTTTGTGTTATATGCATTATGGTGTCTCCAACCGGGACGACTGTGATGTTAAAATCTTCCGTGACTTCTTGCGACTCCTGTTTAATGCTGGGATAAAGCGTAATGGTTTCTACAATCAAATCATTATTTTCTATATCAGTTTTCATATCTGCATTAACACCTTTACTAGTGTAGATCTTTGATTCTTTAGCACTTGAATTTTGAACATCACTTTCAGGAAGTTTGTCTTTTATAACTCTGGCTCCTGAAGATGAGCGTGTAGTAGGTCGACCGACTGGCCAAATTTTTTTTATTGGCTTTGGCTTTTCAAGCTTTGATGGAATGATCTCAGTAGAAATATCTCTCGGAGATAATGGCTCCTGCAGTTTCTCATTTGCCTGTAAAAATCTGGCAACAGCTTTTAAATCCTCGTCTGTTCCCTGGCTCTCACTTATGCCATACGAAACATGATCAACGATAATTTTTTCTTTGGCTTCAGTCTGAGCTGAATCACATAATTCAGAAAAATCACATAAATCAAAGCTGGTATCATTTGCGACTAATTCAGTATTTGAATTGTCTCCCTCTATATGAATAGTTTCAAAATAATCTGCGATTTTCTGTTGATTGACCAATTTCAAAATGCGAAATCTACGACTATTTTTCTCTGAACACTTTACTGGTACATAAATTGTGACTGCAGCTGTATCTAAATTATGCAAGCGATACTCTTCCAAATATTTATCTCCAGCAGACTTTGCGTTTCGTCGCTGAGTCTCAATGATATCGCCTCTTCCATTGACAGCAATTTTCACAGCTGAAGAAATGGTTTTCCAAAATCGCCAGACATCAGTTTTATCCGAATTGTTTAGAAACCCAAGAAGTGGAAGGCTTTCACTGATCTGAAATGTGAGAAATGTGGAACTTTAGCTATTTACAACAGAAATGTGAGAAATGTGGAACTTTAGCTATTTACAAAAGAAATGTGAGAAATATGAAACTTTAGCTATCTACAACAGAAATGTGTGAAATGTGAAACTTTAGCTATTTACAACAGAAATGTGAGAAATATGAAACTTTAGCTATTTACAACAGAAATGTGAGAAATATGAAACTTTAGCTATTTACAACAGAAATGTGAGAAATATGAAACTTTAGCTATTTACAACAGAAATGTGAGAAATATGAAACTTTAGCTATTTACAACAGAAATGTGAGAAATATGAAACTTTAGCTATTTACAACAGAAATGTGAGAAATATGAAACTTTAGCTATTTACAACAGAAATGTGAGAAATATATGAAACTTTAGCTATTTATAACAGAAATACAAACGCACATGTAACATATCTTTCACTGATCTGAAATTTGAGACTTTCCTAGTGTTTCTAATATTCCATCAACCCATCTTTTGTTTTTCTGTTCACCTCTGCTGCTGTTTTGTTTTCTAGTGTTTCTAATAATCCATCTTTTTCGTGGTCAGCCCTTGGGTCTGGTGTTCTCACAATGTTTATTGACGGCTCATTGCCTTGTGATCTTTCTGTCTTACATGGCTGAAACATTTTATCTGTTGTTTCTTTATACATTCTATGGCAGGGTTATTTCTAGGTTTTTCCCTGAATTTTTAATTTCTGATCTATCTCTCATCCTGTTTCTTCTCATTCGTCTAACACATTTCATCTAAGCAGTGGTTATTTTTCTTATAGTTCTTGAATCTAGGGTCCAGGACTGGCATTGGTAGCACAACGTCAGGATGACGATTGTATTGTAGAGTGCCCATTTTGCCTCCAGAGTTATTTCCTTGTTGGACAATAGTGGTGATAGCTCTCCAATGTTTGACAAGCTTTGTTGCATCTTGAGTCTATTTCTGCTGTTTGCAAATTATCATTTGTCACTAGACTTAATAGGTATTTAAATTTCTCTACTTGTTTTAATTGTCTGATCAGTGCTATCTGTTTCTTTTTTGCAATATTCATGACTTCTGTTATGTTGAATTTCATGTTGTATTGAGTGTCTGTTCTGTTAAATCTATTTACATGTTCTTGTAGGTCTTTTATTTTTCTACGTATTAGTGCCTGATTGCCTGCAAGTAAAAGCTTGTTTATCTCTTCTACCTATGATGGGTTGGCTAACTTGCATATATATGTAGTCCATGTATTAAAGTAAAGAAAATAAACAATACATGGGGGAGGGTGTTGACTCTTCTTCTTCTTCTTTCCTTCCTCATTTGCCTTTCAGCGTCGAGGGGAGATATAATTTGCGGTCTTTTGCTCTTGTGTTCGCCTCTGCTGCTGTTATGTTTCCTGGTGCTTCTAATATTCCATCGACCCATCTTTTTCATGGTCGACCCTTGGGTCTGGTGTTCTCACAATGTTTGTTGAAAGCTCGTTGTGCTGTGTTTTGTTCTTTCTGCCTTGTCACGTGGCCAAACCATTTATCTGTTGTTTCCTTACATTTACATATTCTATGGCGGGGGCTATTCCTAACGTTTTTCTCAGTTCTTCATTTCTGATCTTGTCTCTCAGACTGTTTCCTGTCATTCATCTAAAACATTTAATCTCTATAGAGGTTATTTTTCTTATTGTTCTTGCATCTAGGGTCCAGGTCTGGCATTGGTAGCACAACGTTGGAATGAAGATTGTATTGTATAGTGCTCGTTTTGCCTCCAGAGTTATTTCCTTGTTGGACAATAGTGGTGATAACTGTCCAATGATTTGACAAGCTTTGTCGCATCTTGATTCTATCTCTGCTGTTTGAGAATTATCGTTTGTCATTAGACTTCCTAGGTATTTGAATTCCTCTACTTGTTTTAGTTGTCTGCCTTCTATAGTTATGTTGATGTTCTGTTTATTTTTGGCGACGTTCATGACTTCTGTTTTGTTGATTTTCAGTTGGTGTTGAATAATGAATGGGGGTGATTTATTATTTACTCAGCCCATATTTTCTCATATTTACTTTTAGAACTAAGTACTAAGAATTCAATTTTATTTTTTTTTTATGTATATGGAGTGGAAGAAATGATTCTCCGATTCTCGACAACAACGTTAAAGTAAAGGAAAGGGGATTCCAATGGAATACCCTCGTTCCGACCTTCGGTAGGGGACATCACGATTATTATTATAATAATAGAAAGTAAAGTAAGTAAAACTTAGTAAAAGTAAATAAAAGCACTCAGCAAAGTGAAAGTGCCGACTGCCATGATTGTGACTTGTGATTCACTGATTGTTTGTTAAAAGTTAATGTTAATTTTAAAAAAAATAATAATAATTAGTGTAATACTGAGTATACTCATGTACTTTGGTCTTAAAGGAATTGGCGGCATTATCAGATGACATCTGTGGCGACCGCTTTGCCATCGTGGAATAAAACAATGAAAAAACCCTGAATCTGGTGTATGCACCGCCAGGTCCTTCTTTACATCTCAGAAGTCAGAAGTGACTGGGAAAGTTGACTCTTCCTGACAATTGTCTCCCTTTGCCAGCACAACATCCGGTCATCGTGGCCTTGTTTTCTCGCACAACAAGTAATATATTAAATTAATTAATTGATGACGCTTCATCATGTGCCATACCGGTGTGCGGAGGCTATCATGTCCTTCCACAATCTTTTATCCACAGTGCATCGCATCTATTATGTTGTTGAATGTTTTCCATGCCATGACACCAAACTATTTAGTATCTTCTCTCTTAGTCGTCAGCGATATCTCTGTCCCTGTATTTTGCTATCTTCATCCAAAGTTGTGCTACCAATGCCAGACCTGGACCCTAGATGCAAGAACAATAAGAAAAAATAACCTCTACTGAGATGAAATGTGTTAGACGAATGACAGGAAACAGTCTGAGAGATAAGATCAGAAATGAAGAACTGAGAAAAAAGCTAGAAATAGCCCCCACCATAGAATATATAAAGAAACAACAGATAAAATGGTTTGGCCACGTGACAAGGCAGAAAGATCAAAACACAACAAAACGAGCCTTCAAAAAACGTTTGGGAATACCAGACCCAAAGGTCGACCACGAAAAAAAAATCGATCGACTGAATATTAGAAGCACTAGGAAATGTAACAGCAGCAGAGGCGAACAGAAGGGCAAGAGACAGCAAACTGTATCTCCCCTCGACGCTGAAAGGCAAATGAGGAAGGGAAGAAGAAGAAGAAGAAGAAGAAGAAGAAGAAGAAGAACCAAGTATTCCAACTTTCCTCTTCTCATGATGTGCCCGAAAAATGTTGATTGTTTCTTTCTGATGTTTTTAGGAGCTCCCTTTTTGTGTTGGCCTCTTTGAGAATTTCCTCATTGGTCTTTTTATCTGTCCAGGGAACTTTCAACATTCTTCTGAGAAATCCCATCTCTGTGGCCTCTAATCGTCTTTTCATTTGTTTGTCTACTGTCCATGATTCGCTTCCATAGGTCAGAATTGGTTCTATATAGCACCGATGAACTCTCTTTCTCATTTTTATTGACATAGATTTGTTGCATAAGATATTTTTCATTTTCTGAAATGCTATTTTGGCCTGAGCTATTCTGGCTTTTTATTTCTGTGGTGCATCTCCCATCTGATGTTATTATTGTGCCCAAGTATTTGAAACGTTGCACTTGTTTCAGATTTGTCTCGTATTTTTTATGCTGCTTGATGGTGGTGGTACGTGGTGAATAGGGGTCGGTAAAACCGTATATGATTTACTTCCATAGGTCAGAATTGGGTCTATATAGCATCAATGAACTCTCTTTTTCAACTTCTATTGACATAGACATTTTGCATAAGACGTTTTTCATTTTCTGAAATATTTTGGCCTGAGCTGTTCTGCCTTTTTTATGTCGGTGATGCATCTTCCATCTAATGTTATTATTGTGCCCAAGTATTTGACGCGTTGCACTTGTTTCAGATTTGTCCTGTTTATTTGTATGCTGCATGATGATGATAATTGATTTTTCGATATGATCATGACTTCTGTCTAATGCCATTATTAGTCACAGTATAGTGAAGGAAAGCAAAAATAAAGGACTCAGACTCAATAGCAAAAAGACAGACGTAATGGTAGCAACAAAGAAAAAGACATCAATGCAACACACAATAAAGACAAGTGAAAGTAAGATTTAATTAACGCTCTTACTTCTTAAAGATTTAATTGACGCTCTTACTTCTTAAAGATTTAATTGAAGCTCTTACTTCTTAAAGATTTAATTGACGCTCTTAATTCTTAAAGATTTAATTGACGCTCTTACTTCTTAAAGATTTAATTGACGCTCTTAATTCCTAAAGATTTAATTGAAGCACTTACTTCTTAAAAATGTAATTGACGCTCTTACTTCTTAAAGATGTAATTGACGCTCTTACTTCTTAAAGATTTAATTGACGCTCTTACTTCTTAAAATGTAATTGACGCTCTTACTTCTTAAAGATTTAATTGACGCTCTTACTTCTTAAAGATTTAATTGAAGCTCTTACTTCTTAAAGATTTAATTGAAGCTCTTACTTCTTAAAGATGTAATTGACGCTCTTACTTCCTAAAGATTTAATTGAAGCTCTTACTTCCTAAAGATTTAATTGAAGCTCTTACTTCTTAAAGATTTAATTGAAGCTCTTACTTCCTAAAGATTTAATTGACGCTCTCACTTCTTAAAGATTTAATTGGCGCTCTTACTTCTTAAAGATGTAATTGACGCTCTTACTTCCTAAAGATTTAATTGACGCTCTTACTTCTTAAAGATGTAATTGACGCTCTTAATTCTTAAAGATTTAATTGACGCTCCTACTTCTAAAAGATGTAATTAACGCTCTTAATTCTTAAAGATTTAATTAACGCTCTTACTTCCTATTGATGTAATTAACGCTCTTAATTCTTAAAGATTTAATTCACGCTCTTAATTCTTAAAGACGTAATTAACGCTCTTAATTCTTAAAGATTTAATTGACGCTCTTACTTCTTAAAGATTTAATTGAAGCTCTTACTTCTTAAAGATGTAATTGAAGCTCTTACTTCTTAAAGATTTAATTGAAGCTCTTACTTCTTAAAGATGTAATTGACGCTCTTACTTCTTAAAGATGTAATTGACGCTCTTACTTCCTAAAGATTTAATTGAAGCTCTTACTTCCTAAAGATTTAATTGAAGCTCTTACTTCTTAAAGATTTAATTGAAGCTCTTACTTCCTAAAGATTTAATTGACGCTCTCACTTCTTAAAGATTTAATTGACGCTCTTACTTCCTAAAGATTTAATTGACGCTCTTACTTCTTAAAGATGTAATTGACGCTCTTACTTCCTAAAGATTTAATTGACGCTCTTACTTCTTAAAGATGTAATTGACGCTCTTAATTCTTAAAGATTTAATTGACGCTCCAACTTCTAAAAGATGTAATTAACGCTCTTAATTCTTAAAGATTTAATTAACGCTCTTACTTCCTATTGATGTAATTAACGCTCATAATTCTTAAAGATTTAATTCACGCTCTTAATTCTTAAAGATGTAATTAACGCTCTTAATTCTTAAAGATTTAATTGACGCTCTTACTTCTTAAAGATTTAATTGATGCTCTTACTTCTTAAAGATGTAATTGAAGCTCTTACTTCTTAAAGATTTAATTGAAGCTCTTACTTCTTAAAGATGTAATTGACGCTCTTACTTCTTAAAGATGTAATTGACGCTTTTACTCCCTAAAGATTTAATTGAAGCTCTTACTTCTTAAAGATGTAATTGAAGCTCTTACTTCTTAAAGATTTAATTGAAGCTCTTACTTCTTAAAGATGTAATTGACGCTCTTACTTCTTAAAGATGTAATTGACGCTCTTACTTCTTAAAGATTTAATTGAAGCTCTTACTTCTTAAAGATTTAATTAACGCTCTTAATTCTTAAAGATTTAATTGACGCTCTTAATTCTTAAAGATGTAATTGACGCTCTTAATTCTTAAAGATGTAATTGACGCTCTTACTTCCTAAAGATGTAATTAACGCTCTTACTTCCTAAAGATGTAATTGACGCTCTTAATTCTTAAAGATTTAATTGACGCTCTTACTTCTAAAAAAAGTAATTAACGCTCTTAATTCTTAAAGATGTAATTAACGCTCTTAATAATTCTTAAAGATGTAATTAACGCTCTAATTCTTAAAGATTTAATTAACGCTCTTACTTCCTATTGATGTAATTAACGCTCTTAATTCTTAAAGATTTAATTAACGCTCTTAATTCTTAAAGATGTAATTAACGCTCTTAATTCTTAAAGATTTAATTGACGCTCTTAATTCTTAAAGATGTAATTGACGCTCTTACTTCCTAAAGATGTAATTAACGCTCTTAATTCTTAAAGATTTAATTAACGCTCTTAATTCTTAAAGATGTAATTAACGCTCTTAATTCTTAAAGATTTAATTGACGCTCTTACTTCTTAAAGATGTAATTGAAGCTCTTACTTCCTAAAGATGTAATTAACACTATTACTTCTTAAAGATTTAATTGACGCTCTTACTTCTTATGCGGGAGATTCAGACAAGTGGAAGTAGGTTTGTTGTGGGAGCACTAAACACTAGGGGGCGCTGAATAGAAAACTGTATAATTACTGTCTGCTGTTGGGAGAATATTAGTGATAATGTCTTAAAGTGTGGGTCTCAAGTGTTGTTTTTTTATCTTGCGAGCTGGTTTAAAACTGGTGTTTTAGTACTCTCACTACTTTCTGTTGTAGCGTTTCATTGTGTCGCGCATACATCATTGGTAAGTAGTGTTTGTTGTTATTATCGCATTAGTTAGTAGTAATTAAATCTGTAACGAGTAAGTAAAGAGTTCATAATGTTATGTAGAGCCAGTCTTATCATATGGATGTGAATCATCGACAATAGGACAACAGACAAAAAAATCACTGGAGGCTGTAGAAATGTGGTTTTACAAAAGTATGTTGAGAATACAATGGACAGCTAAGAAGAGTAATGAAGACGACATGGAAGAGGCCAAAGTAAAAAGAGAGCTAATTTCCAATATTAGGAAGAAACAATCATCATTTTTTGCTATGTAATGAAAAGGGAACATCTGTAATATGTTGTGACAACTGTGAAAACTGAGGGACTAACAGATAAGAGGGGAGCAAAGAGAAAATGTACCATTCAGCTCAAGAGAACGGCTTGGCATAAGGTCAACAACAGAATTGATAAATAACTATCGAGATCGAAGGTTGTTGAGAAACATGATCGCCTACGCCAGCAGGCAGCGGTACTTGATGATGCTGGTGAATGAGTAAGTAACGATTTTTAGACTTCTTGTTTGAAACCGGTATTGACGGGTCTGGTAGTCTAGCTATGAGGTAAGCTAACTCCGCTTGTCATCTGTCCTTTTAAAAGGCCATGGGAGCCATTATTTTTGTAAGAATAAGCATGACAAACCTGAAACAAGAGCCACGCGTCAAATACTTGGGCACAATAATAACATCAAATGCAAGATACATCACAGAAATTAAAAAAGAGAGAGAGAATAGCTCAAGATAAAATATCATTTCAGAAAATGAAAAACGTATTATGCACCAAGTCTATGTCAATAGAAATGAGAAAGAGAGTTCATCGGTGCTATATAGATCCAATTCTGACCTGTGGAAGCGAATCATGGACAGTATATAAACAAATGATAAGACGATTAGAGGCCACAGAGATGGGATTTGTCAGAAAAATGTCGAAAGTTCCCAGGACAGCTAGAAAAGACCAACGAGGAAATTCTCAAAGAGGCCAACGCAAAAAGGGAACTCATAAAAATTATCAGAAGGAAACAATCAATATTTTTCGAGCACATCATGAGAAATGAAAGTTGGAATATTTAGTTGCAACTGGCAAAATACAGGGAAAGAGAGATCGCGGACGGCAAAGAGAGAAGATACTAGATAGCTTGGTGTCATGGTATGAAGAACAGTCAGCAACAGATTAAATACGATGCTCTGTGGATAGAAGATTTCGGAAGGATATGATCGCCTACGCCAACCGGTATGGCACATGACGATGATGATAACCAGAGCTGGGTATTCTAGAAGCAAGACGTCGACCTTTGGGTAAAATGGTCCAGGGTTCGATCACCACTTCGGACGGTGGAAAATGAAAAAAAAAATCGAATTCATGGCTTTACCCTCCAATGGTCTCTGAGCAGTCAGATCCGATGTCTAGTCCTCTCTGAGCAGTCAGATCCGATGTCTAGCCCTCTCTGAGCAGTCAGATCCGATGTCTAGCCCTCTCTGAGCAGTCAGATCCGATGTCTAGTCCTCTCTGAGCAGTCAGATCCGATGTCTAGTCCTCTCTGAGCAGTCAGATCTGATGTCTAGCCCTCTCTGAGCTGTCAGATCCGATGTCTAGTCCTCTCTGAGCAGTCAGATCCGATGTCTAGTCCTCTCTGAGCAGTCAGATCCGATGTCTAGCCCTCTCTGAGCAGTCAGATCCGATGTCTAGCCCTCTCTGAGCAGTCAGATCCGATGTCTAGTCCTCTCTGAGCAGTCAGATCCGATGTCTAGCCCTCTCTGAGCAGTCAGATCCGATGTCTAGCCCTCTCTGAGCAGTCAGATCCGATGTCTAGTCCTCTCTGAGCAGTCAGATCCGATGTCTAGTCCTCTCTGAGCAGTCAGATCCGATGTCTAGCCCTCTCTGAGCAGTCAGATCCGATGTCTAGTCCTCTCTGAGCAGTCAGATCCGATGTCTAGCCCTCTCTGAGCAGTCAGATCCGATGTCTAGCCCTCTCTGAGCAGTCAGATCCGATGTCTAGTCCTCTCTGAGCAGTCAGATCCGATGTCTAGCCCTCTCTGAGCAGTCAGATCCGATGTCTAGTCCTCTCTGAGCAGTCAGATCCGATGTCTAGCCCTCTCGGAAAACGGCAAAAAAAACCACAAAAATGTCAGTGTGTATTCTGCGCACTTTATACAACCATTGGCAGTTGGAAATCGTAAAGGGTAGGCCAAAATGGCTGCTGACCGGCACGGTAAGTGTATGGGGACAAAAATCTACCTAAAGAAGTTAAAACTGTCGACGATAAAAATACGTGAGCACCTCTGAAGTCGGAGAATATCTGCCTGTTTGGCGGGGAATACCGGAGCACACGGCTGTCATTGTGAAAAATAGTTGAAAATAATATTCACACAAAGTGAGTCCCTCGGACTTGGCTAGAGATATAAAGTTGGCGAACGCTAGAGATATAAAACTGGACAACGCTAGAGATATAAAGCTGGCGAACGCTAGAGATATAAAGGTGGCGAACGCTAGAGAGATAAAGGTGGCGAACGCTAGAGATATAAAGTTGGCGAACGCGAGATATAAAGCTGGCGAGCACTAGAGATATAAAGCTGGCCAACGCTAGAGATATAAAGCTGGCGAACGCTAGAGATATAAAGTTGGCGAACGCTACAGATATAAAGGTGGCGAACGCTAGAGATATAAAGCTGACCAACGCTAGAGATATAAAGCTGGCGAACGCTAGAGATATAAAGCTGGCCAACGCTACAGATATAAAGTTGACGAACGCTAGAGATATAAAGTTGGCCAACGCTAGAGATATAAAGCTGGCCAACGCTAGAGATATAAAGGTGGCGAACGCTAGAGATATAAAGCTGGCCAACGCTAGAGATATAAAGCTGGCGAACGCTAGAGATATAAAGTTGGCGAACGCTAGAGATATAAAGCTGGTGAACGCTAGAGATATAAAGCTGGCGAGCACTAGAGATATAAAGCTGGCGTACGCTAGAGATATAACGTTGGCGAACGCGAGATATAACGCTCACGAACGCTAGAGATATAAAGTTGGCGAACGCGAGATATAAAGCTGGCGAACGCTAGAGATATAATGCTGGCGAATGCTAGAGATATAAAGCTGACGAACGCTTGAGATATAAAGTTGGCGAACGCTAGAGATATAAAGTTGGCGAACGCTAGAGATATAAAGTTGGCGAACGTTGGAGATATAAAGCTGGCCAACGCTAGAGATATAAAGTTGGTGAACGCTAGAGATATAAAGCTGGCCAACGTTAGAGATATAAAGCTGGCCAACGCTAGAGATATAAATCTGGCCAATGCTAGAGATATAAAGGTGGCGAACGCTTGAGATATAAAGTTGGCGAACGCTAGAGATATAAAGCTGGCGAACGCTAGAGATATAAAGCTGGCGAACGCTAGAGATATAAAGTTGGCGAACGCGAGATATAAAGGTGGCGAACGCGAGATATAAAGCTGGCGAACGCTAGAGATATAAAGCTGGCGAACGCTACAGATATAAAGCTGGCGAACGCTAGAGATATAAAGTTGGCGAACGCTAGAGATATAAAGCTGGCGAACGCTAGAGATATAAAGCTGGCAAATGCTAGAGATATAAAGCTGGCCAACGCTACAGATATAAAGCTAGCGAACGCTAGAGATATAAAGCTGGCGAACGCTAGAGATATAAAGCTGGCCAACGCTAGAGATATAAAGCTGGCCAACGCTACAGATATAAAGTTGGCGAACGCTAGAGATATAAAGTTGGCGAACGCTACAGATATAAAGCTGGCGAACGCTAGAGATATAAAGTTGGCGAACGCTAGAGATATAAAGCTGGCGAACGCTACAGATATAAAGCTGGCGAACGCTAGAGATATAAAGTTGGCGAACGCTACTGATATAAATTTGGCGAACGCTAGAGATATAAAGCTGGCGAACGCTAGAGATCGAAAGCTGGCGAACGCTAGAGATATAAAGCTGGCGAACGCTAGGGATATAAAGTTGGCGACAGCTATAGATATAAAGCTGGCGAACGCAAACAAGCAGCAAGAAACAAAAGGAGTCATTAAAAAAATAATTGTAGCTGCGCTGTGTTATTTGCTGCAAACTTTTGCCTTTGGCCCAAGGCATCCGACTTCAGAAACATATTTTTAAGTCCCGGGTTGACTTTCAACTGCGATACCAACTGTCTTGACCGGGCCGGTTAGTTTATTTCTTGGCCCACCAAGAAGGGCTGTATATAACGATGACGATGGTGCTGGATAGGACATACACTATGGAAGCCAACTGAGAATATTACGCGACATGCCCTTTTTTGAAATCCTCAGGGGATGGGACAAAGAGGAAAACCAGAATATTCCTTGAGAGGGTAGGTGGAAGCAGAGATGAATATGACGGTGAAGACATGGAATTATTTTAAGAGAATGGCCACACAAAAAAAGAGGAAAACGGCATGGAAAGTGTTTGTTTGAAGGCCTATGCTCCACAGGGAACTGACAGTGTTTGTTGAAGACATATGCTCGAAGGGAAGCTGAACGTGTTTGTTGAAGACCTATGCTCCGCAGAGAACTGACAGTGTTTGTTGAAGACATATGCTCTAAGGGGAGCTGAACGTGTTTGTTGAAGACCTATGCTCCGCAGAGAACTGACAGTGTTTGTTGAAGACATATGCTCGAAGTGGAAGCTGAACGTGTTTGTTGAAGGTCTAAGCTCCGCAGAGAACTGACAGTGTGTTGAAGACATATGCTCTAATGGGAGCTGGACGTGTTTGTTAAAGACCTAAGCTCCACAGAGAACTGACAGTGTTTGTTGAAGACATATGCTCTAAGGGGAGCTGAACGTGTTTGTTGAAGACCTAAGCTCCACAGGGAACTGACAGTGTTTGTTGAAGACTTATGCTCCACAGGGAGCTGAACGTGTTTGTTGAAGACCTAAGCTCCACGTGAAGCTTATGGGTATGTCTGTAGGTATGCTAAAGAGCTTTTTGTAATTTAAACAAAATGGTATTTTAATTATAATCTTGGAAATTTTGCAGAATAATTTGGTGTCGATGTCCGGAGCCTGAAATTCCTTCTTAAAATAATATTATTATGGAAAAGGGTTTAATCTAATATATATATATATATATATATACTTGTTTCTCCTTCCTTTCTTTTCCTGGTTTACCTTTCAGTATTGAGGGTAGATATAATTTGCAGTCTTCTGCTCTTCCTTTGGCCTCTGCTGCTGTTATGTTTCCTAGTGTTTCTAATATTCCATCAATCCATCTTCTGCTCTTCCTTTGGCCTCTGCTGCTGTTATGTTTCCTAGTGTTTCTAATATTCCATCAATCCATCTTCTGCTCTTCCTTTGGCCTCTGCTGCTGTTATGTTTCCTAGTGTTTCTAATATTCCATCAATCCATCTTTTGTTCTTCCTTTGGCCTCTGCTGCTGTTATGTTTCCTAGTGTTTCTAATATTCCATCAATCCATCTTTTGTTCTTCCTTTGGCCTCTGCTGCTGTTATGTTTCCTAGTGTTTCTAATATTCCATCAATCCATCTTTTGCTATTCTGTTGGCCTCTGCTGCTGTTATGTTTCCTAGTGTTTCTAATATTCCATCAATCCATCATTTACTCTTCTGTTGGACTCTGCTGCTGTTATGTTTCCCAGTGTTTATAATATTCCATCAATCCATCTTTTGTTCTTCCTTTGGCCTCTGCTGCTGTTATGTTTCCTAGTATTTCTAATATTCCATCAATCCATCATTTACTCTTCTGTTTGCCTCTGCTGCTGTTATGTTTCCTAGTGTTCATAATATTCCATCAATCCATCTTTTTCCGTGGTCGGCAAATTGTCTAGCTATAGTCGATATTTATTTATGAATAATATTTTAATAGATTAATGCTCGCAACTAAAAGATTTGCAAAGTCTGAGAGTTTCGGTGGCGGAAAATTTGAATTTAAACTACACAAGTTTTTATATTGTTCAGATATAGCGTCCTCTAATAAACTTGAATATGTAAATAGAAGAAGAATGTTCTCCTGTTTTAATTCAATAGCAATCATTTTCTGCCTTAGCGATCCCTGTTATATTACTAGGTGGGATAGATAGATAGATAGATAGATAGATAGATAGATAGATAGAAAGATAGATAGATAGATAGATAGATAGATAGATAGATAGATAGATAGATAGATAGATAGATAGATAGATAGATTAGATAGATTAGATAGATTAGATAGATAGATAGATAGATAGATAGATAGATAGATAGATAGATAGATAGATAGATAGATAGATAGATAGATAGATAGATAGATAGATAGATTAGGTAGATTAGATATATAGATATATAGATAGATAGATAGATAGATAGATAGATAGATAGATAGATAGATAGATAGATAGATAGATAGATAGATAGATAGATAGATAGATAGATAGATTAGATAGATAGATAGATAGATAGATAGATAGATAGATAGATAGATAGATAGATAGATAGATAGATAGATAGATAGATAGATAGATAGATAGATAGATAGATAGATTAGATAGATTAGATAGATAGATAGATAGATAGATAGATAGATAGATAGATAGATAGATAGATAGATAGATTGATAGATAGATAGATAGATAGATAGATAGATAGATAGATAGATAGATAGATAGATAGATAGATAGATTAGATAGATTAGATAGATAGATAGATAGATTCCTTTGTTTCTTCGGGGCTTTAGTTCCCTGGTCTCCATTCTCATGCTGGACAGCAAAGCGCTACACTTACGAGATTGTCTAACCACTGCTCTGCCATGTTGGTATGTCGCAAAAAACCTTACCCATGAGCTGTCTGTAGTATACAGAGCCGCTGAGCTGTCTGTGGTATACAGAGCCGCTGAGCTGAGCTGTCTGTGGTATACAGAGCCGCTGAGCTGAGCTGTCTGTGGTATACAGAGCCGCTGAGCTGAGCTGTCTGTGGTATACAGAGCCGCTGAGCTGTCTGTGGTATACAGAGCCGCTGAGTTGTCTGTGGTATACAGAACCGCTGAGTTGTCTGTGGTATACAGAGCCGCTGAGTTGTCTGTGGTATACAGACCCGCTGAGTTGTCTGTGGTATACAGAGCCGCTGAGTTGTTCATGGTATACAGAACCGCTGAGCTGTCTGTGGTATACAGAGCCGCTGAGTTGTCTGTGGTATACAGAGCCACTGAGTTGTCTGTAGTATACAGAGCCGCCGAGTTGTCTGTGGTATACAGAGCCGCTGAGTTGTCTGTGGTATACAGAGCCACTGAGTTGTCTGTAGTATACAGAGCCGCCGAGTTGTCTGTGGTGTACAGAGCCGCTGAGTTGTCTGTAGTATACAGAGCCGGTGAGTTGTCTGTGGTATACAGAGCCGGTGAGTTGTCCGTGGTATACAGAGCCGCTGAGTTGTTCGTGGTATACAGAGCCGCTGAGCTGTCTGTGGTATACAGAGCCGCTGAGCTGTCTGTGGTATACAGAGCCGCTGAACTGTCTGTGGTATACAGAGCCGCTGAGTTGTCTGTGTTATACAGAGCCGCTGAGCTGACTGTGGTATACAGAGCCGCCGAGCTGTCCGTGGTATACTGAGCCGCTGAGCTGTCTGTGGTATACAGAGCCGCTGAGCTGTCTGTGGTATACAGAGCTGCTAGCGCAGAAGATTGGATCCTAAGTTGGCGACACTTTTTCGATGTATTCCCTTATTACGACATCCGTAGCTCCGTAGGCCAAGCTGCGACACTCCCCGCCGAGCTGCGACACTCCCCGCCGAGCTGCGACACTCCCCGCCGAGCTGAATGATTACTTTGGGGAGGGAACAGGCAAATAGTTGCAGTGCTGCGGTAAAACTGGTAGCAAAGAGCCAGTAGTGGTGCGTGACGTACACTCTATGGTATGGTGACATCTTTACAAAAAAGGAATACAACAAAATATAAAATACTCTGGAGTGTACGTCACTCCAACTATCTATCTATCTACTGTCCTTTCGAACCGAAGACGGCACATAGGGCAGAACCACAAACTCAAAAACAGAAACCATGCGTGCCAGAATGGCACATATTGCAGAGATCACCGCTTCTAAAATCTATGGTTCTGTTTCCATAACAATACTTTTTACAATGACAGCTTGCCAAGCCATCGATCAATCTCCTTAGTCGCCTCTTACGACATGCTTGGAAGGTCACAGTGTCACTATTCTTTACACTTCAACTACTGGGTCCCTAAATAATTACTTTGGTCTGCCTCTTTTGTCGCTATTACTTCTATTCAACCCTTGCCAGCCCTAATGGGGATTAAGGCAAAGAAATGCAAATGAGGGCATTAAAATGCGAAACTGCAGTAAAGCTAAATGTGAGGGAGAATTGAAAAAAAATATAGAAAAAATGGTGTGGTAAAAGCTTTACGTAGTTAATAGACGAACACAAATTTGGACGACGTTTCAGCTCAATAGGTCTTCAGCAGGAACAAACAAACAACACACACACACACTGATATGTAAGTAAATAAAACCAATCCTACATAGCTAACTAGTTATGAAACATCCAAAACAAAATAATCAAAACTGGTTTAAGAAAAGACAAAATTCTTCCCTGTGTCGTGGACCGTGGCCGGAACGAGAACGAGAGAGAATCCACGAGGTTGTACGCTGTAATTACCCTGATGGTCAAATGGTCAAACAGTGTAAGGGTTCTAAAAATATGTGATTGGGGGAACACTGTCTAGGTTACCAGACTACAAAGACACCGTCTATAAGTATCTAAGAAGCCACACACACATGTATACACTCCCACAAAAGAATTTGTCATTCAGATCACATACTCTCCTTATGGACTGTTCCGTCTTGACCATCCAGGACATTCTATGCTTGAGTCGCTTGTCCTTGGTCGCACCCACTTATGAATGCAAGGGGTGTATGTTCCTTATCACCTTAGAACAAGCCCAGACTTTAGCAGATCCATGTCGTACTCCAATGCTCGGTTGGAGGAGTCGCTACATTATTGAACGGATCGGTGTGTCTCTGGTGCACACGACACTTTATGAAGGATTTCATATTTCGATTTTTTTTAAATTCATTATTTTGTCGAGAAAAAAAAATTAAAATTATGATTGATTGACCGATTGAGTGATTAATTGAACGATTGATTGATTGATTGACCGATTGATTGATGTATTTATTAATCTTTTGGGCCGAATAAGACGCTCAGGGCAGAAGTCATAGTTTTCCATGTTCGACGGTTAACCGCGACCTGTTTGAGTTCTTCCTTGTCTCCCATACCGATAGCTGCTCTCTCTTTGTTGATGGTTCAGTTTCTTTATGTCTTCCTCGTTTTCCTTTACTCTGCGGTGTCCATTTAAGGGCCTGTTGGGATAGTCTTCTGGCATTCATTCTGAGAACGTGGCCAAGGTATTTCCAGTGTCTTTTTCGTAACGAAATTGGATATAGTTTCATGAATTATTCCAGTTATTGGTTTGAAGTCTGATCAACGGATGTTTAAAAATCTTCGATTAAAATTACAATGATAGAATGTACAAAGCCGTTAGTAACGCTGCATGTATATCATCGACGGACAGAGAAGAAATGCGATATAAGGATGCTTGCACGGCTTTCTAGAGGGGATTTTCTATCAGGGAAAGAAACTAGATGGATCTGATTGAAGATTGTAGCACATGAAGAAAACAAAAATAAACGGCGCAAGAACATTCGAGGCAGCGTTGATATCAAACAGCAAACTTTACTTAACACAAACAGCAGAGATAGAATCAAGATGCAACAAAGGTTGTCAAATCATTGGAAAGTTATCACCACTATTGTCAATCAAGGAATTAACTCTAGAGGCAAAAGGGGCACTCTACAATACAATCTTCACCCCAACGTTGTACTACCAATGCCAGACCTGGACCCTAGATGCAAGAACAATAAGGAAAATAACCTCTACTGAGATGAAATGTGTTAGACTAATGACAGGAAACAGTCTGGGAGATAAGATCAGAAATGAAGAACTGAGAATAAAGCTAGGAATAGCTCCCGCCATAGAATATACAAAGAAACAACATATACAATGGTTTGGCCACGTGACAAGGTAAAAAGATCAAAACACAACACAACTAGCTTTCAATAAACGTTGTGGGAATACCAGATCCAATGGTCGACCACGTAAAAGATGGGTCGATGGAATGTTAGAAGCACTAGGAAACATAACAGCAGCAGAGGTGAACAGAAGACCGCAAATTATATCTCCCCTCCACGCTGAAAGGCAGATGAGGAAGGAAAGAAGAAGATATATATATATAATTTGATCATTGTTTGCAAATCAGATGATGCAATACTTGAACATTTGTTACATCAGCCAAAAGTGCATCGCAGTTATTGTCCTTGGTGACATTGCTTGTTTGAACTTGTTAGTTGCGATCTCAGTGATTGAGCGATATAGACGCCACTCTCGGAAAGTGCTCAATGACGCTATAACAGTCCGTCCGTCCGTCCGTCCGTCCGTCCGTCCGTCCGTCCGTCCGTCCTTCCTTCCTTCCTTCCTTCCTTCCTTCCTTCCTTCCTCCTTCCTTCCTTCCTTCCTTCCTTCCTTCCTTCCTTCCTTCCTTCCTTCCTTCCTTCCTTCCTTCCTTCCTTCCTTCCTTCCTTCCTTCCTTCCTTCCTTCCTTCCTTCCTCCCTCCCTCCCTCCCTCCCTTCCTTCCTTCCTTCCTTCCTTCCTTCCTTCCTTCCTTCCTTCCTTCCTTCCTTCCTTCCTTCCTCCCTCCCTCCCTCCCTCCCTTCCACCTCCCTCCCTACCTTCCTTCTTTCCTTCCTTCCTTCCTTCCTCCTTCATCCCTCCCTCCCTCCCTTCCTCCCTCCCTCCCTCCCTCCCTCCCTTCCTTCCTTCCTTCCTTCCCTCCCTCCCTCCCTCCCTCCCTCCCTCCCTCCCTCCCTCCCTCCCTCCCTCCATTCCACCTCCCTCCCTCCCTCCCTCCCTCCCTCCCTTCCTTCCTTCCTCCCTCCCTCCCTCCCTCCCTTCCTCCCTTTACCCTCCCTCCCTCCCTCCCTACCTTCCTTCCCTCCTTCCTTCCTTCCTTCCTTCCCTCCCTCCTTCCTTCCCTATTTCCTTCCTTCGTCCCTTCCTCCCTCCCCTCCCTCCCTCCCTTCCTTCCTTCCTTCCTTCCCCCCTAACCCTCCCTCCCCTCCTTCCTTCCTTCTCTCTCTCCCTCCTTCCTTCCTTCCTTCCATCTGATGACTACTAGAAAAATGCATCGCTTGCCTCATCTTTCCTTAAAGCGACGTTAAGTGAGCGTAGATGGAAATGCGTTGTGGTTTATGTGCGCTTTCGATGTAACACATCCGATTTCAGCACAGTATTTTTAGTACCTGGTTCCGTTTCCTTTTTGACCCCTACTGGTTCCACCAGACTGGATAGTCTGTTTCCTGGAGCACATCTTGGAGGTGGAGCAGTATCTCTATCAGCTTTGGTGTTCGCCGATCCTGACGCATACAGGAAGCTATGGGTCGCCGCCCGTACCAGCTCAGTTCTATGATAGGGGCAGCATCTGTCATTGTTTGGATCCTTCAATGAGATGAGATGTTAATTCGGATGATTCCACTGGCAAGGATGGTTGAGCAATTATGGATTTTAATTCGTTTGCAGTGAAACCGGGACCTTCGACTAACTACAGTTAACTACCAGTTTAATTGTTGGATTGG
This sequence comes from Megaustenia siamemsis, assembly GCA_032433765.1. Taxonomy (NCBI): domain Eukaryota; kingdom Metazoa; phylum Mollusca; class Gastropoda; order Stylommatophora; family Ariophantidae; genus Megaustenia; species Megaustenia siamemsis. The sequence continues at coordinate 7,210,686 of JAVIAB010000091.1, read as the reverse complement.
TGTCTTGCTTGCTTGTGTTCGACCGATGACTTAAGGACTACACCTCTTCATCATCCGCCCTTAAAAAGTCGTTAAGTGGGCGTATCTGCGTTGGTGTTGTGGTTTGCAGTATAAAAGTAGTAAAGTGAAGTACCCCCGTCACGTCAAGTGGCGTATAGGGAATATGGTGTTAGTGACCATATATTTTACAGACCTTCGGCACATGATTTTTGGGGTAATGTGGTCGGTATTACGCCCGTGCCGATTTACTTTCCCAGAAAAAAATCCGGTACCCATTTAAGGCTGGGTAAACCCGGAAGCCGTCGGTTGGGATCGAACCCTGCCCCTTGTCCTTTGTAGTCCAGTTCACTAACCACTGAGCTATCGCGGCTCCCTGGTTTTCAGTATAACTGTGATATTTGTGCCTTTCGGCCCAACACACCTTACATCAGCACGACATTTTTCAGTACCGTGTTGTCTTCCTTCTTTGATCCCTACTCGCTTGGCCAGACTACACAGGTTAGTCTCTTACTAGAGGCACTACGGAGAGGTGGAGCAGGGCCTGGATGGTTCTGATTCACCGATCCTGATGCAAGCCATCAGCTGTGGGTCGCTGACAACTTCCAGTTCTGTTGCTGTGAGGCGCGCCTTCGATTGCTGTCTAAACCCCGAGAAGATATTACACAGCCACAACTTGTGTCAGGGAGCCGCGTAGCTCAGTGGTTAGTGAACTGGACTACAAAGGACAAGAGGTAGGGTTCGATCCCAACCGACAGCTTTCGGGTTCACTCAGCCTTTAATGGGTACCTGATTTTTTTCAGGGAAAGTGAAGCGGCACGGGCGTAATACCGACCACATTACCCCAACACCATATTCTCTATACGCCACTTGGCGTGACGGGGGTACTTTACTTTTTTTTTTTTTTTTTTACTTTTTACAACTTGTGTCATACAAGGAAAATACGGTGTTAGTGCCCAGTTGTTGTCACCGTCAGCAGTACGCCAGTACTGTATTCCTTTTGGTAAAGAATCCCACTACAAGTCTAAAGCTAGATGACCCGAAAAAGCTATCGATCTGAGGCTATCTTGACCAATTGTGGTCAGACCACTAACCGAAACTTAGCCGATGTTTTCAAACAAAAAAAGTACTGTCACATTGTAGAATAATATACGTTATGATTATGTTAACAAACGCACTTACACTTATATTTCTTACATGTGCTTCACTGATTAATTCCCTGTTTTGTTCTTTGCAGAAATATGGACTGCGTCACGTGTCTGTTTGTTGGCATGTGTTTGTTGTGTGACCCAAACATCAGTAAGTCTTAAGTGACATTTAATCATTTTGTTTGATTTGTTGTTCTGTGATTGAGATTTCAGCAATGTCCTTCAGTGTGGCACATAAACGTTTTAAATTGACAAAGAAACTCGCTCTTGAGATCCGTCCAGAAGTTGTAATCTTCTTTAATCAGACAAGAAGCTCGTTCTTCAGACTCGCCCAGATGTTGTAATCTTTATAATCGAACAAAAAGTTCGTTCTTCAGACTCGCCCAGATGTTGTAATCTTTATAATCGGACAAAAAGTTCGTTCTTCAGACTCGCCCAGATGTTGTAATCTTTATAATCGGACAAAAAGTTCGTTCTTCAGACTCGCCCAGATGTTGTAATCTTTATAATCGGACAAAAAGTTCGTTCTTCAGACTCGCCCAGATGTTGTAATCTTCAATCTTCTTTAATCGGACAAAGATCTCGTTCTTGAAATCCACCCAGAAGTTGTAATCTTTATAATTGGACAAAGATCTCGGTCTTGAGATCCGCTCAGAAGTTGTAATCTTTATAATCGAACAAAGAGATCTCTGTCTTGAGATCCACTCAGAAGTTGTAATCTTCTTTAATCGGGCAAAGATCTCGTTCTTAAGAACCGCCACTTCAGCGAGACATTTTTTTGCTGCCGGCTTGTCTTCTCTCTCCATCCTTGTTCGCTTTGGGCCACAGTAGTTAGTCTGTTTTCGTTTCCATTAGGTGTATTTGGGGTAGGATCTTGATAATAGTGGTACGCTGATCATGACGCAAGCAGCCATCTATGAACCACTTGCCACTTTCATGTTTTAGACCGTCTTGTACCCAATAAGTAATCTAACTCTTTAGATTGCAAGGCCTGAGAAACTGTTCTACAATTTATTGGAATTTACCAACGGGATTAGTAATCATTATCCTCGTCTGAAATTCGAAACAATTTAATCTTTCGTTTTTGGATTTTCATAACAGACATCATTGACATTTAATCTCACATTAACAGACATTTAATCATTGGACAGCTAGCACCACTATTTTATTGTCCAACAAGGAAATAACTCTAGAGGCATAACGGGCACTTTGCAAGACAACCTTAATCCCAACGCTGAGCGACCAATGCAGGACTCAAGACGCAAGAACGATAAGAAAAATAACCTCTACGGAGATGAAATGCGTTAGACGAATGACAAAAAAAAAAAAAAAAAGCATGAGAGATAAGATCTGAAATGTAGAATTTAGGAAAAAGCTAGGAATAACCACCGCTGTAGAATATATAAAGAAACAACAAATACAGTTGTTTGGTCACGTGACAAGGTAGAAAGATCAAAACACAACAAGCCTTCAATAAACGTTGCGCGAACATCAAACCCAAAGGCCGACCACGAAAAAGATGGATTGACAGAATACTGGAAACACTAGGAAACATAACAGCAGGAGAGGCGAAAAGAAGAGCAAAAGACCTCAAATTATATCTCCCCTCGACGCTGAAAGGCAGATGGCGAAGGAAAGAAGAGGAATAAGGGACATGACTGGCACAACAGCCCAGATCGGCATCCACAGGACGAGAAGGGAACATCCTACTTCAAATCAAAATGTACCTTTGCGTGGGCATGTGAAAGCTGAAAAACAACAAAAGAGATTGATAGAAAACAAAACGCTTTTGAAGACACATGCCTAAGAATGATATTCTATGTACAATGGAATGAATTCAAGGCTAATAAAGAGATAAGAGAAATGGCCATGCAACCGACGATCTCATCAACAGTTAGGAAGAGTCATCATCACTGAGTGCCATCTCCGCATCGAAGGTTGGCTACCATGGAACGCCATTCCGCTCTGCCTCTTGCTTTGAAGGTGCAAATTGTGATAAGCTGACTTGTCCATCTTTTCATATCACTCGTCCATTCATAACTCGTGCCCAACTTTTAAAATCGATAGCTTTTTAACCACTTGTTGTAAGTTGTTCAAAATTGGCATGTAAAGTTATAATGATTAGAACCCAACAGGGAATTAATTTCATAAAAAAAAAACATTTGGTTATTATTGTTGCTTATTTGATTTATATAAATTTATAACGACCCATTGATGTAGTCAAAACTTAATGTTTACAGTATTTTAAGTTAAAAATAGCGAGTACAAATCCATAGACGGTAGAATTGACGTATTTGCACGCTTTCCCCGTGGTTTTTTTTGACACATTTAGACACTTGAGAAATTGTGTGTTCCATTTCCGTTCATTCATAGGTGTAGACGTGGAACGGTAACATTTATCATGAGTCTTAAAATGAAATTCTGCAGTTTACAAAATATCGCAATAAAAATGTATGACTATTTTTGCAAAGAGGCTAAACGAGGAAGATTATTTCATTCTTTAGAAAACCCTGAGAATAGGACAAGACACATTTTGGATTTATCTAAACGGTCATTTAATCGCTGGATTCAAGCACGTGGCCGTCAATGTTCAAAATATACACAATCACAAGGAAGAGCAAAAATGTTGGATAATTTCGACAGTGAACTTATTAGAAGTGAAATTCACAAAATGTTGGGTATGAATGAAACTGTTACAATAAGAAAATTAAAAATTTCGCTGAAAAAGAACAACAGTATTGAAATATCAAAGTCTACATTATGGAGGAATGTGAGAGCTGCAGGCTTTACATTCAGAAAGTATTCCAATGGACGAAACATCATCTGTGAGAAGCCACATATAGTAGTCATGAGAAGCAAGTACTTACGTTAAGTAAAAGAGGTGCGCAAGCAAGGTTATGATATTGTGTACTTGGATGAAACATGGATCAATGCTCACCACACTAACCAAAGGGAATGGCAGTCATCAGATGGAACGATTAAGAGATTAATACCTAGCAGCAAAGGACAGCGCTTGATAATTGCTCATGCAGGTAGTCGACAACATGGACTAATACAGAATGCATAGCTCATTTTTCTTTCAAAATCCATAGACAATCGGGATTATCACTCTGAGATGAATGGTCACATATTTAGACATTGGATTGAAAATTATGTTCTCTCATCACTAGATCGACCATCTTGCCTAATAATGGACAATGCAGTGTACCACAACATTGTTGCACTTGAAGATAAAGTCCCGACGTCATCCAGTACAAAAGATGCTATTAAGATATGGCTCACAAAGGAGCACATACAATTTAATAACATGTACTTAAAACCTGAATTACTATCTCTAGTAAAGCAAAAACAAAGGACAAAGATTTTTCAAATAGATAAGATTATCCAAGAGCACGGTCATATAAGTTTGAGGCTGCCACCTTACCATGCTCATTTAAATCCAATATAACTAATCTGGGCAAAATTAAAAGGACAAGTGGCAGATGAAAATACAACATTCAAAATATGCGATGTAAAGACTCTTGCTAATCTCGCCTTATTAAATATAGACAAAGATTATTGGGCTAAATGTGAAGACCACGTCTTAAAACAGGAAGAGGAATATTGGAAAAATGATGGTTTGTGGAATGTTCAACCCCAAACAGTTATTAATCTTTTAGACTCGTCTGATTCAGAATGAAAGTATATAGCCCCCCACAATGTTGGCCCCTATATTACCTTAAATTAGTTCAACAAACGGTCCTTTTCAGGACCACACAACTATGAAAATTGGACATACAGGTATACCTTGATATTATCGTCCGTCCTCGAACTGAAAAGACAATAATTCTCCTGGTGTTTTTCCTTATTCAGTTATTTCCCCATTACGGCCACGCCTTTACCTAGTGAAAATTAATCATAGACCAGCAACTACGGTAATTTCTATTATTTAGGGGTTCACAATTTACAATTTTGACAAACATCAAAGAAATTCGCCACTTTAAGAAAACTGCAGCTGCAAGATATTTGTTAAATATACATTTAAAAGGTCTTTTGCATTCTAATAACATTTGGAAAATTTCAAAGTATTTAACAAACGGTTTCTGAGCAATAGCGTTTTGAAGTTAGGCAAGTGATTTGAAACGAGCTATAGTCTTGGTCTGCCTCTTTTACCTTGTATTTTCCCTTCCAAGATTACTTTTAGTAGGCTATTGTGTCTTTTAACACGGCCAAAAAATCTCATTTGTCTTGTTTGAATTGTGCTTAGTGGTTGTCCTTTCATTTTTAGTTGTTTTAAGACTTCATCGCTAATTTTCTTCTCTTTCCTTCCAACTGTTTCTTTTCTTCTATAAATCCACATTTCAAAGGCTTCAATTTTCTGTTCTGTTTTCTTGTCTAATGTCCATGTTTCTGCACCATACAAGAATGTTGAGAAGATGTAACATTTTGCTATTCTTAGTTTTAGCCCTGGTGTTATTTGTTTTGATGTTAGTATATTATTCATGACATTAAAATTACTTTTTGCCATTCCTATTCTTTTGTTTATTTCAGTTGTACATTTTCCATCACTGGTTATAGTATGTCCAAGGTAGTTGTAGTTCTGAACTATCTCCAGGTCTATTCCTTCAATTTTGATATCCACTTGTGGGTTTTGAGTATTTTCTTTGTTTATGATCATAGTTTTAGTCTTTTTGATATTCATATCTAATCCATATTTGTTGTTTATCATGTTTATTTCATTAAGTAATTGTAGATCTATAGGGTTTTCTGCTAGTAATACAGTATCATCAGCATATCTTAAGTTATTGATTCATCATCATCATCATCATGTGCCTTCTCCGCAACGAAGGTTGGCTACCATGGATCGCCATTCTACTCTGTTTCTTGCTTTGATGGTGCAGGCTGTCATAGATTGACTTGTTCATCTTTTGATTTTACTCGTCCATGTTAGTCTTGGTCTGCCTCTGCCTCTTTTACCTTGTATTTTTCCTTCCAATATTACTTTTAGTAGGCTGTTATGTCTTTTAACATGCCCCAAAAATTTCATTTGTCTTGTCTTAATTGTATTTAGTAGTTCTCTTTTTATTTTCAGTTGTTTTAAAACTTTTGTCGTTTGTTATCTTCTTTTTATTAGTTATTGATTATCTGTCCATTAATATTTAAGCCTGGCATCTCTATGATGTTTTTAAAGATTTGCTCAGTGTATAGATTGAACAAGCTTGGTATAGGTTGCATCCTTGTCTTACTCCTATCTTTATACCAATAGGTTTTCTCTTAAAAAAAAAAAATCACAGTCGAAGGGATATCCTTTACAGAACGCTGTTATTACCCCAGTTATGTTTTGGTTGTGTTACTGTCTTGGCATTATACCTCAGTGGTTTGCTATTGCCTTCTGACGGTAGGCGCAGTCCTGAAGACGGTAATCCCACAAAACGTGATTGCTCTCAAAACCGCGCCCAGAGGGACTCATTCTCCAGACTTTGTGATTGTGTAACCGGGTTAGCGAAGACGGACACATGTCGAACAAGTACTGAGAAGAGACAACAAAGGGATACCAAAACAGGTTTGTGGAACCGAGTTAGAGAAGGTAGACATATATCGGACATATGCTGAGAAGAGACAACAAAGGGATACCAAAGCAGGTTCTTCTATGGGAAACATCAGAATACAGAAAAAGAGGAAGACCTAGAGAGACACTAAAAGAAGGTTCTTATAAGAGAAGCAAGGTTGGCAGGCATAGACTCATTATATAAGATGGAACATCTCGCCAAGTATAGAGATGGGTGGCGAAAAACAGTACAAGTCCAATGTGACGTCACGCGGGGTTGGATGGATAAAGATCACAATGAAGAAACCAAATGTGCTCATTTATACATTGTAAATCGTGTATGTGTTTATATATATATAAATCTTGTGTGCTCATTTATACATTGTAAATCGTGTATGTGCATATATATATATAAAGTAAAAAGTAAAGTACCCCCGTCATGCCAAGTGGCGTATAGGGAATATGGTGTTAGTGACCATAAATTTTACAGACCTTCGGCACATGATTTTTGGGGTAATGTGGTCGGTATTACGCCCGTGCTGCTTTACTTTCCCAGAAAAAAATCCGGTACCCATTTAAGGCTGGGTGAACCCGGAAGCCGTCGGTTGGGATCGAACCCTACTCCTTGTCCTTTGTAGTCCAGTTCACTAACCACTGAGCTATCGCGGCTCCCATATATATATATATATATATATATATATATATATATATATATTGTGCTCATTTATATATTTTTTAAAATCTTCAGCGCTCATTTATCATTTATAATTTTTTTTAAAATCTTGTGGGTTCATTTATATTTTTTAAAACAAACCTTGTGGGCTCATTTATAATTTTAAAACAAACCTTGTGGGCTCATTTATAATTTTAAAACAAACCTTGTGGGCTCATTTATAATTTTAAAACAAATCTTGTGAGCTCATTTATAATTTTAAAACAAATCTTGTAGGCTCATTTATAATTTTAAAACAAATCTTGTGAGCTCATTTATAATTTTAAAACACATCTTGTGACCTCATTTATAATTTTAAAACAAACCTTGTGGGCTCATTTATAATTTTAAAACAAACCTTGTGGGCTCATTTATAATTTTAAAACAAATCTTGTGAGCTCATTTATAATTTTAAAACAAATCTTGTGAGCTCATTTATAATTTTAAAACACATCTTGTGACCTCATTTATAATTTTAAAACAAACCTTGTGGGCTCATTTATAATTTTAAAACAAACCTTGTGGGCTCATTTATAATTTTAAAACAAATCTTGTGACCTCATTTATAATTTTAAAACAAATCTTGTGGACTCGTTTATATAATATGCAATATTTATGTCTTTATTTCGGCAAGAAATCAACTATTTGGTTTATCTCTTTTTTCCCCCAATGACTACAGAAGCGGCAGAACCTGGCAGGCCCATGACGAAGTCTGAAGTTCAAACCTTCTTGCAGACATCGCTGGACCGTCTCTATGACGTCGATTTCGAGACAGCTAAAGTGGCACAGCGCCCTAAGCTAGGCCCCAAATATTTGGTCTCAAGTCTAGGAAAAAGACCTGGACTACAAATTGACCCTTACACCTACGCAATTGGCATTGGGAAGCGACTGTCGGAGAAAATGGATGATGAAAACATCGCCGCAACTATATATTCAAGCTACATGAGAAAACGACTTTTGTTTAACGACAGATCCAAAGCGTAATGTGTGTCTGGATAATTCTATCAATAAATTCAACGAATTATTAGAACTTTCACTGCAAAAATTGTGTTTCTTCGGCTGATTAAACTATATTTAATTTTCATTTCCCTCATGGAATTGAAGACAGCACATAGGACGGAAGTAATATTGGTTATTGGTTATGGTTATGGAAGTCCTCGGTATCACTGCAAACGAATTAAAATCCATAATTGCTCAACCGCCCGTGCCAGTGGAATCATCCGAATTACTAACTCATCTCCCAAACAAAGAAAGGTAACTGTAGTCCCCATCGTAGCAGTCTCAGCACACGCCAAAAGACATAAGGCGAAACCTCGCAAAAGTGAACACAGCCAACACATCCCTGTCATACGATATCATTATTCATCGTAAACAAGCGGGATATCGAAACAGGATCAAAACGGATGAGACACACAGCTCACGGTGTGCACAGAGCACGCTTGATGATGTTCTCTGCTCCCGTCTTGTATTTGCTGTCACACGATTCTGATGTCTCATTAACTTGGACATCATTCAAGAACAATGTCAGATTAACATTACATAGATCTGGCTCTGCCGATGAAGTGCTTGGTGCAACAGTTGTATTAATCATACAGGAGGCTCCTGGTCTGTGGTCATTAATATCACAGACGGCATATGATGTTGTTATATTCAGTATTTCTTTCTGGGGTGTAAATATGTGGCACACACATGGAGAGTGGTTTGTGGTCATAGTAATCCCATTAAAGGCAATTTTAGGGTAGCATGGCATAGCTGTTTCAGAACAGCACAATCCTATGATGTTTTCTGTGTTCGCTATAAAGCTGCTGCTGCTACACAATCCTGACCAATTATAGGTGTGGACATTATTCACTTGCAATGACAAAACTGCTTTGTTTACATCATAAACCTCTGGAAGCGAATCATTTATGGGACTAATAGTACAATTTATTCTTCCATCGGGGATATCTTCATTGAGTCCAAAAAAAAAAATTCTTTGGTTAAAAAGCACATATGCTTTTGAGTTAAATACAAAATGAGCCCACTTCATAGATTCAAAATGATCCTTGCCAATGCCATCCGTTTACACAGATTAGGTCCTTAGCTTCCAAGGTCACAAACGAAGCCATCAAATAAAGACTCTATCTACACCGAAGGCTAACGAACTGTGAACAAACATTTATGTTCAAACCTCGAATACATTTTCAAAAATCTGCCAACTCGCTGCAATAACAGATATCGTGGTGTTCAAAGTAAACGGAAGTAATAGTTCTCAACGATTGACGATTTGTTGTTAGTTCTTGTAGTTCTGCTTCTTATTCCCATGACGGTGTGGATATATCATTTGCGGTCTTTTGTTCTTCTGTTGGCCTCTGCTACTGTTATGTTTCCTAGTGCTTCTAATATTCCATCAATCCATCTTTTGTTCTTCTTTTGGTCTCAGCTGCTGTTATGTTTCCTAGTGTTTCTAATATTCCATCAATCCATCTTTTGTTCTTCTTTTGGCCTCTGCTACTGTTATGTTTCCTAGTGTTTCTAATATTCCATCAATCCATCTTTTGTTCTTCTTTTGGCCTCTGCTACTGTTATGTTTCCTAGTGTTTCTAATATTTTAAGTTGAAAGGAAGAATAAGATATAAAGTATTGGGAAGCTGAAAGAAAAAATAAGATACAAAGTATTGCGAAGCTGAAAGAAAAAATAAGATACAAAGTATTGAGAAGCTGAAAGGAAAAATAAGATACAAAGTATTGAGAAGCTGAAAGGAAAAATAAGATACAAAGTATTGATAAGCTGAAAAGAAAAATAAGATACAAAGTATTGATAAGCTGAAAGGAAAAATAAGATACAAAGTATTGATAAGCTGAAAGGAAAAATAAGATACAAAGTATTGATAAGCTGAAAGGAAAAATAAGATACAAAGTATTGAGAAGCTGAAAGGAAAAATAAGATACAAAGTATTGAGAAGCTGAAAGGAAGAAGGAAAAATATATAAAGTATTGGAGGGCTGAAAGGAAGAAAGAAAAAGTATTGGGGAGCTGAAAGGAAGAAGAGTAAGAAATCGAGTATTTGGAAGCCGAAAGAAAGAAGAAGAAATCAAATATTGAAAATAAGCAGCACAATATGTCCTGTCTTTTTGTGAAAACAAAAACCTTTTTTCCGAAGATGTTTCTTGATTTTTAAGATACCATGTTCTGATTTTAAAGATTGTATGTTCAGTTTTTAAAGATTAAAATGTTCTGTTTTTAAAGATTTAAATGTTCTGTTTTTAAAGATTAAAATGTTTCGACTTTAAAGATAAAATGTTCTGATTTTGAAGAAAAAATGTTCTGACTTTTAAGATAAAATGTTTGACTTTTAAAGATAAAACGGATGGAATGTTCAGCTTTTAAAGATAGAATGTTCTGTTAATTTTAAAGATTGAATGTTCAGCTTTTAAAGATATAATGTTCTGTTAATTTTAAAGATTGTATGTTCAGCTTTTGAAGATAAAATGTTCTGTTTTTTACAAGAGAATTTTCTGCTTTTTTAAAGATGGAATGTTCTATTTTTTTTTAAATGAAATGCTCTGCTTTTTTAGATAGAATGTTCTGCTTTTAAAGATAAATTTAAATCTAAGACTATGTGTGGAATTATGTTCCTGTTTTTATGACCTGACCGTGGTGAATGTCTCGCCCCGAATTTGTGTATCAACGATAACCTCAGAAGTTCATTCTGTCTGTTTGTCTCCCCTGTAGAAGCGGTGTCAAAAGCGTGAACCAAGCGGTAAAGAACCGGTCTTCTTTGTGTCGTAGAATCAATTCAGAGGAAGAGGTATGTTTACAGCACTCGGAGAAAAATGACAAATAATCAACAACAGTAAAAAAAAAAAAAAAAAAAAAAAAAAGAACAATATATGGTCCTAAGCAGGATTGGACCCGCACTACTTGGCACTGCGCCTTGTTACGAGAAGCAAAACCTTTGTGTTGTGCTGGTGCAGCCCCAGCATCAAACATTACGATAATTCCTGCACTGCCTCTTTACTTTTGATTCATGTGTTGGTTTTCCCACTCATTTTCTTTCTTCTTTGCCTACGGCCACAGTATCCATGTTTCCTATCGAAAATGGGTGTGGAGAAATGGAAAGAAAAAAAATACAGATTAAGAAAAGAGACAAAAAATGGTATGGTTAAAAGTAAAGTAAAGGTTCCCTCTATGACAAGCAAAACATATGGACTAGATATGAATATCAAAAAGACTAAAACTACGATCATAAACAAAGAAAATACTCAAAACCCACAAGTGGATATCAAAATTGAAGGAATAGACCTGGAGACAGTTCAGAACTATAACTACCTTGGACATAACCAGTGATGGAAAAATGTACAACTGAAATAAACAAAAGAATAGGAATGGCAAAAAGTAATTTGAATGTCATGAAGGACATACTAACATCAAAACAAATAACACCAGGGCTAAAACTAAGAATAGCAAAATGTTATGTCTTCTCAACATTCCTATATGGTGCAGAAACATGGACATTAGACAAGAAAACAGAACAGAAAACTAAAGCGTTTGGAATGTGGATATATAGAAGAATAGGTAGAATTGGATGGAAGGAAAAGAAAACAAACGATGAAGTCTTAAAACAGCTAGAAATGAAAAGAGAACTACTAAATGCAATTCAAACAAGACAAATGTGATTTTTGGGCATGTTAAAAGACACAACAGCCTACTAAAAGCAATCCTGGAGGGGAAAATACAAGGTAAAAGATGCAGAGGCAGACCAAGACTAACATGGACGAGTAACATCAAAAGATAGACAAACCAGCCTATTACAACCTGCACCATCAAAGCAAGAGACAGAGCAGAATGACGCTTCATGGTAGCCAACCTTCGTTGCAGAGATGGCACTCGATGATGACGATGAAAGGTTCCCTCCCCTGCCTTGCTAGTCGTATGGGGAATATTGTGTTCGTGACCACATTCTTCTATGACCACGGCACATTTTTTGGTGATGTGGTCGTTATCACGCCAGGCCGTCTTTACGTCCCAGAAAAATCTCTGGTATGGTTAAAGCTTTACGTAATAAGTGGGCGACACAAATTAGAACAACGTTTCGGCTCAATATCCTTCAGCGGGAACAAACATACAATCCACCTCTTCCTTCTTATGATCATGTAGTTATAGATAATTGTGTTTCATTGTTTGTTTTCGTTGTCCTTGTATTCTGAAGAAGGCCACAGGCCGAAACGTCAGTATTGTGTTGTGTTCCTCCCTCGTAAAGCTGTCTTCATACCTTGGATTGTTTAACACTCCCCACCACTGGTTCCTAACAAACATACAACACACACACACAAACACAGATATGTATTTAAAATAAAAAGTAATAAATAATTTAAACAATATCATCATCATCATGTACCGGACCTACTGGCGTAGGTGATCATGTCTCTCCACAACTTTCGATCTCGGCAGCTATTTATCATTTCCGTTGTTGACCTTCTGCCAAGCCATTCTCTTAAGCTGTCTGGTATTTTTTCTCTTTGCCTACTTCTATCTCTTCGTCCCTCAATTTTCCCAGTTGTTACAATATATTCCAGTTGTTCTCTTCTCATTACATGGCCAAAAAATGATGATTGTTTCTTCCTAATATTGGAAATTAGCTCTCTTTTTGCTTTGGCCTCTCTCATAACATCTTCATTACTCTTCTTAGCTGTCCATGGCACTCTCAACATTCTTCTGTAAAACCACATTTCTACAGACTCCAGTGATTTTCTTGTCTGTTGTCCTATTGTCCATGATTCGCATCCATATGTTAAGACTGGCTCTACGTAACATTTAAGAACTCTTTTTCTAGTTTCTATTGTCAAAAATGGATTGCATAGTATCTTCCTCATTTTCTGGAAAGCTGCTATTGCCTGAGCCATTCTGCATCTCACCTCTTTTGTACATCTTCCGTCTGAGGTTAACAAAGTTCCCAAATATTTAAATTCATTAAACAATATAAAAATATAAAATTAGTATTTTAAATATTATAATTTATATATATTATATATATTTATAAATCTCGCGACAGACTGTAACTAATAAATCTCCCTAGAGATTGCAATTAATAAATCTTCCTGGAGATTGCAACTAATAAATCTCCCGACAGACTGTAACCAATAAATCTCCCGACAGACTGTAACTAATAAATCTCGCGACAGACTGCAACTAATAAATCTCCCTAAAGATTGCAATTAATAAATCTCCCTGGAGATTGCAACTAATAAATCTCACTAGAGACTGCAACTAATAAATCTTCAGACAGACTGTAGCTAATAAATCTCGCTATAGACTGCAACTAACAAATCTCTCTAGAGACTGCAACTAATAAATCTCTCTAGAGACTGCAACTAATAAATCTCGCCATAGACTGCAACCAATAAATCTCCCGACAGACTGTAACTAATAAATCTCGCGACAGACTGCAACTAATAAATCTCCCTAAAGATTGCAATTAATAAATCTCCCTGGAGATTGCAACTAATAAATCTCACTAGAGACTGCAACTAATAAATCTTCAGACAGACTGTAGCTAATAAATCTCGCTATAGACTGCAACTAACAAATCTCTCTAGAGACTGCAACTAATAAATCTCTCTAGAGACTGCAACTAATAAATCTCGCCATAGACTGCAACTAATAAATCTTCCGACAGACTGTAGCTAATAAATCTCGCTATAGACTGCAACTAATAAATCTCTCTAGAGACTGCAACTAATAAATCTCTCTAGAGACTGCAACTAATAAATCTCGCCATAGACTGCAACTAATAAATCTTCCGACAGACTGTAGCTAATAAATCTCGCTATAGACTGCAACTAATAAATCTCTCTAGAGACTGCAACTAATAAATCTCGCTATAGACTGCAGCTAATAAATCTCTCTAGAGACTGCAACTAATAAATCTCGCCATAGACTGCAACTAATAAATCTTCCGGCAGACTGTAGCTAATAAATCTCGCTATAGACTGCAACTAATAAATCTCTCTAGAGACTGCAACTAATAAATCTCTCTAGAGACTGCAACTAATAAATCTCGCCATAGACTGCAACTAATAAATCTTCCGACAGACTGTAGCTAATAAATCTCGCTAGAGACTGCAACTAATAAATCTCTCTAGAGACTGCAACTAATTAATCTCCTAAGAGACTGCAACTAATAAATCCCCCGACAGACTGTAACTAATAAATCTCGCCATAGACTGCAACTAATAAATCTTCCGACAGACTGTAACTAATAAATCTCGCCATAGACTGCAACTAATAAATCTCCCGACAGACTGTAGCTAATAAATCTCGCTATAGACTGCAACTAATAAATCTCTCTAGAGACTGCAACTAATAAATCTCCCTAGAGACTGCAACTAATAATCTCCCGACAGACTGCAACTAATTAATCTCCTTAGAAACTGCAACTAATACATCTCCCAACAGACTGTAACTAATAAATCTCCCGACAGACTGTAACTAATAAATCTCTATATTCGGCTACGTCAGACTTTATAATTTAGAACGGAATGGCTTCACTGCAGACTGTTCCATATCTGCTGATATGTACCAGCAACCAACATAGTATTCATGCTGAACATTCATACTGTTCTATTGATCGCGTTGCGTTCTGTAAAAAGAGTGCGTTTTTTTTCCGTTCATAAATGACCACTCCCGGGTCGCCGTAAAGGGCATGTAGGAAAGTTCTTCCCAAAATTTTTAGAGAAAACATTCATTATTATTATTATTATCATCATCAGCATCATCATCATCATCATCATCATCATCATCATCATCATCATCATCATCATCATCATCATCATCATCATCATCATCATCAGCATCATCATCATCATCATCATCATTATCGAGCGCCATCTCCGTAACGAAGGTTGGCTACCATGGAGCGCAATTCCACTCTGTCTCTTGCTTTGAAGGTGCAGTTTGTCATAGGCTGACTTCTCCGTCTTTTGATGTTACTCGTCCATGATTGTCTTGGTCTGCCTCTGCCTCTTTTACCCTGTATTTTCCCTTCCAATATTACTTTTAGTAGGCTATTGTGTCTTTTAACATGCGCCAAAAAATCGCATTTATCTTGTTTGAATTGTATTTAGTAGTTCTCTTTTCATTTGTAGTTATTTTAAAACTTCATCCTTTGAGAGAAAACTCTTTGACCAAATATAACAATACATAATCAATAATTACAAAACCACTGTTCTGTATTGTTATTTTGGGTCGTATTGTTGTATCTGTTATAGAGAAAACATTACGACCAAATATAACAATACAGAACAGTGATTTTGTTAAAAAAGTTTTTCTAAAGAAGAAAGAATGTGCTGACGTACTATTTAATCTAATATAACTAGCAGAAAATGCAAGAACATAATCAACATTCATACGTAGCTGTTGTAGACAAAGAAAGAGAATTTGATTGGGCAAACTGGGTTAGTCAGTTATTTGCGGGTCATCATCTTTGCACTTCGAACAAGCAATATATGCTCAGATCCCCTCCTCAGCAAGTCCCGCACTGTCCAGCGACTGACGACTCCAGTTCTGTGTTGGTTGATAAGTCTTCGTACACGCCCACTAAGTTCCTTAATTCTGGTCGTGCCCAACTTAACTCCCATCTCTTTCATCCCAAGGAGTGACGTGGACTTATTGATGTTGAAATCCTGTGCCCTTTCTGCACTTCGAAGGTCATTGATGATGTCCTCCCGATCCATCTGTTGACTGTCTTCAGCGACAGCACAGCTAGCCATCATCATCATCATCAAGTACCGGGCCTAGTGGCGTAGGTGATCATGTCTCTCCACAACTTTCGATCTCGGCAGCTATTTATCATTTCTGTTGTTGACCTTCTGCCAAGCCATTCTCTTAAGCTGTCTGTTATTTTTTTCTCTTTGCTTCCCTCTATCTCTTCGTCCCTCAATGTTTCCAGTTGTTACAATATATTCAAGTTGTTCTCTTCTCATTACATGGCCAAAAATGATGATTGTCTCTTCCTAACATTGGAAATTAGCTCTCTTTTTGCTTTGACCTTTATCAGAACCTCTTCATTACTCTTCTTAGCTGGCCATGGTACACTCAACATTCTTCTGTAAAACCACATTTCTACAGACTCCAGTGATTTTCTTGTCTGTTGTCCTATTGTCCATGATTCGCATCCGTATGTTAAGACTGGCTCTACGTAACATTTAAGAACACTTTTTCTTGTTTCTATTGTCAAAAATGGATTGCGTAGTATTTTCCTCATTTTTTGGAAAGCTGCTTTTGCCTGAGCCATTCTACATCTCACCTCTTTTGTACATCTTCCGTCTGAGGTAAACAAAGTTCCCAAATATTTAAATTCATTTATCTGTTTTAATATTGTTCCACTTGTCTTTATTTTGCACTGAGGTGATGTCTTTTTCTTTGTTGTTACCATTACCTCTGTCAGCCAACCATACTGTCCCCTTTTTCATTTCCCCGTATTTCCGCATGCCCAGTGTCTTAGTCAAAGGTCACCCTACGCATTTTTTACTTCTGCACTGACTCCACCCACTGCCTGCGTACAGAGCCCGCCTTCACTCAGCAACTTATCTGTTCTAGAGGACCTGAATTCTGATCTAAACACTTTCCCCTCAGCTCATCTCATAGCTCTTATGAGTCTGTAACTGAAATGTTGAGATTGTATCAGAAAAATGTTGAGCCTGTAACCAACGATATCATTCTCTGTGAATAACGTGTGTACAACAATAAACAATCATTGATAAGCGTAAGAATGAGTATATACAGGGTGTTTATAAAGTCTCACTACACTTGGTATCTAGGTCAATTTGAAAAAAAAATGTTTATGACGTCATCACAATATGTGCTCCCACTGTCAATGAAATTTGTTGAATAAGTTTATTGCTACTGGAAATGTGGAAGATGCTCCACGATCTGGTAGGCCTGCTGTGAATGATGAAATATGTTTAGATATCCAAGACAGAATCCTTAAAAGTCCAGACAAGTCATTAAGAAAACTGTCGCAACAAGTGAACTTACCATTGAGCACATATTGTGATGACGTCATAAACATTTTTTTCAAATTGACCTAGATACCAAGTGTAGTGAGACTTTATAAACACCCTATATTTCACAAGTAAAATTAAACATACATATAATTATAATATAATGAGAGTGCATTTCACAAAGAATTTAATCACACGCATTATGTTGTACTGTACTATCTTCTACCTTTCAACTCCCTGTGGAGCAAAGGTCTTCAACAAACACTTTCCAATCCGTTCTGTATCTTGACATTCTTTGATGATTATTCCATGTCTTTATCGTCATTTTAATCTCTGTTTCTATCTGTCTTCTCTAAGAATTCCTTTGGTATGTGGAATCAATTCAAACATATGGAAGTGTACCATTAACAAATGGACATTGTATTTTGTATACATGTAGTGCGGCCACTCCATCACGTTCTCACGTTTCGAACTCACCGTCCGCGATGCCTTTTATACTCACATCTTTATACTCACATCTTTATACTCACATCTTTATACCCACATCTTTATACCCACATCTTTATACTCACATCTTTATACCCATATCTTTATACTCACATCTTTATACCCATATCTTTATACCCACATCTTTATACTCACATCTTTATACCCACATCTTTATACTCACATCTTTATACCCATATCTTTATACCCACATCTTTATACTCACATCTTTATACCATATCTTTATACCCACATCTTTATACTCACATCTTTATACCCATATCTTTATACCCACATCTTTATACTCACATCTTTATACCCATATCTTTATACCCACATCTTTATACCCACATCTTTATACCCATATCTTTATACCCACATCTTTATACTCACATCTTTATACCCACATCTTTATACTCACATCTTTATACCCATATCTTTATACCTATATCTTTATACTCACATCTTTATACCCATATCTTTATACCTATATCTTTATACTCACATCTTTATACCCATATCTTTATACCTATATCTTTATACTCACATCTTTATACCATATCTTTATACTCATATCTTTATACTCATATCTTTATACCCATTCTTTATACCTATATCTTTATACTCACATCTTTATACCCATATCTTTATACTCATATCTTTATACTCATATCTTTATACCCATATTTTTATACCTATATCTTTATACTCATATCTTTATACCTATATCTTTATACTCACATCTCTATACCCATATCTTTATACCCATATCTTTATACCCATATCTTTATACCCATATCTTTATACCCATATATTTATACCCATATCTTTATACCGATATCTTTATACTCACATCTTTATACCCATATCTTTATACCCATATCTTTTAACTGAAATAACTTGTTAGACCAGAGGTTCTTAAACCATCCTTTACCGCGGAACCTCATTTAATGCGTTTTATGGAGGCGGGCCCCTCTGGATTTGTTTTTTTGTCTGCTTTTACTCATTCATTCTCTCTTTCATCTAGCACCAACATATTGTACTATCCTTCAAGCTTTTCTGGACCCCCCTATGACGACACCGCGGCCCCCCCCCCCCCAACCCCTATGACGACACCGCGGACCGCTCTTGACAACATAGTAGTATCTGCGGACCACAGATTGAGAAACGTTTCATCACGCCATTATCTCTTACCCCACCTCCCCCGCCCCAAATATATATATATATATATATATATATATATATATATATATATATATATATATATATAAACATCAGTGGCGTATACTGGTTTTGGGGTCTCGGCTACCGCTGATATAATAAATAAAGACATACATTATATTCAGTAAAGTAGGCTAACATAAAGTAATATTTGCTAATGACATCACTTCATTTTAAATTACTTACTTATTTATATGTAAACTCTATCCGTCTTGTTTGGGACGAAAATGTCTCGATGACTTTGTTATTGATAGTACTGTTAGGTTGATATCTAAGTTTCTGAAGAAATGATTTCTCAATGGACATTATTGTCAAACCAGATAAGCGTTTTTGTGTCTGAGTTGAGCGACAATAAGATTTGATTCTCTTGAGAGCAGAACAAGTTATTTCAACAGATACTGAAGCGTATAACGTAGTTATAAATAGGTTAGGAAGTTCCGGTAATCAGACATAGTTTCACTTTCACTTTGTGATGCTTCTGATTTAATAGAGCTAAAAATAATCCATGAAACTGCATTTTGTATAGGTAGCTTCCTCTCGTATTATTTTCACTGGACTTTTTGAATGTCAAGGTCATTAATTCTAAGTCGGAAAGAAGAGAACTGTACCGCTGGTTATTAACGGTTTCATGTACTATATAGAGTAGTTTCTGTTTCATTCCCAAACGTCATAGTGACCATAGGAAAACCATGCTTTAATAAATGCAAATCAAAGCAAATAAATAATATTGGCCTACGAAATGTGTAATGGAATATTAAATTTGTAATATAATTATGAAAAAACAATATAATAAATTATCATTTCCTTTTGTATTTCGTTAATATGTTCAGGCTACCGGTGGTAGCTGCGGTATCATAGAGAATACGTCACTGATATACACACATACATAACAGATTCCTTAACTGGTTTGCCATTAGTTAAAATGTGTTGCTACTTTAACCGTTAACAGAGAACCTGTCCTTAACCGAGAACAACTGGAACATATTGTAACAACTGGGAAAATTGAGGGACGAAGAGATAGAGGGAAACAAAGAGAAAAGATACCAGACAGCTTAAAAGAATGTCCTGACAGATAGTCAACAACAGAAATGATAAATAACTGTCGAGATCGAAAGTTGTGGATAGACATGATCACCTACGCCAGCAGACCCGGTACTTGATAATGACTTTAACCGTGCTCTTGTTTTGATCTATTCCAGGTATACCGGTTCTGTTATCACCAGGAACATCCGGTTTCTATTCCAGACTGTTGTCTATGTGTTTCTATTCCGACATAACGATATCCTGGTTCAACCAGCGTTTGAAGATGTGCACCAAAGTATTCTTTTTTTCCTGGTGAAATATTTCGACCAAGTTTTTTTTATGTTTACGAAACTGATAAATGAGTCAACTGTCGTGGGAAATATACGAGCAATCGACCAATCGCTACGATCGCTGCTCGCTTAATCAGAATGTTCATCCGGGGCTTATCCTTTGTGGTTGAAAAAAAAAGGGGGGGGGGGGGGGGGGGGGAAGGTGTTTCAGCACGATCTTGATTAAGTCTGGTTCACTGACTCTGAGATGAACTTTCTAAAATGAGTCCTTATTCAAGATCGTGTTTTTTTTTTTTTTTTTTTTTTTGGAATCGTTTGTCTCTCAGTTCTTCCTGTTTGTAATAGTTTATTCATAAAAGGAAGAATACACTAGGCTAAGAAGAGAGCAGTGTAACATTTCAGTAGAAAGATAACGAAGGTCTACCTACCTACCTATCTACCTACCTACCTACCTACATACCTACCTACCTACCTACCTACCTACCTACCTACCTACCTACCTACCTACCTACCTACCCACCCACCCACCCACCCACCCACCCACCCGCCCGCCCACCCACCCACCTACCTACCTACCTACCTACTTACCTACCTACCTACCTAACTACCTACTTACCTACCTACCTACCTACCTACTGACCTGCCTAACCCACCTACCTATCTACCTACATACATACATACATACATACATACATACATACATACATACATACATACGTACATACATACCAACCTACCTTCTTACCTACCAACCTACCTACTTGCCTACATATCTACATACCTGCCTGATTGTCTGCCTGTGTACCTACCCACCTACATACCTACCTACATACCTATCTACCAACCTACCTAATTACCTACCAACCTACCTACTTGCCTATCTATCTACATACATACCTACCTACCTACCTGCCTTGGTGGTGGTGGTGTCTGTCTGCCCGCAGATATGTCTGTCTGTTTGCATGTCTGTCTGTCTGTCTTCCTCCCAGCCTGTCTGTCTATCTGCCTGCCTGCCTGTCTGTCTGTCTGTCTGTCTGCCTGTCTGTCTGTCTTTCTTTCACCTGAAGCATTGTCTACAGTTGTAATTTCGTTTATTGTACAAATTGTACTATTTTTTGCCATTCTCGCAGAGACCCATATAATGTTGCTTGCTCTATTCTATCTATCCTCCAACGGGTTTTCAAACTCGCGTTGAGAAATCCCATCTCTGTGGCTTTTAATCGTCTTTTCATTTGTTTGTCTACTGCCCATGATTCGCTTCCATAGGCCAGAATTGGCTATATACAGCACCGATGAACTTTCTTTCAGAATTCTATTGATATAGACTTGTTGCAGAATACGTGTTTTATTATCGCAATTGCTGTTTTGGCCTGAGCTATTCTGCTTTTTATTTCTGTGGTGCATCTACCATCTGTTATTACCGAGACCATGTATTTGACGCGTTGCACTTGTTTCAGATTTGTCCTGTTTATTTTTATGCTGCATGGTGGTGATGATTGTTTCTTCCATAAGACCATTACTTCTATTTTCTTACTATTCAGACTGAGACCTTTCTTGTTGCTTTCTTTTACTATTATTCCTTATCGTTCATTTTCTGTCTCTTATGTTAAGACTGTTATCCGCATATCGCAATTTGTTGTATGATTTTGCAAAGTGGAACCACTTTCATAAAATATCAGTATTAAGAGTAAGTGGAGTGTAGTAGACTCAAGGCATCAACATCTCTATCCACAAATGCTTCAACATTGAAAGCTCAAGACTTCCATCCAGAATCTGAGTTGAGAAGGGCGACCTATAGCTGACCGAGTGTGCCTGGATCAGCGAATAACAGAGCTGATCAAAATTCTCCTCCACGTCCAAGAAGTGCTCATGGAAAGAGACTGAAGTATAGACAAGGGAGTAGGGATCAAAGAGGGACGGAACCCGGCACACAAAAATGTCGGGCTAAAGTCGGATGTTTTGCCTGAAAGTAAAGATATCACGGCCTAGATGTAGACCACAACACAACGCATCAGCGCCAATTTAACGCCTTTTAAAATAAAGATACATGACGACAGTGGTGTGATGGTGATGGTGGTGATGGTGGTTCTGGTGAAGGTGGTACGGTGGTGGTGGTGATGGTGGTGCGTTTATAGTGGTGGTGGTTGTGATAATGGTGGTGGTGGTGCGGTTCTGGTGGTGGTGATG